>LUCM01002138.1:0-289788 GCA_008360955.1 Fasciolopsis buskii | reverse complement strand
TAGCGATGAAACGTTTGCGACCTAGAAGCCAAGCTCTGCGGTCAGAGTCCCACGAAAACCTTAGGGGAGGCTGTATATTGAGAGCTCATTATAAATTTTTGCATAAAATCCCTACCATATCCCTACTGGAACTATTAGGATTAAAAAAATTTCTTACCCAAGAAGTTTCATCCTCGCCCTTTATTGCAAAGCTTGCATAATTTGGCAATAGTTGGTGAGCGAGGTGTTTGTGAATTGCGGTCAGCTTCTTCCGTTAAACCCATACGTCTGTAAAGCTTGGTTCCTTTTTCAAACTCATTAGTTCATGCTTTTCCCGTTATATCTGGTTAGCCAGTGTTCATCGAAATTTTGTGATTCACCTGTGTTACCGCCCTATGGCTTGCAAACGCATTACAGGTTATGTGGTGATCAAGATCATTTTGTATAACCCCACATTTAAACGATCCTGGGTTATAATTCCTCCACATGCAGATAGCAAATGCTGATCGAAGTCTACAATCTGTGCCCATAAGTTTCGCTTTTCATTTAAACATTACACATGATTTTAGATATTTCCTTGAAAACCGGCCATGTAACCCCCGTGGTAGGCGCAGACAAATCTTATAACATTTAGAATCAAAATATTTTTGATGACATTAAGTTGTTTCCAGTGATATCTTTTTAACTCAGGTTTTTATAGTTTCTCCAGCTGAGCCATTAGGCATGCTTTTAACCAATCTGTTTTTATTATCTTTTGGAGTCTATTATTGTAATTGGATATCGCGAACGCCTAGGTCGATATACTATGCCTATCGTTTGTCCGCTCATCGGTTCACCTAATGTGCCGTGATCTCATCGGCTCGTTCGTTCTTAGCAGTCAGTCCTTAACTCATTTGGGGATAAATGTGAGTATATTCGCGTATCCCGGCGCTTGAGGTGCGAGATGAAATTTTATGGGTAAATAGATCACTTGTTGCGTTGATGTGATCCTGGGCGCTAATGGACTAGGCTTGTCATGTGAGTTGGACCAGATTGTACGAGAACATCACACAGGATGCTACCATCGATTAGCTGAAAAATATCTAATAAACCACTATCTTTAGCAACAAAAATGTGTCGACATCTGAAAACCAGTGGAGTGAGCTGAAACGACAGTGCAAGACTGCGCAGAAAAGCACAGTAATCAACGCTAGACATTCCACTGTAGTGCAATAACAGACCCGGCTGAGCGCTGTAGTAAAGGAACAAACTGTGGTAAGTGTCGATGTGGCTCACACAATACGAGGCGCGCAGACCATAGATGCACAATCGACACACCGTGAAACTTAGTACACTGCGTTGGTTGGGTCACGTGTTGCGTATGACGAACACTCGTCTGCCATATCGTGCCCTACCACGGAATGAAGGAAGCCATGTGAACGTCACCAGATCACATGGTAACGTGGAATGAGAAAATGCACATCAGATATCGGTAAAGTAGATGTCTTGGTTAGGGTCCGTAAGACCCGCTAACTTGCTGGCTGGAGACACTGAAGGATATGGCAGTGAACCGTGAACAGTGGCGATCGTGCTGTCATTTTCTATCAAATCAGAATGATTGAAAACATGTGCGTTTGTACAGCTACACTGTGTTCCGTGTATTGGCTGCAGCAGTATCTTATCTTGTCCCGCCTGTATTGGTCTACTCCTTGATCCACTTGGATATTCACTCTTTTTATGCAAACGTGTAACTCTGGGGAACGGCAGCGGTCAGTGAGGTTTGCCTTGCTGTTTAACGCTGAACGATGATGTTGATGATGACGGCCGCTTCAATGTACTGATTTAGCGAGTTTTCACTCTACCAAACCACACGTGGTAGCCTGATCTCCTATCTTCAACAGTCCATTGCTATCCTTCAGTGAGCCTTGAGACTGCACGTAGGCGTAGTACTCATTCAGTTACCACTTGACAACTTGAAATAGCAATGGACTTTATCATTTTGAATTTATACTGTACTGCACTGTTTCTTTGCTTTGAAAACTGCACTCGTCTTTGCTGTTTCAGAGGTTTACTACAGACTGCCCAGTATTGGTTTCTCCCCATAATGACCTTCACTGTGACCACTCTAATTCAAGATGTCTCACCTTTGTTACTCCCAGGTTTCAAAGCCGCAAATTCGTTTTTGAGCCTTAGTGGGCTTTCATTGACTACCTCCTACCTTTCCCCACCTCAGCCACAAATGTCATATTCCGTATTTCATCCGTTGTTGCGGCTTGGAACTTAACCAGGTCACTGTTTTGAAATTCCTTCATCATTTGGAAACCACATTGAGCTACCGCATGCACAGCGGTTTTAATGGTCACGTGACCACAATTATCCAACGGAGAGATGTCCTAACGTTTTTCGTCGTCACTTTTCTGGTCTGTGTCCGTGGGGTCCAGTAGTGGCGGCTTACAACCAGCTCTGTGCCGGGAATATTCCCTAGTGTGCTGATACAGAACATTTGCGTGCAACCATTCAAGTAACGGCCTATTTCAGGGACCCCGTCAAAGCATGGCAACTATATGCCCGTCACGACGTCAATTCAAATGACTTCGCAGCTGTAAGTGAATCAATAAACTAGATGTTGATATGGATGCGAACCTGAGTAGATTCAGTTCTGTTTGAGGTAAATCTTTGATTAGTTGACAGAATACTAAGCTGTGACTACAAGTGTTCGGCTGACGGTTAAACTGAGTTTGCACTACACAACAGGGGGATATGAAATCCCTTTGTTACCTCATTCTTTTGGTTCAACCGTTGGCGTTAGGGATGCCGCCGTTTTTTGATTTGAGAACTCAGTACTGAAATTTTCTCCTTACATGATGAAAACAGATTGGGAAACAGATTCACTTTTAATGGTTCATATTCATGATATGAGAAACGAGAAATATTGTAAAGTGGTTGGCCCTTGGGAACTTATGAGCTTGTTGAGACAATACTAATGGCAATCAAATCTCAACCGGTCTTTGGTAATATCTATCAGGTAAAACTAATTTGATTCATTCTGTACTGATTTTGTGAATCTTCTAATCACAAGCTGCAGTTTTCCTTACTCTATGCCTCATTTATCTAATCATATTTTTAAACAATTCATGATGCAACTGATCGTGAAGAAACAATAGAAGCATTGCATGGCTTTTTCAGCCTGTTAGTAACTGTATCAGAAGTATACAGTGGTGATGCCTAGTTTGTTAGTTTGACATGAGTATGAACAATAGTTTGTTCGCTGGTCCGTGTTTTACTAAGTGTCTTACGGAATTTTTTTTTATTCCGTTGACAATGTTAAATGATCATTTCAGTCTTATACTGACAGTGAATCTTGAATATTTGACCGGATCGACTTTAACAGACGGTTTTGTTTTGACAGTAGGAACATCAAACTGTTAATCAGGCGACTAGGGAGTAAATAAACGCGCAAAAGTTTGTTACAGAATGACTTCTTAAACAGCTTTAATAGAAAAAGGGGCAAGTTTATGCAAAAGTTTAAACACCCTGAATTTTGCCGACAATTTGGTAAATTACAGTAGGATCACACAGATCCGAAGTAAAGAAAGGCAGGGCCTTTTTATGGGTTGCCGATTAAGATAATGGACAAAAAGAGAAGGAGCGAATTCTCCTTCTTTTAGCAACGGTTGAACTATTTTCTGTCCTTTCGTGTGCACTGAGTCTTTCTACTGTTCTGACTGACATACTGTTAAGGAGAGAGGTCAGTAAAAACATGGATATTCAGTTTACTAAACAGAGGAAGGAATACACACCCCACGGACAATGAGACAAAACCTCCAAATATGGAACCGATTATATTGATATATACTACTGATTTAAATAAACGAAAACCGTTGGTAGCAAACTAGACTAGTTAATAAACGATTTAATGTGGGACAATACAGGCCATTTGGTATGGCGCGTTGTCACTATTTGCTAGAATAGCTTTGAGGTCTCGTTTTCCTGGCAGTTTGGGAGGATCATTCAAGCTAAAATAACAGAATTACAAGGTTCAGTGACCAGAGAAATAATGGCAACAATGTTCCCGAGATTAATGAATGGAAAATATCATAGATTGATTGCGGAACTGACATATTTCCTTGCCAGATCAAAGTAGTTTGTATACCATCACCCACGATGAATTGGATTGGAGTTTTATCTGATAAAATGCCTGAATAACTCACTGAAGATAACCACTAAAGAAAAGACAGTACAAAAGCAGCGGAGAGAGTGTTTTCAGTAACTTTATCTTCCGGCAAATATAGGCACATGAATAAGATATTCCGAACTATCTATGTATGTTCAGACGATGTTCAAAAAGTTTCTCACTACACGGATGAGCAAAACTCGCTGGGCCGGGAGGCACCTTAGACACGACGAATCCTCCCACCGCCGGTCAACTTCCCCACTTGGCAGCCCCCTGCTGGCCGTGGCCCCCTTTCTGAAGATTGATGTTTATTGTTGTTTCATTAACAAAGTAAAAGATAAAAGATGAAAAAAGTACAGCTTCAAAACCTGTGCCCAGATGTAATCAGCCTAGCTAACAGCACTAGAAGCGGATCAAGCAAGCATTGGTAGACTTGGCCTATCGCTCCCTTCTTCTTCGTGATAGTAGAAATGCTCTGCGCACAAGATTTGAAGAAGCACTGAAAATTTTAGGATAGCAGACATTTTGATAGCCGGACGCCTCAAAGATTGAGGATTACATTGAGATTATGTTTATTATACATGGAGACATCACTAATTTCACTAAGATGCAGAAGGAGGAGATGTGAACCAACCACATACAGGAACAGTCTGACGAAATACCTCAAAATTTTGGAAGGCCGACGCTACATTTCGAAAGCAGCCTTCGAATAAATGTGACCATCGGAGTGGAACCTCCCACGTCTATGTAGATTGCGAAAAGTTCACAAATCTGATCTACCACGAGAGCAGGCACAATAAAACAACAGCTTTTATTGCCATTCAGAGGCTCACTGGCTTTTCGAGCTCTGAGAACCCATTTAGAAGCTCAGCCATCGCACAACCTACAGGGTATTACAATCCGTGGAAGCATTATAGAGGAGTAACACAATAATACAAATGTTGATGCAATAACTTTGTTTTCAAATGTTCTCCTGTAGATGATTAGTTGATCATGTGATTTTACATTAGGGAATGGCCCTAGCACTGTTATTTCTGTGAAATCGGATAGGCTGTGTACAGCCTAGCGAATATATTTGGAATGAATTCGCCGCTCCAATCTTCTCCGACTCATATCTTCATTTCCAAAATAGAAAGCAAGTTACTCCTGAACACAGTGGAGGTATTACATATATTTTGCCGATCTGCGAATGACATTTTCCTTCTGAACAAAGGCGATTCGGACATAAAAAGAAAATATTTAATCCCTTTGATCGGGCTTATCACGGTGATTAGTTTCACAACAGAGTAAGAAAAATAAAAAATGACTTCACTTTCTAGATTTAAGGTTGGAAAGACGTAAAGTTGGTGCTCTCAGTCCATCAATACAAAGAAAACTCATGGGTATGGAACAGTTTAGGCAACTTTTAAATTATCTCCATTGTAGCACAGACAAAACCTGGTCAGCTCACTTCTGACCTAGGGAAGAACAATTTCTCCCGAGGATAGAAACACATTAGAATTAGAGGTGATCAAACTAGTGCTAATGGGAAGTGGCTCTCAAGAGAGACAGTGTCATAGAAACCATTCTGTTGATATCTCATGGACTTCTGTTGTCCACTGCTAAATGAAAAGAATAACATAAATGCAATTAATCTTTTGATGTCACTCCACGTTTCACCACCTAACAAGGCTCTTGGAAAAGACCTCACTCTGACATACAGAGCGGCCTATCTGTGCACAAATTTTGCCAGCTGACTAAAGGTTTCAGTAAGCCTCAAGCATATTGTGGCTGTTCTCATTTATGATAACGTATTTCTTTGTTTTCTCACGTTCGCGAAGCTACTTGCATCCAATAACAAGGTAGTTTTGGAAAATCAAGCTGTTAAGGCAACTTGGTTAAGCTCCGGAATTGTAGTGTTCAATATTATCGTAGCATACCTTGTTAATTCGCGACACCAGGCGAATAAAAATGATTTCAAAGTTTACAGGGTCCCGCTAAGTGTCGACGAGGACTTCTGGAGATGGCGGAAGCTGTAGTTATTCGGCTCCACAATCTTTAGTCTTGAGCTCAAAATCAATTTCTCAGATGGACTCAATATCCTTGGTGTAGAATCGACACAATTCTGCAAAATTTTCCAGTGCTTTACGTAACCCATTCACCTAAAATGCAACGATCAACCACCATCAGATTTGGATTGGTACAGTTCATTTTTAATTGGATCCTGCGGGATTTTGAATGTAAACCACACAGTGGTTAACATGTTTCTCAATCTGAGTTTTGACTTCGCGCATGTCGATGATACCGCCTTGGTAATTGACGATATACAGGCAGTTCAATGCGCGCTAGACAGATTCACTAATGTTGGTCAATGCATCCAGTCTGCAAGACAATGATTCCAATGAGAAGAAGAAAACTGGAAGTGGTATAGTAACGTACACAAGCTGTTTCTAATCTCTCATTTTTAGCATTTATTGTTCCAGTCACTGGGGATAAACTACTTATTATTGCAGATCACTCAGTCATTCCTCGACTCCACTATTGATTGTGTTTTTGATTTGAGATACGCCTGCTTCTCTCTTAATAGGGGAAACTCCATTTTAACTATTGATGCTACCAACCCTTTGAGTTTTTCCCTAAAAATACCCGCACCAATCTCAAATAATGACTGGCCTGCTTCAGTTTAGGCCCAAAACATACTCACGGTCTGCATTTCAGTCTTTAAAGTTCTAGTTTCGGTTTGGACCACCATTAGACCTGCACCAACTGCTCAGACAGAAGGAAGACTAATTAATGACCGACTGTAAAATAGTAGGTTAAAGAACCATCGAGAAGAAAACGTTCTGAATGCTACAATGCAGCCGACTTCAGCATTGAGTCATATCGTCTATTTTCGCCAGACATCGCCTGGGAGGGGAGGGATTTCGTGGATGTAAACCGCGTAGGCTAACTGTACCTACATGGGCCAACCCACTGCTTAAGGCTTCCATACTTTTTACCCGCATCATCTACTTACAATCATTAATTACCTCAGAAACAGCAGAAAACAAGGCAGGGATTCTGAAGACATTTGCAGAACATGTCCCAACCACCAACTTAAACTATTCTGAAGAAGAACTTGTTCTCAAGATTCAACACTGGGATCCAATAATTTAAGCCTAACTTCTGGGTTACTCACAACAGTTTCTCATCATATTCTACGAATAGTACCGGGAAAACGATATGCAAACACCGAAAGTCATCGCATATCTTCCCCTATCAACGACCATGTTTCCGAGTCTTAGATTAATACTTACCTCAGTGCCGTTAGATATACACGGCCCTTGGTCAATAAACGAATGTCAAGCAAATTCCACAAATAACTCAAATTAGCAAATACCAATCGGGTCCTCAGTATGCGCTGAGACACTTCAACTGATATTAGGACCACCAGGTGACATACAACTACCTGTCCACCTTATCCAGTTGCTCTCCTACTTAATCTGTTTCTTATTACTAAAGTCAAAACATGAGTGGGTCCTGGCACTCTAGCTTCATCTCTTCTGAGGCACAATGCTGCGGTTCTGATTGATGCATTCACTTTCGTCGATTAACACTTTGGTAATCTTAATCCTGACTGCTGGAGACTGCTATCGCCAAAAACTTTGGCTGCATTGCATTAACGTCTTTCGGTCTCAGACTGTCAGACCGTCGGGTGCTAAGCGAATGCTTTCTTCCGTGAGTCCTCCCAATGGTCATTTTCAGTCTGTTTACAAACCTACCAAATCCCGTTTGGATGGAGTCCCCCACCATTGATCGTTGTATTTTTAGGCCCCGGATGTTTCAATGAAACTGGCATGTTACACGTCCTTAGACTATTCATTTGCAATCAATTCTGTCTCACGATTTCTCCTATTTTACAAACTGGAAACGTTTGTTTTTTCTCGGGCCCTTATTATCGTGGCCATCTGATTACTTTACTAACCGAACCCAGTGCACATGAATGGGGGGAAAATGTCAAAACCCTTGATTAACAAATCAAGTTTGCCTCTTAGTTCTATTCTACTTCATCGTATCTCTTGTTCGTGCACACCAACTAATTCTTAATTTTTGCTTTTAATTATACTATCTACAATACCCTTTCTCAGGCAGTTACCAACATTTTATCTTCAAGCGGCAATTGTTTATACAGTCCGGTTCAAATCTAAACACTTACAAGTTTCGACTGCTTGCTGTTTTTATTCAGGTTAGCTTGCTCAACTAAACATTAGTTCATCAACCGAGAAATACGCACCGGGATTAATTTAGTGGAATAATTAAAGATTATTATTGATAAAAATCTGAAGTATATTTCTCATATTTTCATTCGGATAGACAATTTTCGAGCTCCGTCATTTCTGACCATCGACACAACAGATTAAATTAGCGCACCATCTAACGTTTGGTAAAACAGTGTTTTCCAGTTCTACTTTTCATTTTTTGGCTACTTTCTAGGTATATTTAAGAAAAAATTTAAAATTCTCTTTCGCGCAATGTCACTTACTAACCCTCTGTCTCTTATATCACTGAAAGAATTTTCCGTTAAGCTATATGGTCGACACCTGTCCATTTATGAAACGGTTGTCAATAATAAGCTATCGAATCCCACTCATTCTGTACAGGATGATCTCTCAAAGTAGCGTTCCATACCCTCTGGAACCATTATGTGTATAGGACTTCCACTGTCCTCTATTTAGCACGAATCTTGACAAACCAGGACCACGTTTCAGCCGTCTTCCTGGAAAATTTGTTAAAAATTCTCAAATCATCCACTTAACGCGTTCCTCTTCCCACTGTCGTTTTTCGTTTTTGTTCACACTGAAATGAATGTAACTGTTTTTTACCATCGGTTTCCACTGATATGTGACAGTTGTGCATATGAAACTCTATACGACACAATAAAAAACAAAACTCAAATAGGGGGTATATTTTTGGCCATCAAATAATCACGCATTGGGTGTTAGTCAGCACCAGTATGCGTGACTTGTGGTATAATAGATTGTGATTAGTAATAGTAAGTTTGCTCAAAATAATATTTTTCACAGGCTGGCAAAACGCACGTATCTGTTGGACTGGGCCTAAGGAAAACTAGAATCGAAGTACATTTGTAATGTGCTTAAAGGAGGGAGCGAGATGCACGAAATTGTTTGGAGATGAAGTAGTTTGCCAGCGAAAAAAATTCATAAACATACAAATCCATGTACACTAGGTTACATATTAATTATTTTAAGTACCCGAGAGCAGAATAGCATTATCAGTTGGTTACACCGGTGATACTTATTTCAAACCGCGAGAAACACAGGCATCCGTAAATAGAGTACCACTTATTGCAATTGTTGAGTTGTACAGAAAAGAGCAAAAACTACTTGCAATTTAGTCAGTTTATGTAGTAGTGAATTCATTCGTTCCGTTTTAGGAAAATTTACTCATGTTACCCCATTTTGATGGACCTAGTTTAGTTCTTATCAAAGTACTGAACGCATCTCTTTTTTCTAGATATCATAGAATGACCTCAGTGCCGTCAACAGGTGCTCGATCTTTCCACGCATCCAAAAGTGATTGAACGGGTGGGAGAGGTTATTATTATTAACGGTTAACTGGAAATTTGAAAATCATTGAAATGGCGAGCGGCCAAGCCGATACTCTGATGAAGTTCGATAAACAAGAGTCCGATTCAACTTTGTTGACTGGTAGATAACAGAATTATTTCAGCCTTGTCTCATGAACGTTCCATCGAAGTGATGTTTCGACATACAAATCATTGCTTAGTCGATTGTGTTAGCCAGTTAAAGTTGGTAGCTGCAATGTGAACTATGAGAGATCTTTAGATACTTCGAAGCTAATTGGTACGCCGAATCAAGTGATAAGTTACTCGCTGAACTCTATTGCATTTAGGTGACTATGTCACACGGTGCCTGTCATTCATACTGATATTCTTCGAATGTGAAGTTACTTGGGTCATCTGTTATATTCACCCAATACATTAATCTGTAGGACTCTTCAAAATCAGGGTTGTAGACATCTGATTTAAAGGTGCACTTAACACTAACCAAATCGCATTCCTTGTCACGTCTGCCAGATTATTTAGTTCTTATCAGGAGGAGCAACCCAGAAAGTTGTCCAGTAAGACTTCAGTTTGGTCCATTCTTGTTGTATTGTCTCAATCATTAAATTCGACATCACTGGAAACCAACAGAAAGCGCTTGACGATTCATGACTAAGCCCCTAGCTGACGCCTTCTTGAATTTCCATACAAGGAAACAAAATGACAAGAACTCTTTGTTCTACACTGCAAAATAGACAGAAATTCTGGAATGTCAGTTTATTAGGACGCTGAACGATACTAAGGTAAGAACATATTTTGAATCGGTAGCAAAAATAATTTGCACCCTGTCTGTGGGTTACGTCTGACGATAACAGTTTCTCGGGCAGTACACTTTATGAAGAGCGGACTGTTTTTCGACGATTCGTACGCACGTTGTCTAATCAAAAAAGGAGTGAATTATAGTGTGTTTGATCTGTCCGATATTTCTGTTTACTCATGTTTGATATATGACAAACCACGAAAAAATTTACTGCTCCAGAAAACAGAGATGATGACACACAAAGTCAATACGGAATAGGGGTTACTCGTAAAAGAATTGTGCACGCGATATTTCCGTGGCCCCTTGTTATCTACTGAGTCTTTTACTAGCGAGTAAATTGATTATTGCGTCAGAAAATGGAGCAACACGACGGTAGCAGGATGTCTAGGTTCTTTGAGTGGATGGAAATTGAAAAAGTGCGTCCGAAATTTCCTGATTTCAAGTGATACTTATGTGTCCGGAAGTAGAAACAAGAAACAAACTAGTCTTCTCAGATGCACAACTAACCAGACAGAAAGAAAGGCATGAAGCCTACAATCAATAACTCAAGGAAACATCGAATGAACAATACGAAAGCGTGTCCAAACTTTAGTTTCATTGCAATCGAGAATGAAATTTCTATTGAAATAAGGCTTTCAAAAGCTAAAATGTCTTATTGGATATGGTAATAAAAACAAAATAAAAAGACCATTGGTCAAGTAGAGCGGGAAAGTGGAAATCCGAAGGTTTATTTTTAAATGACTGAATTGATTAAGCTCACGAATGGTCTAGCTTGCACTTCAGCAAAGACGGTTTGTCTAAAAATATCATTCGAATTGTTTTGAACTCTCTTCCAACTGATCAAACATAGACCGCGGCTAACGCGGTCACTCCAGTCGATTCGCGTGCGATGATGCATACTTCGAGCAAATCAACTCCTTTGAACAAAAGAAGAAGTCTATGGAAGACAAAATGCGGCCCACGTAACTTTTTATCATTTCTGATTGGGAATTACGTCAGATGCTGGTCAGCTAGTTGTGATTCAGCCCCAACTCTGGTCATCCAAGGGAACAACAAACTTCAACTAGTACAATAACATTTGCAATAAAAAGTTAGAAAAGTTTGCAAGTTTCGGAGGAGGTGGAAGGAGGGGGGAGAAAAATGAATAAATAACTCGTCGTCGTCCTGAAAGTCGTAAGCTAGAACGGTTGTCTTCAAAGAAAATGGAGAATCGTGTCCAAACCTCTGCGTGTACGTATCACCCCACATCCTCCCGAAACTAGTTGGATATAGTCGACAATCGCTGTGCTTGGTAGATTTTCGACAAGTGTGTCGTGGGTTCGAGGCTCGGTGCTGCTTGCCGTTTGTCCAATTTGGCAGTCTCCCAAAAATCAATCGCCCATTCCTAAAAATCGTTTTGTATCGTTGTACTACAAAGAACAAGCAGATGAAATCTACCTGTCATTTGAAGACCAATTCAGAAATTCATCAAGCGTCTAACCAATGCCGAGATCCGATTTGGTTCGAATAAGGACTTGTCGAAGGTAGTATTTTCATTGCATCGTCATCTCGTATACGGAAGAAGAGTTGTCTAATAAGATCACTATGGGGATGCACTATTAGGGCAGCCTTTAGATCTGGGATTGCATGTGGGCGCATGAGGTCTCCTCCGCTTGAAGGGAATGATATCGAGCCAGGTGGCAACAGGGAGTTGCCGTCTATTACTTATAAACTTGGGCACCACAAACTCCCGTTCGCGCCCTCACCAGAAATAAACTGCGAAGTTCTCTAAAAGCTCTCCCCACACATTCTTAATAACAAGCACAAATAGAATGACAAGATTCATTTTATTGTCACTGAGATGAATTCATAGCCTCGATTTCTTGCTTAACTTTAGTGTAATTTGGGGTTAAATATTGCAATTCGATTGCACTTTTCCTAAAGCAATTTAATTGGAGATTGTTTGTATTTCTATGACAAAGTTAACTTATCAGTATTAATAATCAGCTTAGCCAGTGAACCTAATGATGATGTCTGCCTTCGTAGACCTGAATTAGAATCGAACCACGGGGACTTCAGTAATTCAAGCCGAATAACTACCCACAAAGCAGCTTAGCCGTAAAGAGTTGGAATATTTCACATTATATCAAACGTAAATGTTGTTGGGTCAATCAGGTGACCTAACTTTTGGTACAAACATGAGACGAACGGACTCGAGTGGAAGCATTTTTGTAATATCACAGATTCCTTTCCTCGAATAGAGTTCTTGAGGCAAGAACGAGTAACCATGTTATAAGTAAAACAAAGCCTATCTACAGATTTCTCTGCAATCTTCAGTTTGGAGTTCATTATTTACGTTAAACGAAGACAAGGAATAGCTGGATGTGTCCCAAGCAAGTATTCGCCATAGCTTGATGAGTTTAGAGTTGGTTAAGTGGACGATAAAAAGACAAAATCAGCTGTCGCATGCCTAAAGTAAAGATGAATTTGGTAAAAATATATCTGATTCAAAGTAACTTAATCCTTTCCATCGAGGCTGTACAATGATGCTTATATGACTGCTTCCGTAGACGTCATTAGTCGTAATTAACCCAAACGACCATGCCATTGTCTTCGCCGTTTGAGGAATTGTGTTTAGGCAGAATCTGCACGAGTGGAGAAAAGTCTACTGGGAAATATTCACTCATGATGATAAACAAACCGAGAGACAGCGGGAGAGCGAGAGAGATGTGTCCAGTATTAAGCTTGCAGCAAAGTGACTGCCAAAGGATACATTAAATGCGTTACATAAATTTGTCCTAACTGAGATATTATGCAACTCGGTTTTTTGATACCGATCACAAGAACGGGATAAGTGTGTTAGGTTTGTGGCTCACGAGCAAGCGAATCCAATTTTATTTCACTTTCCACTGACCCCGGTAAATTTGTTTTGGTCACATCTTGAATACTTCATTATATGGTAACGACCACTCAGGACGAATAAAATTTACTGTAAAATATACCGGTTAAGCCAGAAAGCAGATATCATCTGTGAGTTAAGGAAGAGCTTGCACGAAATGGATAAATCATGGAAAATTCGCGAACAGTCTAACTAGTACTCCAAACTGAAGCAATGACGCCCTATTTTAATTGTCTGTTCAGCCTCCAAAGTATCCGTAGCAGATACGTTTAAATTATTGTTCTCAATTACTTGATCAGTCATGAGACAGTATATTCATTTATTTTATTCTCAACTGGTGACGTCAGCATGTCCGATTTAACAGCTTGCGGTGGATAAGTGGAATTCAACCTTCGTTGGGAATTCTACGATAAATTTACTAGCCAATAGAGCATTAGTCATGTACGTCGATCGTCACGGTACATGCAGTAGAATGACACAGCCAAAGGAAGTATGTTCACCTAATAAGTTAATATCCGGAATTATTAAAATAGCATAGGAATATGACGCAAGGCTGGGCAGATGTGTTCGTCCACGTGATTAATAAAGTCCTTTTGACTAACACAATCTACGAGCTTATGGCAATGGTTTCGGCACTTCTGAGTGCGTGACAATCTATACAGTTTCTCGGTTAACTGCATGTTACTTTGTCAAAAGGTATTGAGCGGCGACTGACAAGGGAAGATCAAAACTTTTAACTTTATCCTCCTGGGTTCGGCCGGACCCCGTTGAGTCACGCGGAAACCAAACCAGATTCGGAATGTCTCCCTTCTAAAGCATGGAAACGAAAAATAAAATCTGATTTTTGTACGATGACCAAGATTGGTTCGTCGTCTCCATGGTAACATTCGTGATAAAATGAGCAATCGGACTAGAACATATTGGTGCACTAGTGTTAAAAGCTTTTGAAGTGCATGCATTTATCTGTCCAAATTTTCTTTCGATAAACAGATCTGGAAATTAAATATTCCCTTAATTCATCATGTTTCATCCAAAACAGTTTTTTGAGTTTACCGAAAATTTTTCCAATGTTACACAGTTTTTCTCTTTTGTTTGTTGAAAATCTCATTACCTTTGAATGACTACTGTTGCAATTATTGAACTAGATATGATCGGGACGATTTCAAGCAGTGCTTCACTGCCTGGACCGAATCCAAGCAATTCAAACCTTCCAAGGTAAAAATCGCTGTAAGCAACAATAAATATCTTGATCTACCTAGAAAGAAGAAACTACAGCCTATCATCGGTAATTGCTATCAGTGGCAACAAGCTGACAAGATAATGCGGTGGGAAGGAGGTGGCGTTGTTACGGGATGCATGTTTAAAAAAGTGTGGCCTGTCAATACTGATACGAAAATGATCACTTGAGGTTAAATGCTCAGTCGAATTATGTGACTTACTCGGTCAGAATGGGCTGAGGTTCTGCTACGTATTCTTTGCAGGACAATGACCTCAACCGCCAATCAAATTACAATCTTTTCTTAATCATTGACAACAGAATAATCATTCCTCAACATTCGATGAAGTAAAATATGAATTAGCAGCTCGAATTGGATCATGGAATTAGTCGGCAATAAATTTAACCAGTTTCTCCAATGGCTATCAAACGAAGAAGTTTCTTTAAGTTCGACCTATTTGCTTGAAGCATGTATTGTATGTAGGGTACCGAAAGACGCGCTTCATGCCACTGTTTTGGACCCATACCTCATTGGTGTACCATGGATTATATCTGTAATTTTTTAAATTTACTGACTTTCGTTATCAAGTTCTCACGCGCAGCTTGATCTGCAGAAAATAGCGTAAGTCCTGTATGACAGTGGCTAACAATGGACAGCCTTGGAATTTCAGGGACAATTTACCGCCAAAGAATCTTTCAAAAATTCAACAGGCGTAAAGTTGAATGGGAATCATTCTTGATCATAATTTGGACAAAGCGAGTTAAAAATGATATTCTTATTGGCCAGAATATTCTACGAAAGACAAGTAATTAGTGTGCGTCCTGTTACTGACATCTGGTTGTGTCGTCATTGGTAAGCTGTAGTTGAGGCCATACTATTTGATCATTCATTCAGGCTTTCAAACCATGTGATATTTATATATATATATATGTATATATATATATATATATATGGATATATATGCCAGTTGTTTACAGAATCCAGAAGCACAATGATTCATTCTAAGGAGAGGACGTCAGAGTTTTCGGAAGAATATTTTAGGGGCAGTTTAATTAGCCTGCCACAACAGCAGACCTTTCACTTTTGTCTGCAAGTGGGCCTATGCAAGTGGATACAAGTCGTTCATTCGAAATGGAAGTGATCAGAGAGATGGGCTTTCTTAGGACGCATGAAGCAGCTAAACCAGATGGACTGTCACCGCCCGTTTTCAAGGACGGTAGCAGAATATTAATATCGGAGTAAATAAAGCTCCTAAGATCACTCTGAATAAGCGAACAGATTCCAAGAAATTGGTGTGAATTGGTAATGGTATCGATTTACAAGAGAGGTGATGCGCACCCATTTGGCCGGTGGTGACCAAATGGATAAGGTCGCGGCCTTTGGACGTGAAGGTCGTGGGTTCGAATCTTCCCACTGCCGGTCAACTTCCCCACATGGCAGCCCTCTGCTGGCCATGGACCCCTTCCCGAGAAATGATGTACAGTGTTGTTTCATTTGGTAAGCACTGCATCCGAAGTGTCTTGGGGCCGATTACCTACCGCAGGCTTCTGTTCCGGTCTCTGTTGTCCTGAAGACATTTTCACTTTGTGACAGACCTTAGAGAATACGCATATCTCGCAAACCCACGATTCTCGTCTTTCTCGGTTCGAAAGCCACTTTCGACTCAGTCAGTCGTGCAGTTCTGTGGTATTGTCTACCATTGTTTGTGTTGCCGGAAAAATTGGTTTTACTCACTTAATCTCTGTGCTCAAAAACCGAATCTGAGTTCCCGCGTACGACGGTCTTTCATTCCAGGACACCACAAAAAGTGTTTTTGTCACAATTGTCTCTTTTCATTTCTTCCTACACTAAGACGATATTTTTATACATATTTCTTATGTCCTAAGTTGATCCGCAACTGTGGTTTTCCAGGCCAGAAAGGGATGAGATACAGGCTAGATTGTATAGACTTCCCTGCAGTTATATCATTTTCCTAAGCCCTTTTGTTTTTATTCATAAAAAGGATAATGTTTATCGTTCTTCGGACGGATGCTAAAACAACAGGGGGCTAGTAAATGGGAAATTTGGCCGGCATGAGGTTAATTCGAATCTGCCGCTTCTAGTTTGAAAAGTCACGATATTACACGCTTGACCAAAGCCGCTCATGGTTCCATGTCTAATTCAAGTGCTGACCTGAAATTCTGCACAACGTTACACAGTTCTTGTCCCTAGGACCACATTCGGAGGAATCGTGTACAAATGTCAAACATTAGTCAACCGGGGTTTTGGCCAATGTTTGGCACCTAAGAGAACTAATAATAACCAGATTTCTTTTCCCAATCTATCACAATATTCCAAAGCAGTTAAGCTGACTGCATCCAGTAAACAATAAGTCAGTATGTCAAGGGTAATATGTTTTCATCGCGCTAGAATTGTAACGTGAAGTTGAGACGAATGATTGTGGATCGAACATTTTGGTTACTTGGTTATCCGAGCTGGCTGTTAATGGTTTGTTGAAAATCAAGGCCGGATGTTGTGGCGTCGTTATGAGTCACGGACACTAATCTGGTCGCCGATTGATAAGCTCCTGGTAATAAATTTGCTCTTCACAGGAACCGAAGACCCAAAAACGACCACACATCGGTTTTCTATTTGACTGCATTCCGTTCCAGAATGTCCTTGTAGCAGCTGTATCCGACCTAAAATAATTCGTCCTGGGTTTGCATCCCATTTCTGTGGCGTTAGATACCACAAAGTTCATGACTAATGATAGGCCAAATAAAGCAGCACTATCTTTGTTTACAGTGATGCGCTTGTCGTTAAAGCCGAATACCGATTCTGCTGAATGTCAGATAAATGATCAGGAAATCTTAGACCAGGAGAGCCTGCAAGGCGAGTTGCTGATACAAGAGAGGACTAAACTGAACATAATAAGATTGTTGCTGTACTCATTCATAACAGATTTAAGGGAGAAACCTAAACGGCAACCATTTCGTGAGAGGATTGACAAATCGGAAATTCACATAACTTATCGATTGCGTAAAGTCAATCCAAAGCAAATAGCTGTGATATAGCATTAGCTTCTATAATTTCACAGTAAAATACTGTAGTATACGCATTGAGCACTACAGTTAAAGGTAGGCCGATCTCTACGGTCAACGAACAGTAGGCGTTTTTGGAATACAATATACTGTCATGGGCAATATATTTGAATTTTGGTGTGCTGTCGGATACCAAGCGAGTCGGAGATAAAAATTTTCCTAGCTTTACCATTGTTCCTTAAAGGGCAGCTGTATCTACGACGTGAACTACACTTTTCGGCGCATTCCTGTGACTTACTCGCCAACGCATTCCGGATACAGTGGACTGCTTGTGAAGTACCTATGTGTTGCCGAATATCGTGCTTTTTATCCCATTCTAGTAATCATAATACTCTCGCGTTTTCCCGCGGAACGGAACAAGTGACGTCTCATGGACACTTTACGGTGGGGCTAAGAGCGGGTGACATATATTCAACAGCACTTTGCTTCATTACGATGAGTCATGCGACTACAAAGCAGAATTGTGTCTGTAAAACGTAACTGACTGACAGGCTATTTCAATATCCAGTGGATGATGCATGAGTCAATAGGCCTGGTCAGCCCACTGACAGACGTGGGCATGATAAAAAACTTCAAACTCTGAAAAGGTGACTTCGAAATATACATTTCGTTAGTGTGGTAATGCTAAGACGTAATTGGCGTGTACTGACTTAACAAATGGTGATGTTGCCAATCAATGTTCGTTCAATTTTTCCAACTTATTCCAAGGTGGTATCGGGGTCGACCAGCGTGTGGCACACAATGCTGTCACTGACGCCCAGACAAATCAATTTTATCATTACAATTAGTTTTTTACTATCTCTGTCACTTTTTATGCTCAATGGGTGCTGATTATTCTAGGTCTAATGTACCATTTCCATACTCTGTGATTCTTAGTACTGTTCACACCCATTAGACTTATCTCCATGACTACTTTGGTGATGGCGTGTCAATGAACAAAATCATCGCAAGTCGTCGTTCGCCGACATGTTCTCGAGTTTTATCATTTATCTTCCTCATTCCTCCTATTATTGGTAACTGGACAAGTAATGAGAGCTGTTCAGGGCAGCTAACACCTGTCAAGTGGAGAATCTGACTGGCGACTGGAAGACTCCAAACCGCGTCCTCGTTGTTAGGCATCGCAAAGCTGCGAATCTGACGATCTCCTATCGGGTTATTCGACAGAGGGAGGCAGTCTCTGCATGACTTTGACGCCACTTCAAAAAAGAACGTTGGTATGTGTTTAGGCATAAGTTCTTCAACTAGTCAAAATAACCTGTTGTTGTTGTTGTTGTTGTTGTTCTGGTTATGTCTGCATACCTCGTCTGGTGCCGTTGTTTCCTGAGCATTGAGCAGATTTCACTAACATTTTGTTTATCGACCACTGGTGATGAAATTTCGACTCCAAAAATCGCGAACTAAGCGATCGGATGCCCAAGAAAGCCACCAACTCGAACTATGAACAGTGTTGGTTCTTAAAACCATTTCTGACTTATTATTACCTATTATAAAATATCACCCTTGAGCATGTGCATTTTTCCTCGTCTCGTCTGAAGTGTAAAACAAAGAACTTCAGGCACTGAGTGACATTAAACAACATGTAAATTCTTCATCATCTAAACGAAATGTAAGACTAAAGCAAATTATGATAGGTCCAAGCTGAAATAAATCCTCAGGAATTTCCAAAGCGAAAACTAAATTTTCACAAATTGAGTTTCCTGTGTGCGAAGCGGGAATAATTCTCCATAAGCCCAGAATAAATTTGTGACTGATAGATACCGTTGTCGTTCTCTCTAAATGTGTTAATGCGGTGTTATCTATGTGAAATGACTCCTTCCATCACAGTATTCCTGACAGTCGTCTACTTAATACTATTACTGTCCAGTGTGTTCGGGAGGAATCTTCCGTTCGTCGCCATGAAACCATGTAACCTCATTGCAATCCTTTGACAATTAGTGCTGCATTTTAATGCACAAAAGCTCAGAAATTTAGATTTTGTTGCTTAGACCTTGAAAACTGCAACGTCCTTTCTTACTAGCCATACCGGTCCCCGTGAATGTCACTTTACCGCAAGCGCTATTGTACAATCACACGTAAACATGTCAACAATTTCTCCTACAGTTCTGATGGCTAAGTTTGACGATTAGATTATGACCTAAATGCCGGGCTTGATGATCAGAACCTTGCGAAAACCAACTACCTGAGCTACGAACAGCATGGACGATCTTAAAAGTCATTGTCATGTCAAAAATTAGTTGACCACCAGGGAATCAACAAGAATGTCTACTATCGGGCTTGGAACAAATGCACTATTCGTAATTCTTACTTGTGTTATTCGTCAGACTTCTTTTATCGCACTGGAATAAACTGCCGTGGAGATGCACACGCATGCACACACACACACACGCAAGGTGAATAAATCATTCATATTTCTCTTTGCTCGTCTCGTTCTCTTTGCACATGACCCAGAAAGCACTGATCCTTAAACTCACGTTCAGCGATAACCGCATGCACATCTTCACCCAATTCACATTACTCAACTCCTCATTGACTTTTAATTCAACATCAAACCATTCTACTGGGAATCGAAAACAACTCGTGAACTTGCCTCGTCCCGTTTGAATGGAGCGCTTTTGGAACTGACTTGAAGCGCATCACAGTGGTACTTCAATTCGAGGTACCAAACTTGCTACTTGAACCTGACGGGGGCAGAAATCAGAACTCGAAAGTCACCGAACAGAACGGTTTTCCGACCAGTCGGATACGTGTGAAAACTCCGTGTACAAACCAATGTTTCTTATCAAACACAGGTAAGCATAGATGAAAAGCAGGTGAAATCAGTCAATCAGAGATAGGTAACCAAAAGTTCTCATTTTCACCAAACCGAGTCATCGGAATGGTTCAATAATAAATGGACGGGAAAACCAAGATACGAGTTATCAAGTTATCGGCCACCTAGGTATTCGAGGGAGAAAATCGGACATGCACAGATCAGTTAAATATGAATGGGATGACTGTAGGTATTGATAACTTTTAATAACATGAATGAATTTCCCAACTGATCAGAATTTGTGAGATACGACAGATAATGTACATCCCAGGAGCTCTTTGGAATATTTAGACTTTTTGTAGAGACACGAAGAGCCAGATGTTCTTCGAGTTTCAACTCCACTCGGTAGCTGGTCGACTGTCAGACTGATTGAATGAAGCAGTGGTGTCTTCCTGTAAATGCCTTTATGGAATCAATTTGAAATTGATCGAAGTGGATTTGCGAATCGGTTCTTCATCACGGAATTTCGAAAAAACTGTAGTGCTATTATGGACACGTTTGGTGCAACTTTCAGTTCAATCTTTCGTCGTTTCGGTCTTGTTCGGAAGTTCTTCGATAATTCCCAGAGTAAGCTTTGCTGTTCTGAATTGTTGATAACCTGAGTTCTTGCCTGGCTTGAAACATCCGATGGTCAAATGATAGGCATCTCATAATTTCAACCGGTATGTCATCGTCTCAATGCATCTTATCATTGGTCAGCTTTCCTACTTGGTTGGCATACGTTGGCCACAACCCACTTTCTGTAAAGCATGTCCAGTATGTATCTAGTAAGAAAATAAATGCAACGTTAAATGGAAAAGATGGAAAATTATGTTGATAAACAAGGTATGAAAGTAAACATGAGTGGGGAAGAGAACAATGACCTACTGAATGTACCCATATGGATGACAGACTAAAATCTCTCCGGAATCACACGACCGGTTTCGTGGTTACCGGGGCCAGTGAAGTGCACGTATCTTGTAGTTTCCTGATCAATTATTCCTACACTTGTTAAGTTTCGATATTGATTTTCGTACTCGAATCCCATTTTAATCCCTAAGAGTATGTATGGATTGAGGGAGTCTACGTATGAACGACAATGGTGATTTGTGCACGGTTTTCGTTGGTTAGTCCTACCAAATATCGTAGGCAGATTGAAAGTGGTCAAATTTCTGTTTGCCAGCAGATGACTCTAGCAAAACACAAGAGTATTTCTAAACAAGCATGTTCCAGTGTGGATAACACGTTCTGGAATAACGGCGGTTTTTTTCAAAGATTGGACATTTTCAAAAGGAACATATTCTTCTACGATAATTAATGGTTTGTTCATGAGATCTCTTGTTTAGCTGAACAGAAGTGAATGAATGAAACAAACAGGCTAAAAAAATCTCCTGGAGTTGTCAATTAAAATCCGTAAATAATACTGGCTAGAAAATTTGGTGTAATGTTTGGGTGCAGCCAAACCCCAATGCGTTTTATCTTGTGCTATCCTGTCGCAAATCACGTTGACTAAATGATACCAAGATTTTACCAAGTCCAGTGGTGGAAAGATGACTGACAAGTGACTTGATAAAAACGAAATCCAAATGGACATTAGTAAACAAATATGAAGAGTAAAATAAACAGACAAAACCACACGGGAGTGTGCGAGTGAACGCAAATTTGAAGGCAATGACAGCAGAAGCCTTACTAGCATACAATCTACTCATGCACAGACCGTGTGATGCCTTTGTGATTCAGTCGAATGCTGAAAAGCATAGCCCGGTTGGTTAGATCGAAGAGTTTCGTTCACTTCCTCGCATCATGATATCTTCAATAACGAGCCAGATAGCAAAATTCTGTCGTTATTGATTTGGAGTTCGTTCATGTACCCCAATCGACAAATTTCGAGATTAATTCTTACGCAACCACTAACAAACACATGTATAAAAATAAACAACCAAAAACCGCATTCATCAAAATTTCGAGTTTTAGGAAACGAAGGACGAATGACTGCTTCATTGTGGTGCTTCTTCTATTCATCTTCGTTACGGAATGTGATATTCCATTTGGAATTGGAGCATCCAATGAACTGCCGGAATTGTTCGCAGTCTAACGAATTTGGAGCATTTACAATGACAAAATTTCTTTTTTGTTGGGTTCATGGATAGTCATTTACCAATGCGAACCGCTAAATAGCTTTATGTGATACCCATCTTAAACACAATAATAATTAAATATCTGACAAGAAATCATTCACAATCCCGGGCCGCAAGCTCATTTAGTTGAAACTTGCTGACAGAACATTCCAGTAGACCTGAATGCAGCAGATATGTAACAGTTAAGTGATGTCACACAATTCATAAGTCATTTCGGATAAGTTTCGACTTATTATTGACATTAGTTATTTAGCAGATTCGGATGGATACGGCAAAGTGGAAGCCCAGACCCGGAAATTAGCCACTCCATGTTAACCGGCCTGTGCTCTACTGGTCTCGTGAGGTATTTTTTAGGCAATTTAGAAGAATTCCACACGGAAGCAAGTGATTTGCGCCTTGTATTTACGTAATGCTGGCTTGTAGCGAGTAGAATCTGTAGGTGAAATGCTCCAGTTCTTTCAGTACTGCTTTGCATCTTAGACAACAGAGCGAATTCGAAATGCCATATTTGCTTTGGTGGTACTCACGTGGGGTACCATGTGGCAGCGCGATGAACTTCTTTTATGATTTGGATCCATTCTATTGTCGCTGAATCTACGAAATCCTGTTTCAACAAGCCGTTTGTCTCAACCAGGAATGTGGTCCGCTATGACCCTTGAAAGTGAGCCGAAAACCCGTGAGGACGGGACTCCAACGTCACCTGGAATTCCGCAATGACACGATTTCTTGGTACAGCACAACAGTCGTTTTTGGATGCAATCACAGTAGTCGCGCAGAAACAAACAGAAACAAAAATTGGATGGCTCTGCTTTCAATAAAACAACGAAGCTTTTCCCTGAATTGCAGAAAACGACCACGATGAAGGCAGCACAGTTCCGGGGAATCAGTCCCAATTCGACCTAAATGTGGTTAACGTAGGTGTTTGATAGATCTTTTGAGCGTGACTTGTGCATCAAGTCTTGACACTTCGTTATCTTACTTTTGTGGACAGTATCCCTATCAGAATCGCATCTGAGAAGTAGAACAAGAATATGCCTGCGTGCAGGCGAGTAGTGTCAAGTGCGCACAATACCACTGGACGACTGCCTCTACTTGACTGTTTCTACCACTGACATCGGATGGTGTTTGTGTGTGCTTTCGTTCGTGTGTAGTTGTATGTATTCCCCCTTATCTGTGTGTTTTTCACCAAAATAAGTCCAAGTGCTTCGCTAGAGCTTTTCTGGTTTCCAGCCTAACTACTTTCCTGTTCACTTTCATTAGTTTGTTAACCTCAAAGCAATAGCGGAATCCAAACAGAAGTGGAGGGTCGTTAACCCCGGTTGGATTCAAAGTCGTTCCTCAGTTCCGCATGCAGCCTGCCGGCTGAGGTACGAGGCTACTTCGAAAGATACATAAATATCGTTTCGGTGCCGCTTTTATGCGGATTCCTCAAAATAGGATGAACCTTGATCCATTTCCTCGTTTGGGTACTTCGTGAGCACTCCATTTAATCGGACAATCCGATTTCCTCCCTACTCATGCTCTCGTTATGCGAATTTTCTCGACTGGTTGTTAATTTCATTTAATTGACTCGACTAAAAAAGTGCTTTTTGCAAACCTCTAAGTTATTTAAAGTGTGCCCTCAGATTTTAGGGGAGAATACAAAGGTAGTGTACGGCTTGAAACGAGAAAAACAAGATTGGAGCAAATAAGGCTTTGACGATCGGAATCGATCAATTTAATGAGAAACATTCTTTCTTGTACAGTAGGTGAAACATTAAAAATCATTCCAAACAAAACGGGACGGGCCGTTTACAAACTTCGTGCGGAAGAACACCAAGTTCCTGATTAATCAACTTGCGCAGCATATGTATGTAGACAGAGGAGACTCAGTAGCATAAATAGAATGGTATGCCTTTCCTGAAAAAAGTTTAATCACGGAGGAGGATTCGTTAGCAGCGAATGAAGAACGCAGTCGACCTCAAAGCACGAACTACTTAGAAGCGACCATCTAAAGAAGTATCAACAATTATGTCAAAAGCTTTGGCCATCAGTCAATAGGCCTCGTTACCAACAAATAAAAGTAACATAGCCAGAATTGGGCTAGACCATCCAATTCCCCCAGCTGTGAGACAGTTCAAGTAGTCACTCAGGACAATCGATGCAACAAAACGAGAAGGTAACCCAAAAGAACGAGGGAAATAGTGTTCGACAAATGATCAAATCAACTCCGGAATGCTTAGCTAATCAGAATCTGGATCTTGCATGAGAGTGCTCTGGAGAAGATCAGTATACATGAAAAAGAAGTTTCAGAGAGGTGGGGCTTATTTTGCCGAGAAGTAAACGTGCCAACTAATTGTTGGCTTACTTGGTGCAGTATGACCCGAATAAACTTAAATTTTAAGCAGATGCACTGCGCCTATTGTCATTTTTTCATGCAAATGACCATTCGGTATGACAACTCAAGTTGGATGCGGTACTGGATCATCATTATCATTCGGATGTTCCAGACATTTGCATGTTTCATGTTCAAAAAGATGCGCTACATATGTGCAAGAAAACGTTCACTCAGCTCACTATGAACTTGCTTTACTTAGTATGAAATCCAGGAGTTTCGCCCATTTTGTCTCGTGGTGTGACGTTTTACGATCGATTTTGCTGCTCTTTTGATATTGTTAGGTATTTTCAATATTAGAAGTTGAAACAGGGATGCAGAATTTGTCCTCGGAAGCTTGATAGGCCCACGAACTATAAGTGAGCAACGGCATGACCCGGACCGGAAATGCGCAGTGTACAAAACGAGAAGTCCACAGCAACCGCTTACACGCTGGGGGTTTATTTACAAATGGTTTTTATGCACGAAATGCGGGTTTCTCAGCTGGTGAAAGATATTCAACCCAATGGAATTTGGGACAGATGTGAACGTCACGTTCACGGGTAATCACAGTTAAGATTGGCTGATTGTCTATATAGGCCACAGCGAAGCTGTATCGGACTTGATCACGTGATTTATTCTTAAAGTCATCACGACCTTCTGTATCTTCTCTATATTTTTCAATATCTACGGTATTTCGGGAAATGGTTATCAGTGATTAAAGACTGTCAAATGGCAAATTGATCTTTAGCTGAGATTTGAGCTACTACATTATTCGATGGTCAAACAATCTTTCGTGCCAGTTTCTTTCATGGTAAATTGAAAATATCGTTGAAAAGTAGTGCAGACTGCAAGTTAATCAAAGAGCCGTGATTTGTCAAACGGGTCTATTGATCCAGTTCTAACTTCTCAGAGGAATTATCCTCAATTCCGTCCAACCTGAAAGCTTTCCGCATTTGGCGAAACTCGAAAAAATTTATCGCACTCTTCAAACCGATACTGATCAAAACAAAAACCAAGTCGTGACAACGCAGAATCAATGCCATCTGGATAGCTGTTGGGTTGAAATGCGAAGTTCGGAGGTGGTATTGATGAGAGTGGTTCTAATCTGACCACTTTTGTATCCGAACGTTCGGTTTGCTGCATGGCCAAAACGAATAACGTTTACTGGATTTAAATCTGACCAAAATCACATAATTATTTTGTGAACAATCAAATCTAAGCTTATCCCGGCGAATTCTATTTAATGATTAGTTTTCAAACAAGTGGACATACAGTCCGTGCACAAAATTCCCGCAATCTTTCGACTAAGCATTCTCGAAGCCGTTGTGATCAGAAGATGTCGATAACGTCAGTCAGTGAGTGAGATACGGCCGAGTCACATGGGCGACCAACGATTTTTATTACTTGTTAATTAGTTAAACAGTTTTGATTTAATTAAACCCAAAATTTGTAGCTACCGAAGTGAAGTAAACTTTTCGTTTATATCGATCGTGCAGGAATTGGAACGCGAAGCGGAACAAACGACTGCGTGTTGAAATACAGTGACGAATATGAGCAATACAACATATAATGCTAATGTTCGACGAACCTTTGATCATAATTCCAGCCAGTGTAACGGCTAAGATGTTCGACCCATAGTCATTGCTTTCCAGGTACAGCGTAATGGATATGCAATCTTAATGTTTCCCATCAAGGATGGAATAGCTTTAGAATGATTCCACAGTTTCCAGTGATAAGTTGAATGTTGGCAATGCTTGATGAATTATTCGAACCTTAAATAAAATCTGCTGTTGGTAAAAAAAATTAGAAGTTGATTTATAAGTGACGTGGTCCGTACGGTGCCAGAGGTCTTGAGATCATGGTTCAGCTTTTCCTTGCAGGCATGTTTCTGATCCGTTTGTGATAATTTGTCATTCTCGTTCCCTGATCTATACTTGTTCATTATCACTTGGCAGAGCGGTTTTCATCAAGCAAAGAGAGAGGCGCAAAATCACAAATTAAGGTACTCTGCTTTTAAGCGACTGATCTATTCCTGTGATTGTTCACGTAATACCAGGCCAAAATTTCTCAATGGAAGTTGTGCTAGACTGGATAGCGATGTTCACTCAAACCGAAAATCAGAATGCAAGTGAGTTGTGGCGGGATTTACGATAGTACATCGAACTAATAGCGCAAAAACGATGTTTCAGACCGCATTAATTTGTCGAATTGTTTTCGATGTTCATTTTGGTTACTATCTCCGCTTATTATGTACTCATGTGTTGCTAAGTTTGCTCCTGATTTGGCCACGCGAAAGCAGGCTGCTCACGCTGAATTGTGCAGGCAGGCAATATAAATTAGCTTACGTGGGTGCAGTGATCTGGGTTTTATTAATCCAAACTATGCCCTTAGATGAAGTTTTTTCAGGATGGAACCCACAGAACAGCAGTGGTGAAAGCACCATTTTGGACGAGAATACGAGCACATTCCAGGTTTCACATGTGAAGGACGTGCCAATTACCGTGCTGATATATCGACGTTTAAACCCACTTCTGGAGTGACCTAAGGAGTAATCTACAGAGCATGAAATGAGTCATAAACTAGAAAAAGGTGTAAAAGTTACCATTATAATTTAAAAAAAGCATTACGAATCATTACATCTTGGATAATGCACCTCGTTGATCAGTTTTATCGCACTGGTTTGCCTGTTAAACCGAAGCATATTCGTGGACGAAAATCTTTTAATATCAACTTATCGCGGTGTCCAAATGTGGGGCAGAACTTAAATTCGTTCCCCTGTCTTCAGATGGGTACACGTACACCTGACTCAGACATCTGTGATCATTTGGTTTACTGAAAGTGACGCTCTATCGCAGACTGTCAATCTAACTTAAAAATAAGCGTCTAGCCCCCTATATCTGCCCTAAGGAAAACCCATCCCAATAAGGTTAACGTCGAGCCGCGTCACGTTGCACAACTTGAAAAATCGACGACTGAACTGGCGTAGAAGGTTGGGATAATCCAATTCCAATTCCGATTTACTTTATTTCTAATTGTACAACTCACTGATGGTCAGATAAACTTAGAGTAAGAATCAATCAATAAATAATTGTATACAGATGAAAAACTATGCCGTGTGGGTAACAAATGACAATGAAATTGCTAAAAAAGGCGTGGCACGACCAAAGGTTGACCCAAAAAGTTGTCTTCCCGAACTCATGCCCAATCTCGTAATAAGGTACAGTTATGGAATCGTTTTACTTTTCATATACGATAATGATTTTTTAGGACTAAGATAAGAATTTGGAGACCTTATGGTTTGTGAAAATTGGGAACTTCAAACCATCAAGACACTAGGAATCGGAATGTCTCGCGAGAAATTTGTACTGCCAATGAACTCCAGCAAAGATAAACAGGTGGAAACACTGTTGCCATATTTTTCCGTAACAAATTAGCTACCGATGCTGCTTGATGGATTTTTCATTATTTATCAATTTTTGCTTCCTTTTATTAGTGAGACGAACTAGTATACTACTTTTCCGCAAGTGTCTTGGACGAGGGAGGGCCCTCAGCTAGGAAATCTCAATCATTCTGCCAAAAAATAAGTCTTTCTCAACTCAAATTAATTTATTATTGTCCCAGTTCATTCTCTGTCAGTTGTCGAATGGCTCTCTAACCTGAATCTGCATTCTATTGGCACAGGTTCCCGAATTCTTCTGTTGGACGCTGCGAAGTACCGTTTGGCGGACTGTTTGGTACATCAAATGTCGTTCGACTCATGCAATCTTAAGCATAAACTGACTTGCACGATTATCGAAATGCAAACTGCGATTATTGGCTGAGATAATTACAGATCAAATTTGATTTTGAACTCTTTTGCATGCTATAGTGCTGTTACTGCGACAACTACTGCGTCAGTTTTGGTGAGACTCGGTACTCGAACTTGTGTACGAGTAGTCTAACTGGCGTTGAACTTCAGAAACCATTTTAATTGCATGGTTTTGCAATGTCCGAACAAATATCTGCTTGAATAGAGCGCGTTGCACGAGGGTAGCAAGAAGTTCAGTAAGATCAGTGCGTGAACAGCCAACTGCGGCCATGTTTGGCCTCAGCTACTACGCAAACATCAACCGGGCGGGAGATCATGTGACCCTCCAAGATAAATAAAGCTGTCGATCTACGCACCGCATACCAGAAACCCAAAAAACTTGGAGTTCACGCGAAGCGGCAGTCCAGTCCAAGCCAATTATTCGTACTGATTTTACTATTGCATGCAAGCGAAATATTTACTAATACTAATATTAATAGATTTATAATCACGATTCACATCGGGTTTTCGGCTAAAATCCTTAGGCAGGACTTACGGCCTCCAATGAAAACTGGAAGCACTGGCATGTCACACGATATTTTCTTTACCGCTAGGGTGTCGTGACCAGGAGTCTATCTAAATTTTCCGCAACGATCTACAGCTTGGAAAGCGCGAATTTTCTTTGCCACATAATCGAGATCAAAAGATTCTTTAACTCTACTGTGACCATGGAAACTTGGCTGGGCTTTCAAAAGTGATTGTAGAGGTGAAATTTACTACAATCATTCACTCTATTTTTTCCTTATTATCTAGTTACTCATCAGAGTATCTGAAATTTTTTTCTGGTTCGTGTTGTCCCATCAAAACCATGTTTATTTATGCACATCAATTTGCATTCGCTCATTTGAATCCGTTGCGTCACAGGCTAGAACGGAAATGCCAAGTGAAAGTAACTTATGCAGACTAACCGGATTTGGGCCTGATAAATTTTACTTGGCAGATTTTTGTACACTGACCACAAACGGCAACATTTGTGGGCTACATAAAATTTCCAAACAGTAAAGCAGATTGAAATCTCCTATTCACAACGTTGGACGTTAAACAGTGGATGGAAATTTTTCTACCTCCACTGATTCGAACTGTCCCCATGACCCTACAACCCACTCCAGCCTGATAGACCAGTCAATACAACGTTAGTAACGAATTTTCGTAAATACACTGTGAAAAATCACGTAATTCTGACAAGCTGCCTTTGAATATGCTGAAACATAATGCGGTTTTCTATATTCGATGATCTCCATTTTCGTTGGTCTTTTATATTCAATTTTATTGGTATCCGTGCGTTTTGGAGGCCGCTTTTCATCTTTCCAGTTCAACACGATTTTTGCTCTTTAGCTTTCACTTTCTTTGACCTCAGTGTATTTGAAAGGCTAACAGCAAATAAAACGCCAAAGAATTCAGATATCCAGTCACCAGCATTTTGGTTTTCGTCTTTCTCGTTCCATTATCTATGCACTCGGTTGCATGACCCATCTTGTTTTGTCATCAAACGGTTATATGTCTCGTCTGGCTACGGTGTGCTTGTTCAAACGTGATAATACATTCAGTTGGGTGGATATGTCCAAGTTGCTACGGATTACCACCGACGACGTGATTAGTACGAACTGCACGCAAATATTTTCAAATCAGTTGTTTAAATGTCAAACAAGTTTGAAAAATTATCATTCATGCAGGATCACAAACTCACATATTCGTTATGTGTTCCTTGATGAAATCTTACGAGAGAATACGGTTTTCCTAACATACTGTTTCCACTTCCCTCTGGTCGTATTGCGGCGGCTCATCGATAGTAAATTATCAGTCAAGTGATCAGGTGTTATTATTATCCGTAACCTTCTTCCTTCCGAACATGTTAGAGGCGAATAGATGGAAACTAGACGACTGGCCATTTATGTTCAATTACTCTATTCCTTCTAGACCCCCTTGTTCATCATTATCTCTGTTATTTATTCCTGTATCTTAGCTGACCAGCAACTTGACTTCTCCATAATCTTTCCAAGAACTAGTGGAATGCCTGAGAGTAGCTCTCGCAGTGAACAACGTCTCGGCATCACGATGTACCTGCGAATTTCTCCCGCAAGATTTATAAAAACGAATTAGACTATCGTTTTCTCGACTTTGATAAATATATTACTGTTTCTACCACACACTCACTATGGATGCTAACCTTAATATACGAAAGCCTTTAAAAATTTAATTACGTCCTACCTGCCCTTCTTGCTTACTAACTTCGAAAGTGACAATGCAGAAACCAAATTGTTTGTTAGGAGTTGACACATACTGTATTGATCCGCCTACATAAAACCTATTGTGCGTCTTCTGTTCATCGTTAACGGGTACGAATGAAAAAACCAAAACCACTTTTTCACTACTGACACTCTTTTGGGCAGTTAAAATTTGGCTGAGTAAGAGTATGAATAGACAGATTAAGAATAGATTAGGAATACAGTGTTCTGAGGTCATCCCAACTCCTTGGAACTCCAATACACATACGGTTACTGAATCGAATTTGCAGTTGACACGTCATACAAAAAACAAGGTTTAGTTGAATGCAGTATGCACTGAAACGGCATAAAGCGTTCGGAGAAAAAGGACTAATTTGGACATCATTTTTTTCCGAGGTCTAATTTGACGGTTGATTTTGAGTTTTGACACAGATGTGGGATTTGTACAGTCTCATAATCTCCAGAGTCTTTGACTTAGAATCGTGTATACCATAGAGCTTCTTTTGCTGTGGTTTGATTCCACGTGCACCGTCGCATCGGAGCTATTTTTGCACTATGACATAAAATACGTCTATCGCATTTGTTCTTCACCTCGAATCTTCTCTATTCCAGTGGTTAGCGGAATTTTATCAAATAAAGCTTTGGAATCTTTTAGAAGAAAAGATCAAAAGGCGCATGTCGAATACCTTCTGTAGTACGGTTACTTAAAGGCAACTCCGATGTAAGCACACACCGACATGTTTGTGCACCAGTTGATTCGATTTAGGCTGGAATATATGTCTGAGCTAACTACAGTGCGGATCGAAGTGTAGCGGACTGAGGTCAGCAGTTAAACCACAAGTGTAAACACATGTTGTCGTAGTCCATTTTGTTCTAATCTATAGGGATTTCTAGCGAATTGTGAATCTTAACAAAACTGTCAGTAGTAAACATGACCGTCCAGCTGACTGGCTTCCGATGCGACCAGTGAGGCCCGTAATCTTCAACTCTTTACTTTTGTTTGGACGGTACATGCGATGATGAGTTTGTGGTTGTTAAACCCTCACCCCTGGATTTATGAAGCACCTGTCGAATCGATTTGATTTGGAGTTTTCAAAAGTAAGCTGCACGAATTCTAACAAAATGAACGAGGAAACTCGACAATGCATCCAACACATTTTATTGCTTCTGAATGATGTACTCCGGTTAGGTGTAAAACGCTTGGCCAAACCCAAATAGTGCTTTAGATCAGAACATGTTGATAGTTGGAGAGGATGACTGGAAATTTCATGCACACGTCTAGCAGCCGGCAGTTATTCCTGTTAGCCAAAGATATAGTACCTTAGTACTTCGGTCGTCAAGATGAAATGCGTTTTGCACGCCTTTGTGGAACTGTCTACGATGCAGCAGTAACTTCATGCACCTTTTCATTTCAGTCATTTAAAATTCGAAACAATTCTATTTGTTTTGCCGTACATTCGTACTTGTCAAACCTTAGTCTTATTTCCGATTCATTTGTACTTGGAGTGTTGCACCATAAGAATGTATCTGGACCCATCGGTAATTAACGTCTGCTGCTTCGGTGAAACGTCAGCGCGATCTAATTCGACCAACTGTTTCGGGTAAATCGGTACGGCGTTTCTTATACACCTCAGCAAGCGGAACAGATAGAGTTGTTCGTGAACTTGTTTCGACTAACTGAACCTCGGCTAACAGCCGCTTACAGACATTGGAGATCAGCTGGTTTTCGAGCGGACAGCCGGTTTGAAGACCGATTGTTTGCAATCTCGACGTACACTCCAACAGTCTGTAGCATTGCAACGCGGAACCATGAGTTTTACAACGAATTCAACATTCCACTTAGCAGAGGGACTAGCTGTGACATTGTGATTTTAACGAGTGATTCTAAACGAACGATTTGGAAAACAATATGTCAGAGGCCACCAGCCATGAATTATGTCGACCATGTTGTCACATTCATTGAGGTCTGAATCACTGAGAAGTTACGTACTGGTACAGTTAGATTGAGTATTCCTTGGGTTGGCTAATGCGACATGCTCATCCTTTCCTGCCCGTGTAGATCTACTTCCTGTTCATCTTATATGCATTTTAGCAACATGCAACAGTATGAGAGAGACAACGGCCAGTGGGACTCTATCTGTTATTCAACGCTGAAGGATGGCTATGAAGATAATGATGATGATGATGATGATGATAACGCGGAGGAGGAGGAGGATAAAATCTTAGGAGCAACAATGTTACTGACATTATGACTTTCACAATAAGTCCTTACTAGTTTCATGTAGAACCATTTATACGCTCCCACATATTGAATTTTTTTGTACTTTTGAGTTCATTGTCTAGTACGTAGCTGTGATACTCAATTCGACTTATATGAAGTAACTGAGTCTTTCTCTCCCACATGACCTAACCGTCAAATTGGGGAAACTAATTACACTGAATTTATGTATAGATGAAATTGGTATCTTATGTTAGGCAAACTGAGCAGAACGGCGTACTCGTTCACCACGGTTTATTCGGTATACCGATGTGTTATGTCACATGGCCTTTGAACGCATATTCCAAGTCAGCCAAACTGCAGTGGGGCCTGATTGACAACCATTTGTATAGCCGACTGGATCACGTCTGTGAACTTCGACCGCAGCTGATTATTGATAGGCCCCAAGTTTTATTATTCTACTCGCACATGGGCTCTTACAAAAAGGATCAGTTGGTGAATGAACAGGGAATGTTCTGAGGGGGGCATATATTAGCCTAGATCGCAACCAGCTCCCAAAGCAATAGACAATGAACAACTAAACGTTTTCAGGCTATTACTCAAATATTTTGTTTTTCTTGTTGACTCGAAGTTTGTCTGCGACATAGCAACCAAACATTTCTTGATAATTCTCAACTTTGTGCCTAGGTTCTCGAATTCGTTTCATTTGAGCACTATAAATTGGGGTCGTTCAAGCAAAGAGACATTTAGGGGCCTAAGGTGAGACTGATCTAATTCTTCGTTAAATAGAAAATATGTTTCTCTCCTTTTACGAGATGAGATACACATCACTAAATTGAAGATTTTCTAGAAAAGATTCACCTAGGCCGAGACCTTATTTCGTTAGTTTGAATAGATTGATCCAATTCAAAATCGGAAAGTGAGTGGACTGGAACTGAATGAATGATAATGCCACTGATTTGGTGTTTAGGATTCCTGGGTACAATGCTTTGGTATGGATCAATCGAATTAGTGCTTTTAGTTGGAGCTGCTGTCGGCCGAACCATTATGAACATTTTGGTGACACGTACCAGACCTATCATTAGGAATCCCGTTCATCAAATCAGAGGCAGTGTCTTATCCAGTTTATCGTTTTTTATATGCACGATTCTTGACTGAGATCAATTGTGCAAACCGGAAATTCTTAATAAAACACGATCGTGTACAAACAGCAGACTTGGAAATTTCCAGAACAATTCAAAAAACGAAAGAATTTGAGATTCGACACTACAGTTACAAGTTGATTGTTCGAACCGTGCTCATGGTTCAGCTATTTACATTAGATTGTATCGAACGTGTCATAATTCGCCTATGGAATACTGCGTAAAAAAACAAACAAAAACCTTTGATTTGTGATCATTCTCCAGCTTTTTTTGATCACTTATCATCAACGTCGTGTAGTCTGTCATCCAGTTGACTTGATTAATCATCCTATTGCTTAGTTTATTATCAATGCATGGTATTTTCGTGTTAGGCATCGGTATGCGTCTTATGTAACGAAAAAATGACAATCCACCCTGTCCTAAAAAGCGCCTAACACTTGTTCACACCGTCGCAAATGTTCGAATGTGGTTTTTGCGTTTTGTCACGTGCTTTTGGTGAACTGCACGAAATGTAACATCCGTGATTGGTTATTGTCCTATTGCCAAGCAACTGGGAGCTGCCAAGATTAATTATTGGCATAAAGAGACATCGTGGATGGCTTGGGTGATACCGTTGGTATTCGGTTTAGGATAAGATTATCCGTGTAATATATTCGGAGAAGGACAATGTAGACGCGTAACACAAAATCATCCTAATTAAAAAAGGACAGACTAAAAAGGGAGACAATATCCGATGGGTAATCAGAATACGGGAAGTAGCAATATTCATACAATCGACTAGCCAAACAAAGGTGGAAAAAACGAATATTTGGCGAGTCCAACTCTAGGAGCACGACGGGGATCGCATGTGTTACCTGGGCGCTGCGTGTCTAAGAAAAAACCAGCAAGGAGAACAGGTTACGTATGCGAATAACTCCATCAAATTACCAAACATTTGGACTGATAATGCAATTTTCCATCCAGTGCGAGCCGTTACAGAAATATTTGCGGTAGGGAAGACATATCCCATGGTCCCCTAGTTCTTCAGCTCTGAATCAGATTGAAAACCTATGATACCATTGGAAGAGAAGCTGTGTTTTTCAGAAACGAAATTACTCTGATAGTACTTGGGGCGAAGCTACATCAAGAATTTTCGGCCACTTGTGTTATCAAGACGGATCAGCCATTCCAGTACTCCTGAAGGGATGGTCAGAGTTTTCGCCCGGAAGCGTTATGTTTCCTGTACCCGGAAGCTGGCAACAAGAATGCTACCTGCCGCATGGAAATCAACCGTTGTTTGATTCATTTTACATGAAGCTCAACTGATGCCATATGTCAAATGACAAAACCGGTGGTGCTGAGTGACAGAAAAATCTTATCAATTGGTAAAAACACGGCTTTTCTCCGAAGAAACTCTGTAATGTAAACCTGCCTCTGGTTCGTAAAAGTTGGACGTTTGGTAAAACCGGCGGGTACCCCAACGGAGTTATATTCATCAAATTCAATATGTGATTAGACGGTTGCACACGAAGCCTGAGGGTTTCTGGGTCCGTTGTTTCATTGAAGTGAGCAGTTCCATAGTTGGGAAACCTCTTTCCTAGAGGACTTTGGAGGTAAATTCCCAGTTCTACCAGAAAACCAGCGTTTTCCGTCAGGGATCAGTTCGCGTTTCGGTGTTGTTCATGATTTACATCCGTGATTTACCGTCTTTGTTTCAGTTGCCTCGTTTCATTTGAGCTAATGATCTGAACCTGAGGCTAACCAGCAAGTCTTCTATGGACTAGTCCATTTTTTGATCTGAGATCGAGATACCGTTGCGTTGGGTTTCATTCTTGGAATTGCTTGTGAGTAAATTAAGGTATTTTCGTAGGAGGATGGTCTTCAAATTTCTAGTCATTGTTCATGAAGTTTCTGGAGTGAAGCACTGGTATTGTTGTTTATGAATTTCTGAGCACTCGTGAGCAGACAGACGGGGCATAGTCACTCGAGGGACTGGGAAGTACTAACAAAACATTTTTTAGTTATCTGGTGCGATATTCAAAAAGCAGAGTGTCTTTCACACCCCAGCTGGAATACAATGTTTCTATTATATTTCCCGGCATGACTGAAATAATCGAATAAAGACTTGGACATTCTCGTCTTCGTGGGCTGGACCATGAATTTTGATTGTGGGTCGTGTGTCTGTTTCTCAGGGCACTCCAGATGACTACACAGCAATTTGTTGTTCTTCTCGGTTCGTCCATGGTACCGAGTTCCCGTCCCCAGAGTTTAAGCCCACACGCGGTCACCGGCTCACCGTTTTGAAATTTGTGAACAACTTCCAATGTCGAATGGTGAATTCCGCAGATTTTACGGTATCATCACTTATGCTTGTTACTACTCAACTCATATAAAACTCTTAAGTGGGAAAGCTTATATGTGTAGCCACTATCAAAGGAAGACTGTAACTGAACGTACAAAGCGATGGTAGCACTAAGGTATCTCACCTCCCTACTTCTCCCTAGGGATAAGTAAAATGTATAGTGAAGTGGTTGGTTTTTCTGTCTCCGGAATCTTGGCATCCATTTTGGCCATAGTTCCTACTAGATTCCGTGACTAACCTTTGCTGGATGAAGCCTACTCGCACTTTCGATTCACAAAACAAACATTCAATCATGTCTGAGTAATAAAATTCTAAGTAATCACAACGAAACAAACATCTTCTTGTTAACGATTGAATGCCATTAACCTCGATAGATTTAGTTCACTAGTGCTTCGCTTGTAGGGGAACCCAGGGGAGAAAAGTATCCAAATTTGATTGTCTTTTATTTGCAGAGATCAAATGAATCTCTGCCTTTCTGTCGATGGATGCGTTTTGCAAATCATAACTTGGGAAGTCTTAGTTGCTTTCACAATCTGGTCTGTTTGTATACGCGGCACATTTTTTTCAGGTGTCAGATTTAACTAAGCTGATGATTAATTAGAAAAGCGGACAAAAACTAAAAAACTGTCGGAGTGTAATTACAAACGTGTGTTTATATAAACATTGCGAAGGATTGTCACTGGTGGAATATCTTCGAGCCACCAGGAATTCAGGGATGGTTGTAGGCCTCCGTCGCATTTAATCAGTCTTCTGATTGGCCCTGAGGCTGTAGCGGATTGAACCAAGTAAATTGGACGTAGATTTCCCACAACCGGTTGCACTCGGTCCAGTAGGATTGTGCGCTGTTATCAAGTAGATCACATCCACCTAAAGCATGAAGGCTATGAACAATATGATTCAATGCCAATCTCACTGGCATACTTAGATTCAAAGTTTCCCATTTTCTAATAGAAGTTATTTTTATCCTATTACCCTTTGGAGTCTGCCCATGACGCGCAAACCAGCCGTTATCCGACCAACCTTCCAGTTGGGATATATCAAGCTCAGTGTTCGTACTCATCAGAGCTGATGAGTGGTGCATAAACATTAAAGCACTCCAGTTTTTTTGCATGGGAGGTGTGTACATCAACACAGCGCTGCCCAGCTCCTTCATGCTGATCCGAACTGTTGGATCAGGTTTGTTCAAGTGTCGTGTTTATGAACAGTTCACACTTCCTGACAGGTTCAAAGGTAGGCACGGTTACTGTTCGTTAACTCCAGTCGAATGTCCCCCGCCTGCGAAATCAAGCATTCTTAACAGGAGTCGAGCACTGTTCCGTTTAGCCTGCCTCAACATTCTTACACATTAGTGAGAAGTAATAGTGAAATATATGCAGTTATTGAGCTTAATTCCTTGGCCTGTTACCTCGTGGTATACATATGCATACATATCTGCCACGATGAGATTGCTCCTTGACGTAGTTTGATGGTTTGTGTGCCTCTATGACCCAACAAGTGATACAAGATGGATTATCTCGCGCTGAAGGTCCAGTCATGCCTGAAAAGTTAATGGATCCAAGACTTGAGACGTAGTCTCCTATTCCTGGAGGTTAACAACTGACTTGATCTTCCAACTGAATCAGAATACATGTTGCTAGTAGGAGATTGAATGTTTTCATGAAATAATTCACCACGTGATATCATCGCCCAACTCACCATTAAGAAACCATGGACTGTCTAGCAATATTTGTCCAAAAAACCTCAATTAATATACTAAACATCCTGTATCAGCCGTCTCGCAAAACAATCAGAACCGCGCTATCCATCAATTCGAGCAGGGTGGATATTAATGAGCATGCGCCGGGTCCGAGTTCCCTTGATGAGTAAAAAATTCACTGTTTTGTTGCTGAGACTGTGAAGTCAGAGGCTACGATTAGGGTTTCTAAAGAAAAATCTCTTCCGCGATGTGAGCAGCCGCGAAGTATCGATTGTCTGAATGCCTCTAGCACCCTTTCCACAGGCGACTTTCTATTTTCTGTTTTTCCTTTACGGAGACAAAACAAGATGCTTAGAAGAACGGCTTGACGGATGTAACAGATGGTATCATTAAGGGAGTGAGAAGAAATAGTCTGCAAACATTACTTAAACCTAAGTCTTCACTTTAATTAGTTGGCTTCAATGTTCGCGCACTCAATCATATGGAGCAATAAGCTATCCTGTCTAGAACTGTTGGAACTCTAAAATAGATGTATGCTGTGTCTCAGAAGCGTACATACAGAATCCGGCTTCCGTAATCATTGTTCGCAGCGCAGATGCAATCTCATTTTAACTCTTCGCGCTTCCGATGATCGAGTCTCGAGCACCGACGTTGGAGATGACAGTTGCACTGCTCTGGCCATGCGGGAGATGTGCATCGTTAAACTGAATCCCAGTTGACCGAAGTACGTTTGCATTTCGGTTGGACGGTTCTGTACGTGTCAACAGCAGTCGATTGGAGAGTCGTTTTTTGTTCGTCGTCTCTGTGCCTGCGCCCACTGAATGCAACTCCCTGAGGCAAAGAACGAATTCTACTGGAGGCTATTTCGGTTACTTCGAAGTGTGAGTTCAACGGACATTGTGGCCATTGGAGGGTACTCTAACGTCCAAATTCGGTACTTAACTGAGAAGGAACGGCTGATTCTAAATGATAATCGTTGACTTCAGTTCAAATCAAAGATTTCAATGCTGTTTTCATGTTAACAAGATGTCCAGGATCCCAGCTAACACCGGGAATAGATTACAGAGGCTTTGAACTCTGTGATAACTGCCATGCAGAAGTCTTTACCAACTCAACCATAGAAACGATGGATATTCTCGACTTCAGTTTCTCCTTTAGGCGGTTGCAGATCCGTCCGCCCGAATACAACGGAGGCGTCAGCTGACCAAGAGCCCGGAAAATGTTCACTAGCATTGGTGGATATGGAAATGTAGAGAAATGAAAAAACTACATCTATCAGAAATAATCATAGCCTTTATCAAGTGCTTAGGAATACTGGTCCATAGAAGCCGAGCGATTGAGGAATCCTGTGGCAAAATGATTCACTCTCAAGAGCGTCGGCTGGAGTTTATCGTGGAAATTACGAAATTGTCAATGTAATGACGATGAAATTAATGCATCCCAAAGCAAACTAGATGGAGGGTCGTGTGCTAGCCCCGGCAAAGACAAAAGAGCACAGATCAGTACAAATGGAAAGCCGAGATTGATTCACAAAATTTGACCATTCGGTCTGGCAGTTCATTACGGGAACTGCCGGTACTCCGTCGTTAGTTCCGATGACTTGGAGTGGATCGTGCTCAACTGAAATTATTCCAAAGGGTGCTTCTAAAGTATTATTGCTTAAAGTTACTTTTTCCCATATACGGTAGCAGTCGGACAGCAAATCAGAACGAACAGCTGAGAGTGTGAGGGATGCTTACTGAAACGAGGATTCCGTGCTGTTCGGTGTTCTCTGTGTATGTTTCAACCTGTGCTTCAGTTATGCACATTTAAACATCCGTACCAACAAATGATGCGTCGTACCAAGGTATATTTGGGAACAACGAAATAAAGCAAAATACAAGTGTCTGAAAGCTTTGGGCAGAAAAGTTTAGGAAGCAGTTTACTTGGCCCTATGCCGCAGTGGGTCTTCCACTGATGACCGTAAGTAAACCAATACAAGTGAATAGCACTTCTTCATGAGAAATAGAGGCGATCAATATGAAAACTGATCAAGATAGACTGTCTCCGGCATTCCTCAAGAAAGTTGATGAAGTGTTAATATCAGGAGTGGTCTGGGCAAAGGAAGAGACACCTAACGACTCGTGTGAATTAGCAATTATACCAAATAACAAAAAGAGTGGCACATTCCATATAAGAAACACAAATGAACTAATCCAGTAATCATTTCACACGAGCTAAGAGGATTATCCCCCTTTGATTATCTAATGGTAAAAAAAAGCTGCATACGTCCAAATCAAGTCGGATTCCATTTAAATCGGGTTTGTACTGACCAAATTTTCACTTTGAAACAGATGTTAAAACATAGGCACACGTTCCGAATCCCTATGATTTTTTGTCTTTTGTCATTCGAAGGCCGCATTCGACTCAATCGATCGTGCGATTCTGTGGCTCTACCTGTCACTTATTAGGATGCGTGAAACATTCATTTCACTTATTCAGTATCTGTGAGCACACAATCGAAACCATGTTTGTGCTTCTGTCGATCGTCTACCCGTGGTCAACGAGAGAAGTGATGTTCATTACAATTGCCCATTGTCAACTTTCTTTTCAATTCCGTCGTTGAGATGATTCCGGATTAAGTTCCATCCTCGTGCGGGAATAGTGGCTTTGAAACTTGCTCAGACGGAAATCTGTCCGACTTAATGTATGCGGACGAAGTTGTGCCATTGAGTGATGATTCAAGAGAATTGTGGATTCTATTCTATCGCCTGAATGATAGTGCAAGAAGCTGAACCTTGTTATATTAGGAGAGCAAGTGGATAAGGTGGACAGATTTTGTTAATCGGGTAATTGTATCTCACCTGGTGGTCCTAATATCAGTTGAAGTGTCTCAGCGCATACAGAGGAACCGATTGGTATTTGCTAATTTGAGTTATTTGTGGAATTTTCTTGACATTCGTTTATTGACCAAGGGCCGTGTATATCTAACGGCACTGAGGTAAGTATTAATCTAAGACTCGGAAACATGGTCGTTGATAGGGGAAGATATGCGATGACTTTCGGTGTTTGCATATCGTTTTCCCGGTACTATTCGTAGAATATGATGAGAAACTGTTGTGAGTAACCCAGAAGTTAGGCTTAAATTATTGGATCCCAGTGTTGAATCTTGAGAACACGTTCTTCTTCAGAATAGTTTAAGTTGGTGGTTGGGACATGTTCTGCAAATGTCTTCAGAATCCCTGCCTTGTTTTCTGCTGTTTCTGAGGTAATTAATAATTGTAAGATTGTTCGAGTTGGCCAATCGATGGTGCGGGTAAAAAGTATGGAAGCCTTAAGCAGTGGGCTGGCCCGTGTAGGTGCAGTCAGACTACGCGGTTTGCATCCATGAAATCCCTCCCCTCCCAGGCGATGTCCGGTGACAATAGGTGATATGATTCTGCGTCTCAGTCAGCGTTGTTCTTCCATTCAAACCTTTTTTTCTTTTCTTTGTTTTTTCAACCTACTATTTTGTCGACCATCTTTCATTTTTTTCTCGTTCGTTTTTTTGTTCGAACAGCTGGTGCTTTGCGATAACCACTAAATTCAGAGCACCTTCGAGCAAGGTTAGTGGCTAAGCATACTGAACATATAAATATATAATTAGCAAGTCAGTGGTCAGGCCAAATAGAACAATGGGAAACAGAAAATCAGTTAGCGGGAAAGAGAAAAGAAACAGTATCTACATTTGACCATATGATAACTTCTCTAATGTTCACCCGTAGGCTATCAGTTGTTCTTTGGGATCCGTCGTTTGTCACTAGGCTGTTTTCCACCTGACATACAGAGCCAAAGTAGAGGTTTGATCTAAGGGACCGAATCCCTAACCTTTGACCAAACTTGAGGATCACGTAGCATACTGATAGGTGGCAACTGTTTACTCATTCTTACGATCTACAGGTGGGGCTAGATGTACTGGGTGCTCGGCATATCCCTCCATTGCAGATGCCGTTTAGCCTAAAGTCTTCTGCTCGTACGCTACCCCTGGTTGGTTGAAACCATAACGTAATTACCAAAACCCAGTCAACCCCGTGGAAGGTTCTACACATTCTTTCGTTTCATCGCACTTTAGTCAAATAATGGTCATGAGGATGCAGTGCTTGAAGCTTACTCATCAGAAGCCATCTGAGGCGGATCATTTTGAAAGAAACTCAGAACGACTAGCCAATTCGAAGCCTAGACGACTCACTTATTGTCATGCTCAGACAACTGAAGCCATAGAGGCTTGGTACTTATGTTGCAAACTTTTTCGTGATTTTGTGCGTCAATTGGATATTGGAACATCACTGGCTTGTTGTGGACTTTGGATGGTCACTAGCAGCTTTTTTTTCATTAAATCACCGAAACAATTGATGAGTAAACGCAATTCTTCACATACGCCATGCAATTTTCCGGCGCCTTTTTGATGCACCATGTAACCTAGCCTTAGTCATCTGAAGATTTACCAATCAGATAAATTGAAAGATATGATTCACTAATCTACTTTCATTCATGTGAGCAGCCAATTTCTAATCGTTGGCTTCAGTCCACAAGCAACAATCCACGGTGAAATATACAAATTTGCTGACATCCGAGTAGCTGAGATTTCAGTTCGGCTAAGCCGGGATTTAGCCATTCTGACAGATCACGGACGGCATTTATACGGATAGCAAAAATCAATCTCGAATTAGTGCGGAAGTTTCCACGTTCCAAGCAAGGATAATGCATACATGCTAATGATCAAATTCGGCTAGAGACAATTGTACGTATATCAAATCATCCAAAAAAACATTCCTGATTGCAAACTTGTATTCTCGATCGATATAGCAAGCTATATTTCACTAAAACATTGGAAATTTCCCATCTGTCACTTTGTTCAGCAGATTGCGAATAACTGAAGCAATTCAAGCTGAGCTCTCAATTCAACTGAATGGCTCAGGAGATTTATACTTGGCTGTCCCCAGGGCCGCATATATTATTAGGGAATTATTTATTCCATGGTATTTATCAAAGTTTCCTAAATCCAATCACTCGCTTAACAATCAAATGGGCTAGTAAAGCAATGGTCTTCTTCTCCCTAACGATTGTAAGAGGCTCGTAAACTGTTTTCCGCGGGAATCTAACCACAGGACTCCTTACTCTGTCCAAGGGACATGTAAACCAAGGTCAAAAGCTGATAAACCGGAGTAAACTTGCATAGATGATCATTTTACTTCATTTTCTGCCACAAAATCAGCCATTTTATGTCGTTTGGAGGCCAATAATTTTGCCTGAGGCCAACTAATCCCAAGAGGTCACGGGAAACCATTGGCTAGATACGATCCATGCGTTTGTATACATGATATCAGTGCAACTTGCAGTGCCTTGTATTCAAGTCTGTCAACCGAACTACCAATTTTTCCGTCCTTAGGTAAACTCTGGCCATCGTTCAATAATTTCTTGCTATTTTTGGTAAAAGTGGCTAGGAGTAGGCAAGACATTGCAAACGAGAACATCACGTGTGTGAATCACTTGACCCTGTAACATCGTTTGATAATTTGGCATGAATTTCATCAGTAGGTATTGTTAAATGTGCCTTACTGGGAAACGTCCAGTTTTACACTCAGCTGGTCAGGACAATAGCCGCAAGTTGTTTTGAAAAGTAGTTTTCACGCCGTTTGCTTCGATCGAAAATGGTTCATTTGAAAACAAAACAGAAGTTTACGAAAAACCTTGACTTCAGTTGATGAGATCCGGTTTTTGCTTGCGCATAAATCATCACTTTAAATTGTGTGACCATTCTGGGTGAACGTCTCGTGAAAGATCAGCTTCTGTGCGTGCGTGTGCACGCGCGCGCGCGCGTACGTGCGTGTGTGCGTTTCGGGGGGGGGGCTGGCTGTACATTTTGTAAATGAGGAAACCACTAGGGAAAGATAACGCGACTAAATGAACAGTCTTGTTACCAGCTTTAAAACTAACTAGCCCGCGGGTATCATCCACCTCTCATACTGGTCTCATTGCCCTGTCCGGTTGTGTTCGGTCAAAGAGCAAAAAGAACAATAAATCGAAGTGTCTTTCTCGGCAAATGTATGTGAAACAAAATACGGCTTAAAGTGTGAAAAGCACCCATTTTCCACAGTGCAACCGTTGGATGATATATATACTCTGGTTTTTGTCAAAAAAACTCTTGATGCCGTCCCATTTGTTTAAGTGATTGCAAAGATTGATGAGGGTTACATTTTAGATGACGATGTCAGTGAGGATTTGGATGATAGTGATCGCCTGATTGTCATGAGTGATATCCGACTGGGCGGATGAATATCACCATGTCGGATAATGTACTTTTCATTAAATTGATTTTTTTAAAGTTTATTTTCCACCTTTCCTGTTTCAATCTGGTTCAGTTCATCCAAAACTTTTCGTATCCGTTAACCCTAACCATATTGTTTTTAGTTTTGATTTTCCGCGTTTATCAACTATTCAAAAAGGGTGGAGTAGAGGTAACTAAGGTGATATGGGACGAGCAGACAGAATGTGTTTGAAAAACCAAGCATTTTGTTGAACTGACAACGTTCTGAATACCGATGGTCTTGATTGGACCGACGTAAAGTAGGGAATGCTCGGAATTAAAGGCATAGAAAACAAATCCAAAAGCTTGAAAGAGTAAAATACATAACGGTTAGAAATTGTATTCGAATAAGATCACGGACAGACCTCACGGCTTTGTCATCAGCATCAGTTTCCCTAACAGCGTGCTTTGCACATTTCCGGGTTCAACAGTCGACTGACGAGGACCTTAAATAGGATTGACTAAGAAAACTGGAATTGGGAATGTCTTCAAAAGCAGGCTCGCAACCGAAAATATCAGCTTGTGTTTCAAGTCTCTCTGTGCATATTTTCCGGTTAGGTTGCCCTTGTTCTTCCGTAATATTACTGTTTGTAAATCTTGACAAAACGTTCGGGTGATACTTGGTTTGTAAAGCAGAACTTCTCATTGGACAAATGTTGTTTATGTATTGACGACAGTCACCAAACCGAGTTATGAAATAAAAACTTGGGTGAATGCAAACTTGGTTACGGATCTCCTTGGGCATTCATCCCTCGATTGATATATAGCCCATGTTTCTCATCAAACCATTTGAGAAGCTTCAGGGAGTGTCAGACAGAACAGCCCTTAGCAATGTGTGTGTATTTCACCCGCTAGGCTCGCGCCACGAGTAAGCGATGGTGGTGAGAAGGTACTCCCTTCATAAGTTGCATTGATAGTTTGGAGTTTGCACTTTTGGGCAAACAGCGGACCATTTGAGCAGCTTTAACTGTGGCATATCAAATGCCAAGACCGATTTACTGAAGGTTCGACAAATTTCGAGAACAATGGATGCAATCGATGGAACAGAAGTTGCAAGAGAAAGAAACGCCCCGTGACGAATCAGCATCAAACAACATAGGTCAGGTGCAGCATACTTCTAAGTGATTTATCAGTCGCTTCTTAATATCGTCTCTCGTAATTACCTTTAGGTATTCGCTAGATGGATGACAGTCCTGGATTAAAAGGGAAAGGGAAGATTCTTGATGTCCAGTAAGTGTTAGTGACATTATATTGCCAATTTCCTAAGGTCTCTCGGAGACAGTTGAACATAGCCCGGTCGCACCATTATTTTCAGGTCTTGCCTCGCATGTTCGTTTCATGGTATTAGGAGGTCTCACAAGAAGCAGTAACTTTCAATCATGGTTACTGAACAGTAACTGATAAACGGGATTCTAATAAATACGATGCATTGTAGGTTTCACGCAAATTGTCGGCTATCTTACCAGTATGAATTCATGCGGTCTATACAATGTTCGAAAGAACTTTGGCGTTGATCCTTATCACGATCGTGAATTTGTAATCCTGTACTTGATCACTAGTGTTGTACTCTAGACACTTTATCCGATCGTCACACATTTATTTTTGTCGTTTTTGACCTATATCTCTTTCTCTTGTATTCACTCACAGGCTTATTCTAACCTCTTATGGATGGTCCGCCAATGAACTCTTCGGTCACTGGCAATGAGGAAAGTGAGGCAGTTCTTCGGGTTGCACAATTTCGGGACTGTATTGTGTCGCGGTACAAAGAGATGCCCAGTACGCTAGCATACATGACGGTGAAACGGCATTCTAACGATCGGTTTAGAGAATTTCCACCAATTCGTACAGGATACGTGTAGAATCCGCTAGATTTTCAACTAGCTCATCCCTTTTTTATACCAATGAAGCTAGTGGCTCACCTTGTGAAAGCCCACGAGCTCGCAATCATGTCCCTTTGCATGCGTACATATGCACTTATGCCTACACTGTAAATTTGTTGTTTTTTGGGACAAACGCCGTGGATAATACGAACTAACGAGTTCACTCTACCCTGCGTTTACCGTTAGTCTGTTAGCAATGCTGCGCAATCAGCCTTGTGAGTTCCATGTCTATTATTGTGCCTGTCTGTTGCGTTATGATTTGATTGCATGAATATAGTGATTACTGTATTCCAGTTGCCATTTGTTTCATTCTGTTTCTAACTCCGATTCGTTTAAAAAACTCAATGTTTCTTGTCCCATATCACAAGCGCTTTATTGATTTACCTTCTAGTCTCATCTAAGCACTTCATACTTCTGTCTGGCTGATGCTTGCTTCACCGTTCCGACTTAGACCATGGTCGAACTGACTATACGGCAAAGGTTCCTGATACATTTTCGCTGACTTCTCTTGTGGTGGCTCTCGTTTATGCTCCGATCAGCTTAACTTTTCCCAGTCGGTATGCTGATTGGCTAATACTCAATTGCCATTGGTTGCTCAATTAGCCGTAAATATTGCTTTCATGTGTTCCACACAATTTAACGTTGTCTAGACAATAGAACACAAAACAGTATACACGATAAACGATTCAGCTATGGATTGCAAACAAAACCGGATTTGCCTTGCCACCGTGTGCTACCCTGTCGTACGTACAATTAGACAGGACCAGGGGTCTGTCAGATTAGCCGGCTGTGTTATTCGGATAGCTCCCACAGTGATTCGGCCAGTGGTTTCAAATAAACACGTGAGTTCGCATGTCTAATGACGTCTGGTTAATCAGTTCGATCGCCTTGCCGTGTAAGCCACTTCAATTTTCCACAATTTTCAATCCCTCTCTTCTCTTCGACCAACCGATCTCAGTAGTTTGAGCCGTTAGCCAGTTCAGGTCGTCGAGTTAATTTCATGTCTTCAGCAAGTCTGTGGTCCGATCACTACAAGGAATCAATTGTTTCTGGTTCTTGTTTTATATTTGTTGGTTCTCTTAGTATCGCAAATTGGCACGTTCTTTTTTGAATGAATCAGCTTGTCGTCTAGCATGGCTGCCAATCAACGACTAAATCACTAGCGCCTGTGACTACCTCTTCGGATCGCACGACCACATACCGATTTTCGCACGGCGTCATCGATAACGGACAGACTTGCTGATCTGGCTGACCTACGGCCAACGGTTCTGATGGAATCCCCGGTGTCATCATTGAATTCCTAATCATTGCCCACAAAGAGCATTAATTACACCGGATGACCACATCTTCATGAACGACAGGCAGCGCTCATGAATCGTGGCTCCCGTCTTCAGATGACCAAAGCGTCTTATCTGTTCAGGAGTTCGTTGAAGATTCTTTGGCGGTCTGCTCGGGCTGGGGAGCTCACAATCCTGTCACTGACTGACCACTATTCCTTTCATGCATGTCATGCAGCCTTTTCCTTCCGTTGGAATCATTTGCGTTTCCAGATCGGACAGTTTTAGAATATTTCCTTCCCGAAAACTATAAGTTCAAGAAAGGTATTGATCATTTGCCTGCGCATCTGGTCATTCCACTCCAAATGACAAAACTAAACCGGGCTGGCCGTGCAAGAAATTCAAGAAAATGGGTCAGCACTGGGTTGTCACAGTTCTGGGTGACGTTCAAGGACAGCATCATATTCCTGGAGCTTTTGTTGTCATCTTTTCACATGATCTTCAAGTTCCTAACCGCTGTGATGAACGATGATCTGTTCTGACTTTAAACGGTTTTCTCAAAAGATAAGGCGAAAATAAGTTTGCCAAGTGACCCAGAGATTCAAGTTCCTTTGTATGTTTGGGATGAGTTTTACACCTCAGTGTAAACTAATGTTGCAGAATTGGATTGGTTAGAAATAGAAAATTTTACCAGCAGCGGCCAATCTGGGTGAAGCGGGCAAGTCGAATAATTGGGATATGTGCGTCACATCATCGGGAAGACGGCAAATTCGATTGACGTTTTTCGGCTTGAGGAGTTTATGACGCAAGCATAATATCCATTTATCGATCAGAGGATAAACTGGCACAGAATGAAGGTTATACCCAGTATGATGTTCAGTAACGTGACCGTTGTGGATAGCAGATGTGCGAAGACTTTCAACGCTTGAACCCGGTGTCTTCCTAGTAATGGTAGAATACGATGCGAGAATTTTGTCCGCAACTGACCGGTCAGTTGTAAGTTACCTGAGCCTAGAGCTGAGTGTTTGGGACAGATTGATGTGATTAGAACATGCTTTAGGCAGGTTCACGGAATACACTTCTTCAATTAATAGCTTCGGACGAGTCAGGTAAGGGTTGGAAGGTGGATCGAGTTGGAAATTAGATGACATAGCAAAATGGTTGGAAAGTTTTAACCAGTAGACTGGCTGGTCGAGGTGTGGTTATACTATGGACTAGCAATCCACAGGGTTCTCTTAAACAGCGGTTGGAGACAGTCGGTGATACTGCTCAGTTTGGCGCTTTCTGCATTCGGAATCTGTCTGCTTTTGCATTATTTTTTCAAATTCACATGTTCCATATGATCGTTTACTAATTCTGATTATTCATTTTTCTTTTCATTAAAAACACTGCTTTGATGTAGCAGCCAAAATCAGAACAAGTTGATACAAGGTGAGTATTTGTTAAAATCGAACATGCGTTCCGTAGAACCGAAAAAGAAACTGGCATAAGCAAAGACGATCTCATCGTGTTATTGTGCTGTATTATGTTCTATTGTTGCGACATAGATATCCGCCGTTCAGTCAATAGGGGACGAATAAACTTAACGCATTCGAGAGAATTGAAAATAATACTTGACAATCGAGTAATAAGAACACTCTTGAAAGGTGCATGGTTGAAACATGGCCTCGGTTCGTGAAGATACGTGACAAACAAATGGTCAAATAATTTCTATGAATATTCACTCGGAAATATGCGGAGATAACGATCGATCCATCCGAAAGTTGGCTGATGAAAGTCGTGTCAATAAATTTGATTTTTGTCCCGTGAATTTTCACCAGATTTGCAGACGTACTCTGTTGGTCGTCTATGAGATTTTTATTAATTGAGAGAAGATACGACCATTGCCAAGGAAAGCGTTTCTAAGGGAGAGTGGATAGAAGAACAATGAAACGATCATTCCTGATAGAATTAAAACAGTATTTTATTAGTTGCAGTTCCAAAGAACGACATAAAGCTGTTTAAAAAAATGAGATTCTCCGAAAAAGACATAATCTTCCCTCACCACGGTGTAAATTGTTGTCAAGTGTGGGAACAATACACGTTCGAACCAGAGTCATAAGAATATAAGATATTGTGGTTAGAAACCAAAATAATGCCATATGGATGTTTGTTACAATCGTATTTCTATGACAAGAAAATCGTGTATGGTACGGAATCATCTGATGCTAAGTTTTGCTTAAATAAGTTCGCACAAAAAATACTTCAAACCTACCAGATCAATAACGGCTGATTTATACTGTTGAAGTATTTTCACTTTTCTTCTTAGCAGGTTGTCTTTCTTACCGATATATCGTGAAGTCCTTGATCAACACAAGCAAGTCAAGATAAGTCAAGATTCCGGCAGGTGGATCATACAAGCACGAATAAAATTCCGAGACCACACAGGACAGCAAACCTGGCATCAGTGCTTTGGTAGGCGAAAGACTCTTTCGAAACTACTTCATAAAACTGATAATCTACACAAAGTCACATTACTGTTCGATTTCCCAAATGAAACTAAGAGGGGGCCAAACATGAAGAGAGTGAACCATGCTAATTGTCATCATTTCTAGCATATCACAAAACCTCCAAGCCCATCAGAACCGTCGGGGTTGGGTGTCCCATCATCCGAGTCCGTTATGAATACCTTCCAAAATGATCCAAAACACCCGTGCATTTCAAATAAATTGTGGTGAAAATGTTCGACACATTGAATTTCCATGTTAAAGTGCGGCGATGAAAATAAATGCTCGGCGACCCTTACTGATTTGACTGATCAATAGTGATCATTCGAGGGGAGATCATTAAACCCTGATTCCAAACCAACTACGGACGAGGTTTGAGTAATGTAGCTTATGTGCTCACCAACATCTGCGACGAAATGAGTGTGTTGGGCAGCCAAGGTGTCCCCTCCCAATCCCAAATTCACCGATCCGCCATCGATTTACGTGACTCTCAGATCCACCTACTACCTTGTAAGTTAGGCTCGGGATAGTGTCCCCTAAATAACTCTTCTGCTTCGGTTTTGGCAACTGAGAAGCATCTGGACCACTGAAGAATTATGGATTCCGTTGAATATCCAGTGAACAAGTGATGGGATGGAGAAACTATCAAATCTGGAGATTCTACCTAGTGGTTGCTTTTCGCTGTTCCACACTCGTTCGTTTCGTTCTTCACTGTGATCCCGATGACAAGTAGTTTTTCATTCAGATTTCTTTAATGCCCATGAACATATATATATATATATATATATGTATATCAGACTGTCATGAAATATTTTATACGAAATGTGCTAGTAGTTGCCTGCCCCTCAGACTGTTTTATCGGTTTAATTTCGTAGGTTCCAATCACCCACTTGATTGTATCAATAGGTCCTGGCATACATGTTCTTGAATAAGAACATGTTGGAATGGAGCTGTGTAACTTTGCTACCTTGTTCCTTAGCAAACCTCCTTGACTGTTGTCATAGCTACGAAGCATCAAACATACATGGCTAACTAGTCGGCTATGCCTCTGATTATTTCGCACATGGATTATGTCGGACTTCAAGCACTGACTGGAAAGTTTAATTCCATCATCATCTTTAGTTCGAAAATCCATTCCCAGGACAATGTCTAAATGAAACTTGTGAAACACAATGAAAGAATGAATCCCATCTAGTCTTTGTATCCTCATTTCCAGGCTAGCCTTGCTTTTGACGGCTACCTCCGAATCATTGGCTACGGTCACTGGTGATGAGATTGTAAACAAGATGTAAGTGTTAGAAACAAAATATTCATTGACCAACCAACAAGTATTGCATGTCATCCTAAAGGCAGATCATATCGCTGGAATACAGTACATTTTCAATATTCTTGGCATAAAATATTCGTGCCGAATTCCAACGGTTTTCTGATACACACCTGAGTAGTTATTTTCATTGCTAAAGTTGCAACTTGGCTTATCCGAGTAAAAATCGTCTCAGGATTTTCGAAAATAGAGTTTACTCTATACTGCATTTGTGCATGTGTATACGTAATCTTTAGTAAAGTATTGATCAATTTTTTGCCCTATGTTTTCAATTCCAAAAAAACCGCAATTGCAATTTTTTAAAACCACAAAACAATGACTAACGCCCCAATAATCCAATCAATCACTTGAGTGACAGGTTCACGAACAACTAACTGACATTTTTTGTTATTCAACATTTTTCAGTGTATAGGTAACTTTCGATGAGTAATAATTTGTAAAGGCTGTCATATATACACTAAGATGCTTTGGGAACAATATGCATTGCCATGGCAATTGTCAGATTGAAACCAATCCTAACAAAAGAATTCGATGAAATCATTTTCGGCGAGGAAAATTTTGATCGAATTTGACTGATTCTGAATTCATCCTACTTTTCCGGAACATGATACGTGGGAAGAGTGCAATTTCGAAGCCCCCGTGGGGAGGGGAAATACGACTTTTCTTCTGTTTCCCACATTTGTCCAATACTTACCGGTGGCTTCACGAGACTGGGACATACACCAGTAGGTTTCTCGAGGCCGAACATCTTGACGAGATGAACAGATCTTGTTGAGGATAATGCAGAGCTGAAAATCTGGGCTAAATTTCATTTAGCAGTCTAAACAGCTACACTTAAATAAGAAGACATGACATGGTGTATAATCTGGCAGTATTCTTTAGTTGGCCAAGCCAGCTTTTGTCATAATGTTGCTAAAGGCAAACTGATATCAAGACTGAGTGCCGCTCATCTACTCCATTACCATTACCATTGACAGACACCGACATCGATATTATGCGTTCATTGGATACGTCTGCCAGGCCCGATACTCTATTACAAAACCAGAATTGAACTTAAAGATTGAAATAACTCTGGTCGTGAAGTTGCATTCAGCTCGGCTCCTCATTCAAAATGATCTTATAATGTCTGCTTAGTGATATTGTCACTCATACATTCTCTCTTTCTCTCTCTCTATCCTTAAAATTTAAGATTTAACGTGTGTTTTGCGGACAAGCATTTCGGTGCACACAAGCGCAGTATCTCTTAGAGTCTTGTTCAAACGAGAACGGTTTCCTCTGTTCGGAAATTATAGGTTGAAAACAATACCATCATAATGGCTGAGTGCTGAGGACAAAATGAATAAGCATATTACCCACTGCACATGAAAAACGTATTTTCCCCGTCAAATGGATAGGCTCATGTGGATCCTATTACAATTCCTGGGAGCTAGTCATTCGTCTGCGAGTAGTGTGATTTTGGCGATCTGTTCTTAGGGCGTTGCGTAGACGTGGGCAGCAGTGCTTAGCGGTTTGACATTGCGGACTAGGCTCACCGTAACATTCAAACAGTAGCATGGGTGCAAAAACGATCCCGAATGGATTCCCTGTTTGCTTTTTACAAATCACATTGATGGTCCTTGTGTGGAGGCGGACTAAGGGCAAATTACGTTATACAGATTTTTGTAAGGATTGATGGATTTAGATCGGTAAATTTATATTTACCCCGGTCGTGAGAGAACCACTCCTGCCCTAATAGTTCGAAATTGCCCATTTATTGGACTTCTACGGTATCACGCGACCAGAGTCTGTAGTTAAGTGGGACTGCTTACTTGCCTTTGAAAGAGAAACATTCTGAATTTGCAGCAATAAGAAGATAAGGGAATTTCATAAATCATCAGATTATGATAAATTCAAATCTAGTTGGCATCTGGAACTAAGAAATCGTGAATGTCTGCTTACTGCATCGACAAAATAATGGAACAGTTGTCTGTGTTGCATTTCTGGAGTTTAAATTGCCTCAGAAGCATTATCATAACAAACATACATGTAATGTATTTTATCGAGCAGAAATCGTCTTTTTTATTGTCATTTAACGCCCGATAGTCATTGGTTAGCAGCCTCGGGTGTTTTTTTTTGTTACCCTTTTTATAATATCAAAAAATAGGTTTTCCGACCATCTCGTGACACTGACAGCATCTTGCCCAAACCATGGAGAAAGATTCCCCTAAAATGCTTCTGAATTCAAAGGAATCTAACTTTCTAACGGGGAAGCTATTTCCGTTCTATGCAACTGGGCCTATCTGGTGTGAATTGCACAACCTGAACATGTGACGTGAAGATCTTTTGTACATTTTGTCAACAAAATTAATTGCAGGAAGGAAAATTTTTATTCCAACCGAGGTCGGGGTTGTCTAGGCAAACCGAAGACCACCAGGTGCCGCCAAAAGCTGATAGACAATGAAAAATCCGTGGCTTCTTTTCGAAAATTTAAGTGTCACTAGTTCAGATTTTATCCAATTCTGTACTTAGATACTTTACTTGTTCGGATTACCTGGGATCCTTGTGGAGCGAATTTTATACTGTCGAAAGTCATTACCGATATCTGGTATCTGTTTTCTTAGAAATTGAAAACCCTTGTTTCAACGAATCACAGTAGCCAGTCGTTTGATAAACCGACAGTTTCTTCGATCAGGGTTCATAGATCACCGACATTTGTAAATTTAATGAATGATTTTAGTCGAAAATGTATTTCACAACCCGTCTTGAACCAATGCAACAATAGTTGTTGACGTTTCATAAACTTCTTCAGCGTTGTGATTCTTTCAGGTCATAGAATCGTTTGTAGGGAAAGTGTGCACTATTTTCTACTTGTGTTGTCCCGCTTAGAGGCTATTCGCTTCCGAGGGTAAGAGCACCCTAACAGTACTCCGAATACACCAAAGATAAAATAAATTTCTTTCAAAGTCTTCTCGAATCTTGGAAGTCAAAATATTTTCACGACTGATCAAGACAAGGCCTAAACCCTCAGATACGTTCTCTTCCCACGGGCTATTAAGATGAACTAATGCTTTTGTGTGGTAAGGTGATTTAAACAAAAAGACTGATATGAACAATCTTCATATCACTTAAAAATATTTACCTAATGACCGTTCTCTTCCAAAAATCCTTTGTGCTTCTACAACTTTTGAACCTTTTTTCCGTTGAAGAAAATCTTAGAATTCATCACAAATTCATGCCAAAACAACAAATATTGCTGCTCATCCCCTACCCCTCGTGGTATTCTCACATGAGATTTGCTCAGAATTTCTGTAAGGATGCTCAATTCTTGATTTTCCTACTTCCATTTCCAATCCGCAAGGGTTCCAAATCCTCGGATGACATTAGAAGACTTCTTCCTCACTCCGCCATACCCAAGTGGAAATGAAATGCCGACCGAGAAGTAACCGAAAACGGTTATTTTTGTACGACTTCAAACCTAACTGACTGTCTTATAAGATTAACTGTCCACGCTACAGCCGTTTTAGTCCAAATCTATCAATAAATACTAGAATTAATCCGTACAGCATGTCAAATGCCCTGCCATTTGTTATATTATTATTATTAGGATGTCCACTTAATAATACGTCCCTAGGGCAGAACGCCGAATTGTCTAATCCCACTATTCAAAGATGATAGCCTACTTCAAGTATGTGTACTGCTACTCACTTCTACCAATAACTTAAATTAGCCTTATTTGGAGACTTTTCGTTCTCCAAAATTATTAAGTTTACCATCATTGTTGGTTTTTCAAGCATTTTAAACTCCTCAGATTTTAGGCTACTCAATAAAAGTTCAGTTCAAATCACGTATGCATATCTCCTATTGGCGCATGCATTTAGTTGTAAAAAAGACAGTTCCAAGCACCGCTGGCACTCATTTTCAAAATGCCCGCCATTTTCCTGGTGTTTGGAAGCGGGAATTCAAGACAATTCATTAAAAGTTCACAGTTATTGACCATGTTTTGTCTCGATCAGTCTGATTTTGTAACATGTTGAATCTTTCATGCAATTGACCGTGAAAACACTATACGATCCATATTATTTGTCCACACTGATCAGTTCAACAATTCAGAATTTTGGCAAAATCCCTTCCGAATCAACCCATTTTGAAATTTCCCTGTTACATATTCAGCATATGGATTGATCAAAAAGGACAACAACTGAGCACAATTGTTCTTGCGATTTGACGATTGATATTTGCTTTTCAATTTTACGCGCAAATAGGTTAATTGTCTATTGTTCGGCATCTTTTTACTCATTTTTGATAAAAATATCACCCTGGTTTCCAAACACGCGGTTTTAAATGCGCATAGACCAAGCTGCTGAAGCCACCGTAATGTGTATATTCAATTCCATAAATCGTGTACCAATACAATGCCGCTTCGCAGTCCGTAATTCTTCGTAAAACAGATAGAAAAGAGTCTAGGGACCAAAGCTGAATAACACTAAGTGTACCGTTTTCGTCATAAAAATTGCATTCACAACACTGTTTCATGTTATCCGAGGAACGGATTGCAATGAAAAAGCAAACGAAAGGATGCTAATTTGTCGAAACAAAAGTTAGTTTAAGTAAAAGTGCTCATGTTTTCCGAATCGAGAAGAATAGCAGATTCGTACACGAAATTGTTTTCCCATAGCATAATTTTTGCCAAATGTCGATTTCAAGGTCCAGTAACTGTGCATTACCACGGTCAACCTGGACATGTCGCGTAGGATTAAAAATGTTACTGTACTCGAACAAACGATTTTGTTCTTCACTATACGTTGGGTTAGACAAAAAAAAATGTATCCATAGATGAATCTGCTTTGTTCTTAGCACGAAGGCAAATAAAACTTGTTTGGTTAATATTTCTTAGCTGATGTCTGGTTGTTGAGTATTGTCGAAGTAGACAAAGATTGTCACAAACTTTGTGAAGGAATTCATTAAGCGGGAGAATTTTGGTTGATTACTAAGTGATGTTAGGCATGTTATGTGTGATAAGCAACTGGAACATTTAGTTATCTATCCGTGACAAATGGGATAGGATAATATTCTCATCCTTCAACTGCCTTGGTAGTATGATTGGTGGATATGATTCGAAGGGCGGTAGTTTAGTACTTGGTCAGTAGCGCGTTGTGAAAGGTGTACAACTTTTGTCTCATAGCGTGCACGCCAACACATGCATGCCCGCCAGTGTATTTTCATGATCGCAGAATCCAAATAATAAAGATCAATCCTGTTTTACTACTTTTCGCTTATTCTGTTGATGCGACTACAATGGACATCGTTTTCATGAAGGACACCGCGATGAACAGAGGGCACAAAGCAATGGAATGTGAAAAACATTTGAGGGATTCGAACCCGAGAACTTCAGATACAAATGCCACAAACTTTTCCGGCTGACCGAACCCCGTCACCGGTTCTAAAGGATTCCATACACATACACACACACATCTGCATTAGGGCTATCCGAAGTTTTGAACGATTTACTCAACCCCGTGGGGGTAAAAAGAATCGCCCATATCAAACGAACTTTGACTAATTCACTTGTGGACACTTGAACAGATTGACACTTCAACAAAAGCACAGTTAGACAGTAGATCAATATAGCTGGTAATATAACAGTTGAGTTTATTCGACAAATCGTAAATAATTAAATATAATGTGAACCCAGTTTGATTCGGGAATTGCTCTCGGACAACCTAGTTGATTGCTTCCGGGATTCTTCAGGTTTTTCCGGAAACATATGGCTGACTATTTTCGCCGGCTTTCTGGGGTAGAAAACTGTAACTTGTATTATCACGCCAGGTTCCGCGAACTGATCGCCCCGGGTGAATCGCAATCGTGCGCGGAGTTCACTAGTGGAGCACACATTCACAATTTTTCCAACTAACCAGTATTCGCTCGATCACTAGATTGGTGTGTCCGGCTAGAATTAAGTTCCGGTCGATGCATCAGAAAATAATAAATGCAATGAAATTTCAAACAATGCAATCTGCAATAAATGTCCGACAAACCACGTCCCGTTTGCATTTAGTCACTCAAACACTCAGTGGCTTGTGTGAAGCGATCGCTTGAAGTGAGTGAAAATTCAATCAGCAGAATTAATATAATTAGTGGAATATTCGGTTATGCATTACACTTGATTATTTCCTTGTGAGTAGTAACTTAATCATCGCACAGTTCGGTCTCCTCCGTCAATGCCATGCAGACATAAAATCCCTCAAGGAAAAACCGAAACGTTTGCTCACTGACAAATCTTATTTCGCTCATCACATCCATCTTCAGGCAGTCATCATAAGTTCGCCAGTTAACACCGGCCCGTTTGCAACAAACTCAGGGTGATTCATATTTTCCTTCAACAATCAAAACATCACCTACTCTCAGTGTGAACGACAGCTTATTTAAGCCTATTTGGTCGGTATTGATTTCATTTTATGCTGGAATCACTTGACTAAACGGCTTCGTCCGTTTGCCACCAGCAGAGTAGGTGACCGAGACGTTCGATTCGTGTTCATCCGCCAGGATTTAGTGTCTCGCAAGGGGATACGCGACATTGGCCTTATTCACTAGCAGGCCCCACCAGCCGGCCTCCCGTGAAGTCCTGTAGGAACAACGAGAAAATGTATCGCAACCTCAAGACTCCTACTGCTCACACCCGGTCAGTCATTTATTGAACATGAGCCTATCCTGCCGGCAGTCTGCAGATTTGTCTACTAGCACGTCTCTGTCAGCCGACCGAATGAGCTAAGTGAATAACACAAAGCTACACTCACGGTAGTGATGAGATTGAATAATACAAATCCAAGCTAAGGAGAACCGAACAGACAGATCCTCGGATAAACTCATTTTGTCAAGATTGAATTTCATGAGAGTCCCATAAATTCGCAGAATCAAGCTTCTCACTTAGGCAGTACAGTCGACATGAAACATTTTGTAATTTCCTAATCGTTGAGATATCCACTTGTAATGGGGAAGCCGTTGACTTGGAAAGATTCATTTTCATGTTCAATGCACCGCAATCAGATTGAACTTTGTCCTTCTATTTCCCAATTAAAACAGAGAATTACCGGTACAAATAAAGTCATATTTTTTATCCTAACGTTCGTGGGAATGTAGTCATTTCCCACGGGAATACCCCGAGAATTTGGCAATGATCTTTCAGTGAGACGTTTCAAAATCAGTTCATAGCACATCTGCTGCGACGTTCGCAACGAAAATACCTGAGTAATCCTCCAAAGAAGTCAAAAAATTCCTAGAGGTGAATAAATTCCATTCTTCTAATTTATATCGAAAACACAAAAGCTTATGAATAATCATTTCTCAAAATATGTTATTCTCTTCGCTTTGATTTGAAGACGAAAGATACAGTTTGAATTTTAAAAAATAAACGGAAACATTTGACTCAATGAACGATATCAATTCAATTTTCAAGGTTTTTCAACAACAGGTAGCGAAGCTTTTCACGTACATCCCGGTAGTTTTGCCAATGGCTCTCATATTCAGAAATTTGAACATTTGGGCAAAGTTTGTCGGGATTCAGGTAAAACACACAATCGTGCGCACTCAGACCGGCTGTCCATCTGACAGAATAGTTGGAACGAATATCCTTCGTCTTAGGTGCAAAATAGTCGGATTTGCAGCGCCCGTTGGCTCGCCTCTTGCTGCCGACTACCAGACAGACAAAGACAGTCACCCTCGTCAACCTAACGCAAACTCGCCGGTCTTAAATAAATCGCTGAGCGCGTGTTGGGTGTCAGAAGTCACGTGATGTTCTTCGCTTGGGTAACAAGGACGGAATAATTGATAGATTTTCGTCAATATCATAAGAACCACGAAAGTGAGTGCGTTAAGGCACGAAATTATAATATTGTACGAATGTAAGCTTTGACCTAAGAGGATGGGTTTTTATCCTGTCCAGTGTGTTGGACTAATGTAAATTGCCTCTGAACTCTTTGTTGCCAATTCAGGGATAAAAACAAGCTCATAGCAACCATTTTGCTTAGACCTAGCAACGGTAGGATTTCGAATGTAGTAGCGGCCGAGTTGTTACCTCGGCTAATGTTCCCAACTTGTGGTTCATGCGCATGGAAACCAGTTTTGTCGGCTTCGACCGATATTGGCAAAGAAATCAGGTTAGCTAATGTTTTGATTTTGTTAGTGGAAATACTACCCTTAAAACCATTATTTTCGAAACTGAAGACTGGGACACAGTTCCTTGTTGACCTTTTCAGTAAAAGTTAATTTGTTTGATTTTACAGGATAAAACAATCGTTTGAGACTGAAGAATTTAAGTCAGCTCTACGACGTACCTATCATGCTAGGATTAGCGCAGTTACGGCAGTTAGTTTATACATTCCATGTGTACAAGTTTGTATGATTATGAGTTGATATATCACGCCGATTATTTATACACACACACACATGCACACATGTGCACAAGCCCACAAAAACAAGAACGTGGTAAGCAGGATCAACGGAGTGATTACGTAATATTCGGTTAAAAGCACCAATCCAGTTAGTTGGGTAGCAGCCTTCAAACCAGTATGCGGAACACAACATGTTCATACTAAAAGCTTGTGAAAATGGCTTTCGGTGGATGCTGAACGCGTCGGGGGTCGATCGTTGTGGCTAGATTTTGCAAGCAACTCACGTTGCTGAACTAACCGGGACAGTTGATAGGTTAATCTCTTTGGTAGTATCCATTCCGCGTCACACCAGTTTTGGATTCACTTTACTCTTGGTAGCTGATTCTCATCAGTCATGAATTTTACACCTATCCGTTCTTTTCTACCTGCTCTAGACACCACGAAATTCCGGTTGATTGTCAGATCATCGTACTCATTGCACTGGCATCACCAAGCCCAACCGTGGTCAACCAACTAATGCGTTCATGGAGGGCCATCGTTCAGTAGATCATCTCACAAGTGGCAGCACATAGACAAGGATGCGCGCATGAGAATGAGCTTTGATCAACCGATCACGTGCAATTTGATCTCAACACCTAATCAGGGACAGTGTTACTGTGGGGTGATGCATGGAATAGGCAGTGAGTGGACTAGATCGGTGGTTCACATGGAAGCACCTTGACTACAGGCATTGTAGCCGCCCCACTTGGATTGCCATATTGTACATATCACTACTGATCAAATACAGTTTCGGTACTACACTTTATGTTGGTAGTATTATACAGCACTCCCGATCGCCCAGTGGAAACAAAAACTTGACTACCCAGATCCTAATACATAGAGGCTTGGAACAATATGTTGGAAAGAAGTACTTTCGAACTGAGATCCTTTTCACAGCATATTCTACCCCTGAGGAACAGTTGCGAGATATCAACAAAATCCGTCAATCTAGAAGAACAATTCGCAACATCAGATCAGGGCAGATTTCAACAGAACCGGTGGTTCCCAAATAATATCTGATGCACGAACTGTGTAACTGTAGGATCACACAGGAGACAGAAGGTCAAATTACTACCTAACCTGCATCTGGATCGATATTGGTGGCGTGTCTATTTATTCCGCTTCAGTGTATCGCTTTTAATTGCTCAGCTGAACAAATACACTTGTGTCCTTCTCTGTTCTTGTCTCTCTGGTGCCATCCATAAACTTGTTACACCAGGTGCTACTTCCGAGTTGTATTTTGTTTCTCTTACCTATGAACGGAATTCCCCACACTGATCGGATTGGGTTTTGAGGCTTTTGGACTCTCAAAACTTCGGTCGATGTTTTTCTAACCACAAATGTGTCACTACAACTGCTCGTCTGACTGTTTGTTGCGATTCTCCTTCTTAGGCCTATTTCATTTGATTCGATTTGGAAAACCGAACGGTTATCCCACTGATTGGCTGTTTGCGATAAGTCGTAAATTGCTCGTGCAGCGAGCCATTCCAACCCGGCACTATCTGTTAAGTCGGAATTTTTGCGCGAACTCGTCGGACCGGAGTGCCAACAAAACGATCTGCAAACAAGCACCATCTGAAATTCGGTGCACACATTTGGACAGGATGTGTCATATTTGTTTCTCTCGGATCTTGGCGGTAGACTTTTTCACAATGTTTTATTATCACACTATGTGTTGGCTTCAAATTTTTCACCTACGTTTCATCCTTGCTCACGGAATCGAATACCCGATCGAATGCTCGAATTTACTGATCGAAAACGCGTGAATTTAGATCACAGGAAACAAAATTCTGATGTGGATCTAAAACAATCCGGAAAAAGAGTTATAGCTACTCGTTTGGGAAGTGTTTCCAATTCTTTGGCGGATTTTTCCATCCAGAAAATCGTAAATCATATAAAATCCCGGCAAAGATCACTTGGGTTCACGGTTTGGCATAAAGTGTTCTTTGCGTCCTTTTCTAACCAACCAATTCTGTTCCTCGGTAGGGAGTTTGGACTTTCAAGTCCTAGGTCTTAGTACGAACTTGGGCACAATCAATCGAATTCGATCTCTATTCATGGATAAGAAAGGGACTACAATGTAATAAATGACAATGCAACAGTGTTAGTCGGTGTAATAGTAACAATAGTAGCAGTGAAAGGTAATTGTAGTAATAATAATAGTTCTGGTAGTAATAGCAGCAATAATCGTAGTTGTATCAGTAATGAAAGCATTATTAGTACCGATAAAATAAGAATCTCGTGCAAGTAGCTTTGCAGATCACATATCACTCCACCGTTACTGAATGAAACTTCATTGGTCCGAGTGTTTTGTTTGTTTTTACACTGAAAAGAACCTCGTGCTCGGCCGAGTAATAGCTCGTCGTCACGAGATTGTCTCTCATCTCTACTCACCCAGGGAAAGTGGTTTTTTTGATGAAGAGATCACGCATTCAGTATTAAAAAGTGATAGTCAATAGAAGATTCTCAACCTGCAACTAGAAGCTTCGTATGGTTGATAAATGCAGTTCGTCAGCAAATATAATTCGGTTGCCCCGGCAGAATAACTAACGGAAACAGGAATATTTGTGTACACAACAACTGATTAAGTACAACGAAGTGCAGCAATAAGTGCCTTGCCGTAATAAACATAAAATTACCCCTAAAAATCACCGTGGAAAACAAAGATATTTCCTAATGATTTCTCCAGACGATTGTGGACCGCATTTGTATTGACATTAATGCCATCATTATTATCATGAGTAGTAGCAGTAGTAGTAGTAGTAGTAGTAGTAGTAGTAGCAGTAGTAGTAGTAGTAGTGATAGTAGTAGTAGATGTAGTAGGATTGGTGGGAGTGGACATTTGTGCCATTGCTGTCACCGCTGCTACTGATGCTGCTGTCGTTGTTGTTGTTGCCGTTGTTGTCGTCTTTGTTTGTTGCCGTTGATGTTATGGCCGCTGTTGTTGTTGTTGTTGATGATGATGATGTATTTGTTTGTTGTTGGTGTTGTTACCGTCGTCGTCGTTGTTGTTATTGCTTTTGTTTGTTGTCGTTCATGTTGTTGTTGTCGTTGTTGTTGTTCTGGTGGTGGTGTTGGTTGTTGTTGCTGTTTTGTCTTTGTTCTTGTTGTTATTGTCGGTGTTTTTGCTGTTGTCGTCGATTTTGTTGTCGTAGTTATTTTTGCTGTTTTGTTTGTACTGTTTCTGGCATTTTGTATTAGTAGTTGTTGTCGCTTGCTGTGAAGTGCCAATATTATTAGTAGTAGTAGTAGTAGCGGTAGCAGTCGTTGTTATATTTTTCGTCGTCCTGGTAGTCGTTGTTATTGTCGCCGTTGCCGTTGTTGTTGTTGTTGTTGTTGTTGTTGTTGGAGGCATTGGGACATTTTTCAACAATGCAAAATCAATCATACAGTTAAATTGGAGATCAAACAAAAGCGATCATTTCGCAGATTAAATTCATGCCCTCTATTTTTTTATGGTCACTACAGATTGCACAAATACCGGATCTTGCACAAAAATGTTCTCAAACGCAGATTTGTGTAGTACGTATAGTTCCAACAAAATGCCACCCGAAAATGCTTGTTTACTGCAAATTTAGTCATTCGTTAAAAGATCGTAACTGGTACTTTGTCGCGACATATTAACAAGGAACTTTTCAAACTGCGACAACTTCGCCTATTCTCCAAAAGTTTCCATTCACAAACAGTGTTACTTGTTTTCAATCGATTTCAAATCCAGTTCACTCGATGAAGGCCGTCGAGGTCACATTCCCCTAGTTCTATTCTTCCACCGTACTATTCTCGTTCGGTAACGAGGAACGTTGGTATTTTGGAACAAAGCTTTCCCCTGTCTGCACAAATTGTGACCATGTGTTTTTGTCACTATCCCCATGGGTTTCATGTTGACAACGGTTTCAGTCAAGGTCACACGAGGTCCGCCATTGTCGGGTTTGCGGAAATTACGGATAGGTTGGAATGCTGGGAATTTCGTGCTACTGAAGGAATCATTTAACAAACTGATAGCCAATTGGAGCTCGTGAATGATTTGAGGTTTCATTGACGATGGTATGACGAATCCTGAGAAAGATGTATCCAACATGAACGGTTCCACTGAACAGAAACCGTTCATACATCGTTTGTTTGGAAGCGTCTGTTAGTGTAGGACGAAATCGATTCACTAATCATTTTGTACTACCAAACAACTGAGCATTGTTCCATCGGGCAATTTTAGTGGGCAGTTGAAAAGGAGTAGCAGTTGGTTCAGTTTTATGACGAATGAATACAGCCTGTTCACAAGAGAAGGTACAGATGGCGCAACTGCAGTAGGCTGACTTATCGTTTGAATCCGTCCCCTCTCAACACGGGAGCTTGCGCTTACAAATGGCCGACCGGGACACGTATTACCAGTCTCGTGATTCACTTTTGTGTGGATCAAGGCCGTACCAACCCCATCACGTGCCTGTGAGTCATCTGACTGAAAGCCTATCGGCAAAGAGCGTTTACTTTGTGTTCTATCGAACACAGTTATAGCTCAAAACGTCGAAAAAATATACAGCGTTATTGATCTACTTAGCCATGTGATGATAGTACTGAAAAGCTGGGAAATGAACAAAGATTCAAAGGGTAGTAGAGTTAGATGTGGTGGACTGCTGCACGGCAGATAAATTTATCAGAAATCAAGACACTGCACCGAAGTCGTAATAGTTAGCAGCCGCTATCATGAAGATCTCGTTCAGTGCCTAATTTCGGGATAAGTGAATTTAGTAACCACCTCCAAGAACCAACTCTCGAGAAGCGGTACATCATTCCCTCTGTAACAGTCAGTCTATTTCTGCCAACACGATCGTCAGTTTGTCAATCTAAACAGCGGTGTTGAACAATATTTGATCTTGTGTTATGTAGACGTTTTAGGCCCTCTAATTGTGACAAGCCTTGGATGTTGCTGTTGGATAAATCCATGTGAACATTAGGTCATTCAGGCGCCTGGTCAGAGGTTTTTGTAACCATAAATCAGTGCCTACTGGGCAATTTACTCGCATACTTGTTGTTTCTCTAAGAGTGTTGAACTGTCTCTTACAACTACATACATCGGGAATCGTGAATATTGGAAATTTGTTTCAACCTCTCGGTCTGGTAGATGATAAAACTGATACGCCCACCATGTGTTCACGAAAAACTAAACACAACTACAAGGACAATTTTCGTGGTGACGTGAACAATAAAAAATGTCACTGTCCTAATGTTAAAGTGCGGTCGATACCCTTGAGCAATACGGTAATAGTTTCGAAAAAATTATATTCCAATAGTGTTAACAGAAGCCAAACCAAGAAGAGTTTGAACAGGATGCAAACTAAGTATTTTCTTCTAGAGTCTTCAGCCGCATTCGCGTCGCTCGACTTTCGCATATCAAATCACACTTCGGCCAAACATGGCGCGCCAACATTTCAAACCGAAGCCACGAAACAAATGTATCACTTTTGCGTGCAAAAAAATGATATGTTATGGGCTGGTTGAGATTGATGATTTCTCGATTCGAACCTTCATACCACAAGCTGGGAAGGAGCATCAATGTTGGCTCCGCCAAATGAAAACGATCATGGCAATGTCGAGGATGACGGTATCTGAGAAAAAGCAGATGATCAACTTGAATAAATTTCCGATTGTAAATTGGTAAGAACTGTCTGGGATAATTTTCCTCCAAATAGGAGGGAACTAAGCCTCCCGTACACTAGGAGCAATCAAAACGAGAATAAATAACGATGCATTAAAATAAATTACAGCCGAAAACTTCTTGTTTGCTTTATTTCAAACGTTATAGTCTCTCAGAAAGCTTGAACTAGTTGGACGGTTTTGACAGATTTTTTCACATTTAATTTATGTTTTCGCCTCTGTTCTGGCCGTACATCGGGGAATGAGTTGATGCTTGCCGGAAGCGAACTCCCGGAGGGTGGGAGGAGGCAGAAAGGATCGTGGGTGAAACATGAGTCCCAATTGCTTGAATTGGTTTATTTAGCAATAACAATAATTCATAATAAAATTATGCTGGAGTAGCCCAATGAATATATGGTGGCAGAAAATAATTTTACAAATGTATAAATCGGCAATCGTCACAATTTCATTTTGTTAATCGTATCACAAACGTACAATGACACAAGAGGCGGTTGGCGGATGCCGCAAAGCTGTCAAATGGGGAAATGACAATTGGTAAGGCGATTCGAACTCCCCAACCCTTACTGTTTGGCATTCCTTGGTAACCACTCCCAACGTCTGAGGAGACGGCCTTATTTGTACGATGGTCACACTTTGATTGCCTGCCCATATCAGACACCTAAATCGGTATTCCCGAAATCCGTTTCCTGCACTTACCCAGGTATGCGTAGCGGTTCAGCTTTCGAAATGCTCGTGAACTGTGATCGTCAGGAAGTATCTTGGAAACTTCTAAAGCCAATCAGTTGCTAGCAAGATAGCAGAATATGGATATTGTATGTTCGGGTCCATCAAATGTCGAATACTTACTTGCCCCGTAACATCATAATATTCTCCATCTTGTTAATTTCTCTTTCTTGATGCCATCATCGGCATTCGCCTGATATTTGACTCTGATGGATATGCACGTGTCTGATAGTTCTTTTCAGGATAAAGGTGCTTTGCGGTGATTCCGTATGTCGAGATTTAATGCTGCACGCAGTATCAAATTTCGTGTATTCCATATTTTTCGCGTGCTGATTTCGCCTTACACAAACCAAGACACACCAAACAATAAGACATGATGATATGTGCTCAGTGAAAATCTCCTGGAGACTGTACAACCCATTGGCTTTAGTGATAGCAATGTTTGTGTATCCGGGCGAATGGTAATTAGTCGAACATATCCGAGGGAAGTTGAAACAGAACAAAGTGGATGAGTCAAGGACTCGAAGCGGATCAATGAACTTTGACATTCCAGTTACAAGACATCACGTTCTCTTTTTTTTTCACACATGCATTTGGAGCCGTTAAAAATTGCATCCAAACAGAAAGTGATCTGTTCAGAGGCATCTTAAAGATAACGGAATTCGCAGAACAACTTGGCAATTGAAATAAGAGGAAGCACCACTAAAACTTGTGAGGAAATTACACCGAAACAGTGCAAGAAATTTGCACTAGGACAAGACGAAATTCAATATTACTACAACAACAACGCTCAAATCACTATTAAGAAACCATGGAATTACCGTACAACTGTTTCCTTCTTGTTGGGAATCATCAACGTACCCGAATCGGAACGTGAACCGGGGCTGGACGAGTGTGAGTCGAACGACTTAGCCATTGCGCCACTGGGCAGGCTCTCGGCTCTTGAGGATTACTAACAAGGATGAAAAAGCTGTACAGTATTTCTGCGCGTTGATATCACCTGGTGAATAATTTCATGAAAGTCTGACCCAACGACAAACTGCAACAACCAGACGCTAGGCTTTTCGAGCACTGTGACCGGCCTAGAAGGCATGTGGCTGATTCAATCTTTGACTACTTTGTGGTTAGACTGTTCACCCGGTTTAAACGAAAATTAGTAGTCTCATTCACTGAAGCGTGATTCAAACAGATCAGAATTCAACCATTCTCTATTCGCTTTGTCATTGACCGTGAGGTGAAAGTTCCTGGTTGTGCTAAGGTGCTTCAAATTCGCCATGGTAAAATGAATCTGATAGCTTCTCCGTGCACTTTTCTTCTAATGTTCGTCCGGATTCGACCTCGTCGACTTCATAACCATTGCAATTGAATTGTCTGAATTATCTTCGTGCAATGATCATTGTGAGTTGTTCTTCAATGCGTTTTCATGGTTAAGACATCACAGGTGCACCTCAAATGTTTGACGACTACCGACCAATCCAGTAAAAATAACTTGTCTTTAATGCATCAAAACTGAGAATATTTCTGATTGTATGAAAAGTAATGCATCACATGGAGTTACTTATAGTTTTGAAATATAAAAAACCGTTATCAGCACTGCTTGCAATAAAATGACTTTTCGGTCACCATGGTAAGCTTTCCTCATGGCAAAAGGGCGAAAGAAACGTCAGTTTATCACAAGCATTCGTCGGCAAGCTGTTTTTCATATTTCAAAACTTCAAATACATTGTTTATTTTTTCTGTTTTCTGTTATCTCTCCAGTATCTAGCAACTGGCGGGTTTGGAAAAATCAACTAAAGCGCCCAATTTCCGTTGCTCTCAAATTAAAATCAATTCTTCATTGCAATGTGATAAATCTACGCTTAAATCACTTGACACAAAGTGATGTTGCCGAGATTTTACCTATGGTTATAGGCGGCCAATCGAAATCGTGACGACGTGGAACTAGAACAACAAACGTCCCGCAAGCGCTATGGGAACCAAGATTTCCCACCAATGTCCAACTAATGTAACTACGACTTACATGCGATTACACTTTTGTATGATTTCTAACCGTTGTGATCTTCCTGTCATTTTTAGGTGCTTAGTCTAAGATTGGTACCAGTTCACTATGTATTGCTATTTTGAATTCGTGTAACCATTTCCGACATCGGTCATGCCACTACATTTGGCCAGAATGTACTGAATGTTTGGCTACTTATTGTTGCTAAAATTTGATTGAAAATATTCTGAACACCAAGGAAGTGCTCTCTTCGATATATCGCTCCAGGTCTTCCTGTACACGGTATGTTCCAGTGCGCACTGAGGTCTGTGTCCATTGTCTGTTGTAGACAATCGGAAACTTCCGCGATCCAGTAGAAATATTTTACCATTCAAAAGGACTATTTCAATCGAAACAGTAGCACTCTTACAACACCCCGTCAACGTTTTTTTTTACTGCTGCGCTAAAAATATTACCGGACCATCTATTGCATTTTCATTCAGTCCATACACACTCGGATCGACTCTCATCAAGTGCGACTGATCAACTAACCGATTTCTCTAATGTTTCTATCTTCTCTCGAAACGTGCGTACACGTTTGAATTCTGGAACTTGGCATTTCGTTTGTTGTTATGCTGATCTGTCGGCGGACAGTCGAATGCTGTTGCTACATCCGCTAAGGAGCAACAATATTACATTTTGTGAAAACTAATCACAAATAGTGAACATGGTTAATTGGATTGGTCAAAAGGTTCGCATTATTTGATCTAATAAGATCCAAACCCCGTACGCACTAGTAGCTCCCCACGTATGCTCTCATTGTTGACAAATTCATCTGACCTTAGGAATAACGAGATGAATGAACTGAACGTATTTACCTTTGACCCTGTGAATTATGTAGCATGATCGTGACAGGCGTCGGATAGGGTTTTGGAAACAACAGGTGCAACGTGGTCACATGGTAACATGTTCTTCTGCTCACGCTCACAAAATTTGATACCACGAAATTATTATTAAATAATATCACCCCAACCTTCTAATTCGTGGTCTGCCCTTGTTATAACCATGGTTTCCGTGTGCCATTGGAACAATTTTGTGCAAATTAACTGGTGTAAATTTTGTGTTCTAATATTTGAACATACTGTCACCAGGTCAATATCATATGCGTACTAACAGCCTAGGGGACAGGAAACCGGGGTACTTTCTTCTTGCCGCACGGAAATAAAAGCAGGTCACAAAATGTGTCTTTCTTCCGAACCATCTGGAGGGCGTTCCCCTGTAACTAAGTCCAACAATGAGAACAATTCGCGTACAAATGAATCCTTGATGAATTGTAGAATGTTTCCGACTTCTGAAATTCTGTCTTCAATTTAATAGGAACAAGCAAATTAGAATGTCAAATATTTCGTTTGGTCAGAAAATTTGATCTGATCGTGGTTACGGTTGTTTGGCTATCACAAGTGGTAACTGAAAATTCCCGAAAATCTCTTCCGTGTTGCTCTGTCCACGTGTCCGCCTATTTACGATCAAATGGAATGATATTCCGAAATATTCATTCCAATGGCTTTCGAATATTGGATGGGGGTGCATGAGTTTTTATTCCTTTATTGCTTATCAATTGCCTGGAACAACTAGCGACATACTAATTTCACATGGGAGTAACGACTGATGGTACGTATATTTTGCGGGAGTAAATTAGTTCTAAATAAACTGAAAATCAAATCACCAGCCAAATTAGCTGTCACGGTAGCTGCATTCTTATAATTGTCAGTAGTACCACTTAGCTACAGTATGGCAGTTAGTTCCAGTCATTCAGAATAGCAATTGACAAATTGGAACAGATAACTACTCCAGGTAAATCGTTATCCCTGTTCGATAATACACGTATTATGGAAAGGATTAAACAAATTACGGGAAGTGGATATCAGATGTCAGAAATAATTTCTGCCAGGCAAGCAATTGGCATAGCATTGTGACTGCCAAATTCGTCCGAAATGATTACAGGTTTCATGTTAACGGAACCATGATCAGAAAGGCAGGAGAGGAGAAATCGAAAGATTCTGTAGCGTACACTTGATACTTTCGTGCATCAAGAATTCCCGTCATTCATTTCGTCAATGGCCCACAGATATTCCCAGCTCCTCTCGGACCCTTGTGCCACTCGACTTCCCACGGTCACTTGTGAGAATGTTCCGAATGGACTGAGTGAAATTTTCATCTAGAAAACCTTACCTGTAAGGTTCATCAAGCGTTATTAAAATTTATAAGTTTGGTGAGCATTTGAGATAAACGTTAAGCTACCTAGATGGCAGAAGACAAATGGCTACAATCGGATATAATAGCGTGCTTCATAGGCTATGTCACAGAGCCACCAGCGGACTGTGGAAGCGTTTATTTTAGGGAAAATTTCATTAGCTCAAAAAACGTCCAAAACTTCGATATCGGAGGCTAAACATCCACGGAATGCCGTATGATGCTCATGAGCACATTTTGTTCACACCTCATGACCATCGTGGTCGTCTTTTCTGTATCGAAAAACTCGTGGCTTGCCAGAGATTTCAAGGGAGAACTGAGATTAGAGACCAAAGATTCAGGATCTTTGTGATTTTGTATGATGAATCCTGTTAGTGACGCGAGCATATGTTCGGAAAACAGGACTAACGGCCAAACCCTTTCGAATTAGGCTAATGATGCACGAGGCAGGAAGATCAAAGACTGACAGTCGGAGAGAAAAGTTGTCATAAAACATTTGCCTTAGATCATGAGCAAAGCGAGAGTATTGTGATTTTCATGACTGGTTCAAAGGATGGGGGGCGAGTGACGATGTTGCTCAAAATGGAGATCACAAAAAGCCAAGGACCTCAACCAACCACCTCCGACTTGAGCAGTGTTATATAAATCATTTGATTATGGTAAGTGAAGGACGGTATTGTTGACCGCCCAGTGACCATTTGGTTGTTCTTGCTTGATTAAGCCAACCGGGATTTGAGCCAGGATCTTGAAGACCGACGGAAGTCACCAGAGTTAATAATCATGATGAAGCAAATTCAAAAAGACTGAACTGATCGAGCTCCCAAGATTGTTGGCCCAGAGACATCCAGATCGATTTTTGGAACAGTGGGGGCATTTAAGTCAAATTTTTTAGATCTTATCTTGTCTATGCCTTTTTCTTTTGTGTTACAGGGCCAACTAGTGGCTATTTTGTCTCCGAAATGAGATCATCCGAGTTATGATCAATTTATGGGTTGATTCTAAATACGACGGAATTAATTCCCTGATGGTGATATGCAAAATGGAAGAATATTGAGTGGGAGATTCAAACAAAAGTTTAAGCTCGCTCGGTATTATAACGAATAAGAATATGCCAGCCGAAAAACAGAAGTCAAGAACTGAGACTGACAATTACCGATCGATCAGGATTTGATTTTCATCTGATTTGTTAAGATACATTTCGTGCAGAACATCTCCGACTAGAGACAACCAGATACTTGCGTTCTAACAACCATCCGCCTAGAGAGTTGGAGCTGGTTGCACTGCAATGCATACAATCAGATACAGCAAGCCAGATAACTGATAACATGTCGGTTTATAAACGAGACAGTTTTAACACGTTTCCAGGATTTCATTTTTAGCTTGCTGGAAGATGAACTAGTTACGAAGGTTAGAGTATCTAATAAGAATGGAGGTTATTATTATTACAGTTGTCCTGGGACTGCTTAGTTTGGTAGTAGCATCTTCCGTTCTGCAGCAGGGTAAGTCAAATGATTTCTTTAATATAGCGTGATTTAGATAATTATTTTGGATATCCAGCGATAAAGATTTTTAGTAAGAATGAGTTTGTTGTGGATCCGTAGTTTCCTAACCTAGCTGACTACTGTAACATGCACGGTGCCATGGCAAGTGATAAGTTGTTTGCAAGTTTCTTAATCTGCAGTGTGCAAAAGGGATAAGGAAATCCATTTGCCGAAGCTTAGTAAACACTACCAGCAGCCTGTAGCACTAACTCCCCACGGACTCAGGGGCATGTTGTACAATCAGCTGTTTGGAACGAGTCCTTCCTCCAGCGAAAGAGCTATGTTCGAAAAAAATTGGAGAATTCGCTTATCCGGAACCGAATCATCTGAACTTTAAGTCTTCTGAATACCAATTCAGTTACTGCTTTATGGCTTCAGGATTTCATCCTCTCGGTCTCTATTAGCTCCAAGAAAATTTTATCGTCAGTAGTATGAAGCTCTTCTAAACGAAAACAGTCTCAATTTATGGCTTGATTTAACTCTAGTCCCTTTGTAATTCGCTTGTAGATTCAATCCGAGCTCATAATGCTGAAATCGAACAGGTAGTCATACCATTTAAAGTTGGTTCAAGTAATTTTGCTTGCTACGGCAAAGCCGTCCAACACGTGCGAATGCATCATCTTTTGCACTCGTGACTCCTAATGTTCTTGGCTGACAAACACTTGATAACAAACATCCCGACTGGCAACCGCGTCTGTTAACTTCAAAATAATATTCCTCAAAACCTTTGCCTGTGCCGTCTAGGCGCGGTAAGAAATGTTCATTGTATGGAATAGGATGAAATAATTTTCCCGTGCAGCTCGGTTGAATGCGGACATTTTGATGTTTAGCGTTGTCCCACCAGCCTTACTTTGTGATGCCTGTCCAAGCCTCGATCCTTGTGAAGTTAGTTCCGGCGGACCATTAGTTGAATTGGCCCAATTGGAATTTAGATCGGCCACAGAGCCCGGAAGAGTTTAACAGGCCATTTCTAAGCAGCGTGCCGCATATTTGACGACAAACCTTTCGGAGCATTCCAGCAAACGTGTTACAAATTACAGAAAGCCAAGTCTTCCGTACCGGTGAGAATTACTACTGTCGTACCCAAAACAAACTGATGAATTTTGTCACGTAGCAATTACACTATACTTAAGGCATTCTTACTAGTTAGTCTCAAAAGTACCGGCGATACGCGCGATAATTATTCGCTTGCTTACCACAACCACTGATCACTAATTGATACTTCAACCTATGACAATAAATTAGGCTTCAACCTAAAGTGGTCAGTATACCACTAGTGTAATCACTGCTGTTTGACGGAAACGTATCTTATACTGTTCAGTCATTGATAACAAACCGATGTCATAGTAGAATTCAGCTGGCCTGCTCCAGTGATAAGATCTTCGGCTACCATTCAACTCAGTCCAGAGCGATCGAGAGCTTCGTTTTGTCTTCTTTCTTCCTTTTTCACATTAGTAACTGTACTAAGGCTTCTGACGAAACATAGATCAAATAAGCTGAGGAAATGTTAACTGGGAATAAATATGATCATAGCTACCCATTCCGCCGAACCTGAAAATGGCATGCTTTCCATCGTCCAGTCGTATTCCACAATTATTTTGTCCACTAACCGGAATGCAATCACATTCGCTTTCCAAATGTCAAAAATGAAGACGCTTATTCATACAGGAAAGCAACTTTCAAATTTATTTGTTGATGGTTAATCGGTTCTCAAATTTGCACTCGTGCTTCAACTCAGAAACAAACCTATCACATGATTCTGACTGATCCGGAAACATTTGCAAAACTTTCCCAAAATATGCGGCCTCTACCGTTCGTTCCATGTTTCTCGTTTGAGTATCTTTGCACGTTACCCAACGTTTGCCATAGCAAACTGTGTCTTCTTGTGTGATCTCGTTTGGTCTTTTCTTTTTCACCTGTCAATCATGACGGTCTAAGAATAAATGAAACTTTACCATTTTATGTAGACATATTAAAGTAACGTCACAAGTTGGTTATTTGTCAATCTTACGCTGTTTTTCACGATACCATTCTGACTTTTCGTTGATTAAAAATAAATTTCGTAAATTTTTGTCCTGACAAATGTTCACTTTCATTTCGGCAATCAGGCTGCCATGTGGGAAATTTTCATTTCACTTCCCAGCTAAATTAATCAGGCCTAAAAATGGTGATTTGCGATCGGTAATAAAAAAGTCCATCCTCGGTTTTCTACATCTGCAAAGTGAGCTCGGTTCGATTTGGTTATCGATCAGCCTAACCTTCTTCGTGGCAGTTTAATTTCTTCTGAAGAGTTTTAAGGATATTCGTAAGGCTACTACTGTTTGGTAATGAGGTGCACGAAAATACGGATACGGAGAAGACCGTATTTAATCAGGAATGGTTCAGAAAAGAGCACGGTATTTCCAATCCGCTAGCCGGAGCACACAAATGTCGGAACTGATGGAACAGCTATCATCTACGTCCGTCTGTGTAGTGTCCCCCTTATGCACGGACGTCAAATCGGCGATGACTCAATCCCATTCTGGTCACGAGGCCTGTCCATTTGGACAAATCGAGCCCGGGATTAGCTGTCCGGCAGCAATTCCGTGTGCATATGACTAAGCATGTCAAACGTCATGCTTGCGGTAAAGCCGTAGTTGCACAACCATTAGCAAGGAGAGAAGAGCGACAAACACACACACACGCACACATACCCCGCACACGCACACACATTTAGAAACGAATTATCTACTCTTGTGTAACTTAATCTCACCTAAACCTATACGCACACGACTTTTTTCGGGGAAATCTGTTCTATCACCAGAAGCATGGTGCGGCAGAAAATGTCCCCTACATCTCAATGAACTGGGGAAACACAAATCGAGCAAAGGATGCTGATTTTTGATAAGTACAATCTGTGGTTCATTATTTTGCTATCTTGTTTGAGTTCACTGTCAAAAAATTTGACGAAACTTCTAATTGTATTCACTATTTCTAACTACATGTCTTGTGTAACTAATTTTCGTGGGGTCATGTTCGTCAAGAAGAATACATTAGCTGTCTGTCCCTGGAGTTCAGTAACGAATGAGTGGGTAAATTGTAGTAACGATTATTGTCGGTAGGATTGCTTCTTACAGACCACGTTGTTTTCAGATGAATTGTTTGAAAGCAAGGACTTGTATCGCCGGGCGTGAGCATCAAGAGGTTAGATGTACACAGAAAATTATTCATTATGTCCTAACTACATCGAACATGCCATCGGAAAGCACACGTGAGCACTGCGTGATTGGTATTTTTTCATTTAAATGCCATCGGCAAGACATACCTGTCCCCTTGGTGTCAGGACCCAAGCCGGAATAGGCTAGCGGCTGCCATGCTGGAATCACGATCCAATGTCTCCGGTTTCCGTCTCAGATCGGATAAGGTTTATGTGCAATGAAGACGATTCCTAATCGAGGTTAAATAGTTATAAATTTGACGAATTGCAGGAAAGCAATAAACGATGTAATTGTATCTATGGCCGTAATCAAAAATCACACAAATACTTATGGATTTTTCACTAGTGAACTTTTGTAGACCAAGAATCCGCGTCCAGAGAAGTCAGTCTACGTTTCGTCCCAAGCAGTAAAGTATTCCCCAGTCCGTAACGAGCAAGAATTTATTGTTTCACGTTTTGGTCAAAAGGAAACAGAATGCGTGACCGAACGAAAACCTCCCAGATATAGTGGAGCCCGGAATTTGTGTGAGAAGAATAATCCCTTTTGGATTAATAAAACTGCCTTGCAACTTTCGGGCATGCAGCGTCAAACAAGCTGATTTTGCACACGACTTCGGACAGCAGACATGTCTCTTAGAGTGGGCCGATGATCGCTGTCACTAGGATTAAAATATCTCTTGGTCTCAATTTCTGTCCGCGCCGGTGTAGCTTGGGATGCGATCCTACGGATGTTCGATAGCCTGAACTTCGAATGCATCATATGAGTTAGGTCTGTGACCTAATTACCGAACAATGATCTGCAAATTTAGTCGACAAAATGGATAAAACACTTCAAAACATGAGCAGTAAGAAGAACCGTTCACCGGTAGACACATGAATTTCGCGTTCAGACAGTGTTCATTTAATTCTCCTCTTCTTCTGCAAGTAGGCCGAAAATCCAAATTCCCGAATTGCAGACAGCCGTGAAATGTAAAAGGATTGGAGCCTTTGCTTTGAATTACTCTTCTGCGGTGCCTAATTTGCTAGCATGCGTCTGACTGGATTCGGGTATCTTGGACCAGTTGTTACCAGTTCAGTCAGTCCTACGTATTCAGTTTGTAAATGTTTTTGCCTAGAAAGATGACTCAACAGTGACAAAGCATACGTGATTGTAAACAAATTCCAAAAGTCCTAATGAACGTAATTGAAAAAAATAAATAAATAAACAGGTCTCGTACATGTGCAATCCGGTTAAATTGCGCAAGACGATCAGCCTAATCTCTTCTTACTTTTTCGTGGTCCGTTTACCATTCGGATCCTTATTTTTTGTTGACATAAAGCAAACTGCCGCAATGGGCCATTTCAGATCCTGCGGAAATGCTATCAATAGCAACTTGGAATGTTCATCTAGCATTTCCAAGTGTGTAAAATGAAGCGGAAGATTGGCTTTTTTTCCTCAAAAAGACTGCAGTAGTTCAAGGTTAAACTAATTCACAGACCTCATTTTGTATACCTGTGTGTCGTTTCCCGCTCTTCTTGGCTGTTCGATTGCCAATTCTGCGGATTTGTTGGGAAAGAAAGTCACAGTCTTTTGCCGGATTCTGTCAGTTATCGGTAGTATATCTTTCTTACCACTGTAGTATCGACCAAACCGGGTGATAGACCTTTGCCTGAAAGTGAATCTACTGCGTCGAAAATTCCTCCAGATCATTTTAAATACGGGCTTTACGTCAACCCGGTTTCTATAATCCATTGCAATACCTCCTGGCAGCAATTTTAGATGAATGGTGACTACATCGTGAACACTTGTTTACGCAAAAGCCCATACTGATACAAGCGCATTTATAACTACAAATAACCGTTACACTCTATTGCCGTGATCCACCAATGACGAAGTGAATTCAATATTTATCATCCATGGAAAGGGGCACATCTTTGAATCTCCAAACGATCGGTTTGTTCGGTCGTAGATAGGAACTTGCTGATCTTCAGAAATACTACGTGGCCCTGGGCTGCTCCAATTTTCAAATTCCTCCCCGTTAAGTTCAGCAGAACGCAAGATTCACAAGAAAAAAAAAAACAAAACAAAAAGAAATAGAAGAATCAACCTGAGCAAAATGTGTCACATGCCCCAAGGGCAATGTGCACATTTTTTCCCCCATTGCCTGTGAAGCGGCGTTCGGAAAACGCATTCCACAATTTCAACTTGTGTACCGATTTTTTGAAACGAAGAAAAAAAATACAAACTGAAAGGTGTAAAAACGATGTCCCAAAACGAGTTTAACTCTGATTATTGAGTTAATCACCAGGTAAAAATTTTCTGGAAGTGAAATGATTGTTTGCTTCAAAACTGGCAATTTATCTTTCTGTGTGCCTGTCAACATGAGTCTTGGTGCTTACGGGAGCACGCGAGCACTTGTGTGTGTGTGTGTGTGTGCGTGCGTGCGTGCGTGCGTGTCAGTGTTTGGGTGGGTACGGAAACGTGCGCATTCGGTTTGAAAATAATGAATTCTCGAGCCTAATAGGTCACCAAAAATTTGTAAAATCGGATCTGTCAAAAAAATAATCGAATTGGTAGTACTATTATTCTCGAGGTCACTCAGCCGTTTTTATCTCACTTTCCAAAGCGCTGAATTGTCTATTCACATTGGATGGATGTAGTATTTGTTGCTTTTCGGAAATTTCTATGATTTTTCTGGTAACGGTTTCAGTTAATGGGGGAATGAATTCGGGTCATTTTGTTATCGGAAAATGTGACAGTGAATATCCCCGTGGTAGTTGGATTTCAATTAGAATAACCTTTCGCTTTTTGCCCGGGGAGGAGGGCTGGTCATTAATTTCAAGATTGCAGAACAATCTGCACAATCTGCGTCCCGTGGCCGCACACTAAACATTCATGTTCCGAAAATATCAGCACACCTGGACATACCTGATCTTTTCGTCCGTGCTTGCTTCCAAGTTTGCATAGTATATTTTCTTACTCCGCGTGAACACCGCAAATGCAATGATGTGGCGCTAGATATGCATGAACGTTTTATGGGATATGTGGACCAGTCGCTTGCTGGTTGGGCGAATTTTTCTATCCTAATATGGACTTTACTTATTCAGTGCACCTGTCGCTAAGGTGGCGTAATGCGGGCCGACGGTGGCCAAGCGAATAAGGTCGTGGCGTTTGCGAGCAAAGATCGCGGGTTCGAATCCTCGCACCACCGGTCAACTTCCCCACTAGGCAGCCCTCTGTTGGCGGCGACTGCCTTCTTGAAAAATGATGTGCATTGTTATTTCATTCATAAAAGAAGTAAAAGACAAAACATGTTTCACGTGGTTAACATTTAGTCACACCAAAATGCCAACCAGTTCCCATTAAACAATGGTGGATCAAGTCTGTGACAATCAATGATTAGATGCATTTGCGCCCATTTCACAGAGTTTGATAAATCACCTGAATCTATCCGAGTGGATCGGAAGTGGTTCAGAATTGAATGGAATCATTTTTGTTTGGCTGTCGCGTTATCATTTCGCTCAGCACATGCTTTTGTTCGAGCCACAAGTTGTAAACTATTTTAGGCAAACATCATTTTTTTGACCGAAGTGTTGATGGCAAATTGCTTCGACAGGACGAAACCAAATCAAAACAAACCGACCGCAGAACTATCCACCTGGGTACAAATTGAGTCTTTGGCTAAAACACTTACCAATTAAATAGATATTCTTTGTTGTACAGCTGAGTCTGAGTAGCTAGGAAAGATTTATCGTGAGTATAGACCTTGTCTGAGAGAGGCAAAATTGACAATGTAAAGCACGTAGTCATCTGGAGACGATTTCACAGTTGAGGAAAAAAATAGAACCAAATTTTCAAGCATTTTTTCTTTGGGTCACGTTTTACAGTAGGGCCGTGCACTGGCAGCCTGCCATGTAGAAATACAGAAATCCTAGGATGTGGAAAAGAGGTTGTCACTCACGTAAAGCTGTTTACAAGTTCCCAAAAGACCCCCGGTGTGATAGAGAATCGGAAAAAACAATGTATGCAAAATGCGGGGATTCTCATGGATTTATGAGCCTTAGAAGTGTGCGTTGTGCGTTGTGTGTGTGTGTGTGTGTGTGCTTCACCATGAAGGTGAATTAAACAATGTGTGTAGTACAATATAGGCCGGAAGTGAAGCTGCGACAGGAGTATTTGACCACGCCACCTACGTTGTTATTTACCTGGTAATGGAGACACCTAAACATAAGTCTGACAGCCCAGTGGATGTATTCATTCCGCACTTGCGTATTCACGCTGACTGACACGTTCGTAGGATATGTGAGATGGAGGCAGCTCGTAGATCGGTTCACCGGGCAAAAACCTCAACATCCACGATGAGTTAGAGCCAAACATGAGGCCTAGTACCCCAGTACTCAGTCGGATTACAGTGTAACTATGACAAGGAGACATCGCTAGTCCAAACGTTGGCTTTTTCTAGTCATCGAAGTTAACCGGTCTTGCATTGAATCAGCCAGGTTCAATTGGTCTTTTTATCAATCCCAAACGTAGATGGAAAAACCAGGCAAAAGTGCTCAGTGTACTTGATCGTGCGGAGAATAAAGAAGAATAAGTCGAGAAAGTATGCACGATTTTCCCTGGGGTAGCCGAAAGGACCGTTTGAGCGTAGATAGTATCCTAAACGATGTAGATATCACACGGATTTCGAATGTGACCGGTAATCGATGTAACACCAATGTTCCCTGATCAGTGAATATTTGTGATATGAAGTATAAAGTAATGGTTGTTACCGAACCCAAAAAGGTGTACAAATATTTCTTAGGTATACGAGGACAGTAAAATAACCGTCACAAATGCGTAAATTCTACAAGAGCAGGTTGTCGGTGTGCATGCCCCTATTCTCAATATCTTTGTCCTTCACGATCACGGCTTAGGTCATAAACCGAGCATCATTTCAAATGAGGACAAGAAGGCGGAACCATTTAAAGTGATCAAGGTCACGTTCACTACTAGGCCATATTCTAGAGCTCCATTCAGAGCAAATTGGAGGGGCCAAAACATTAGTAAGCATTTTATAAACTTTCGTGGTAGTTAAGCCTCTGTTTGGAATAGTAAACGTTTTGTCCCCAGCAAAGAGGATACCTCCGGGGCGCTCTGACAGTGACTTCGTTGCCTCAAAATCACAAAGCTGCATTAGTCAAACATGCAAGCGATACAGTGTTCTTTAATGTGAGTCATTTTGAGACAGTAGGAAGTGGACATCAAGAAAAGAGAACAATGTGAGCTGAATCCCAGTGGGGGTATTAGCCACCAGCATCAACACTTAGAAAACTAAATCCTGTATGGTAGTGCGCAGGATACATTCTCCGTTAGCAGCATTTCCAGTTCAAGGTCATCTAAGTGATAAAACGTTCAAGGTCAAACCAGTAAAATTAGTTTTCTAACCTAAATTGGCAAAACTTAGAATCACCATCAGTGCTGTTTCAACTTCGTATCTGTGAGACTACTTCACGTCTAACTTACTCCAAGGGACAGGACTGAATACATGGAAGGATGAACATAAAAACAAAGGGGCTAAGACACCAATGTCAGCATCTCGGGCAATGATAAAATGTTTGTGATCTAAGCTCAGCCAAACTCAGCTGTGATGGAACATCGCAAACTGTCAACCTGAGCCACGAAATGTGACAGTGCTAAACGTTTTAAAGACCACTAGGAGTGTTCTGGTTACCCAATGCGTATTCATTTTATCAATCAACTAAACACTGATCGATTGAAGATGCACTGTGATTTTCATAGCACCTATCTCCGCCTATTTGAGATGGTTTACCATAGAAACGGTTTATTTTTTGTCCTAGGATATAGTGAATGTGCGCACGAGGAGATCGAATCATATTACAGGGCGATTTCGGTCAGGATCTCGTGTTCCCTGCATACCAGAGGATTATCCATGACAACATTTTCCCAATTCCGACCCCACCCCATCACGAATTTTTATCCTCTAGGCAAATTGGCCTTCTTGGAGAAAGTTCGTCCCAGATAGAATTGTTCAACTGATCCGAGCGACATTTCTGAGGCTATGCAAATGAGACCGAATGATACCAGTATACGCAGAAGATCAAAAAACTAGTATTCATGACCGAACACATGGAAATGCGACCATCAAAACTTGATCTCACCTTTGTAGGCGTAACGTGGCAGTTTACACTGCTGGCGATTGCGTTCTTTGATTGTTAGTCTGTCCTGACAACTGATCTTCGCAATTTGACTGTGTGTCATTCTCACTAACAATTTATTGACTAATGATAACGTACTTTCATCAACTTGCTTTAACTCTCCCGGTCAGGTTAGTTTTGGACCCAGTTAGATTCCAGTATCTTGTTGGTTTGAATTTTTCGTAATGTTTTTTTCTCTACGGTTTAAACTCTGGGATAACTTTAGTTCGGCCAGCATTATAAAGTTATTGTACTATTTTATCGTATTGAGAATGTCCAGATCAAAGTTATACAAGCGAACTTGCCATGGGTTCTGTGTGCTTGGAAATTTAGTTAGAAGCGCTACCATGATGGATTGGAAAACATCGACTACAAGTATCTCACGAGTTCCCTAGCCCTCGGATCCAAAGACAGATTTTGTACGAGTTTCCTGATCGACCAGTTCTTGTTTGCTTATTGGAAATTTTGGTGTCATCTATAGTGTCAATGAACAAACAAAAAAGAAAATGCCAAAATATCCTAGTTGGTCCATTTGTCCATCCGTGTACTGGATTAAAAACGACACCCACAAAGGACATTGCACTTTCCTAAAATATTTTCCCGGTAGAATTTTTGGGGTTAACAGATCACAACGTTTTCCAAAAACTACGTATTCGAACTTTGCTTTAACCCAGTCACATTATTCCATTGCCTGTCTGTCAGAAATGTCCTTGAGTTCAAAATTCAAAATATACTGACTGAATGTGAGATTGGATGCACAAAAATCAATGCATGCTCTCTAGGTTCTTCGAATTCATTACAGAAAATAAAAATCTATACTAGTCCGTGTGGAGATGCGTCACTAAATATTCGGCAAATGCTATTTTGCGCCGAGAACCACTTCGTATGTCCATATCGGCAAAGCTCTTGTACCCAAGAGTGTCAGCTATCGATTTGATTTTAATGACTATAAGATTACATAATATTAATCACTTCAATTATTAGTTACACAACAAACTACTTAATATGAAACTAATCAGGTTCTTTCGAACTTGCGGTAATTCAGATTTCCTGTCATTGAATGAGGTATGGTCTATAATTATTAGTGTCTGAATAGTTTTTGTGTACATCGTCTGAGTTCAAACGAACACACTTCATCGAACTCATAAATATTGACCAGATTAGCATAAAGTCACCGAAGCAGTTGACTGAACCACTTAATTTCTACGATTTGCGCGGGTTTGCAATATGCATTCTTCGCGGGCACTTATTCCGCTGATGACTGGAGGTCGTAAAGCAGTCAATTGCGACAGAACGACAGGCATGATCTACGGTACAAAAATTTCAAGTACTACTGAACGCAAAGTGCGCCGAATGACATGATCGTGCCTTGGCTCCACACAAAAAAATTAAGACAGTATTCTAAATGTTTTTATTTGTCTTTTTACATCTCCTTTTGGCCTCTGGTTTGTCTGGAATTACTGATGAGAACGTTATTCTGAATATGTTTTATACTAATTTCGAGGTGACAACAACTTGCACCCTAATTATCAAAGAATCTGGGAAAATTGTTCAAAATTTATAACTGTTAACCTGTCAACAGAACACAGACTGGCAAACGAACTTTTTCAAGCCAATCATAATCAGACTAGGCTATCCAAATTCCCTGGTCTTTTCGTCTTGCTGACGCTTTCGGCGGTCATATTAAAACTTGTTTTAATATCGCCGGTAAAATCATGTCCGAGAGCATGGACGTATCAAAGGCAGAGTTGTTACACTGAACATTTCATTCCTTGCCTCATTTTACATGTAGTTTTATCCCAACTCATAAGCTTGCATGAAGGAGTTCGTTGATATCACACTTCGTCCGAGTCCTAACGGACGCAAGATCGGATTTTCAATTTGTTTTAACTAACTTTTTGATAACATGGTAATGTTGGTTTTCTCGTTTATCTAAGTCTTTCCCTGGATGAAAGCTTGTGTACAACGTGCTAAAACCGAGATGCTAATACGAACACAACTACTATCAAACGATCAATTTCAAGATCAATGAATTGTTGCCGCATCTGACCCCATTGAGATCGCGTGTGATCCTGTACCACACCGTGTTTCCGTGAAGTCAGACGTTGCCGTATCTCCTAATTAGTGCAGTGGGTCCAAAGCACTATGGATCGACTCCTGATCCATGTTATTCAAAGTTAAACATATCCGAAAACGGTGATTTCTGTTTAGCTAAGGGCAGCAAAATTCGCTACTTGAATTGGCTCGACTGTTTTTAGTAAGTGGTCCGAGTGAAACCTCATGGAAATCGATCTGTTATCTGTCTGCTGTGCACATTCACACGTGTTTTAGGGCTCCTGGTAGGCTTTATTTGAGTGCTACCTGAGTAATCATACAGTCGCGCAGTTCTCGTTGGCTGAGCCACACAGAGGTAATTTATTAAACATTTTCTCTCGCGCCGAATTCGTCTTTTAATTCCTTACTAACTGACACCTTTATGCGGCAACCCGATGTGCTTTTGTTTTTACGTGAGAGTGATTTATTAGTTTCGTTTTTTTTTGGACGCCAAACACGAACATTCCGCTTCTTCAAATATCGTATACAAGTAACCTCTTCAGTTGAGTGAAGAACGATGTGGTTGAAAAGTTTATTCAATCATAATTCGAATGAACCAAATGTTTCGGGAACATATCCCAGATCGAGGGGTCTAGCATTGGTAGCAGCTATGAACAAGAAGTTGCAAGCTGAGTTTCATTTTAGAAGGCACGTGAGCGAGATTTGGGTGCCGTGGCTAAAGAAAATGTCCGACTCTATGCCATGTCCCCATCTTGCCAGCTATGAGCAGTTCCACTGTTCTTACCTCCTCCATGATAAGCTCTGCATTTGTTATCGACCGTTCATGTAGACAGATTGACATGGCTTCTGTTGCATAATTGGCCAAAGCAGAAGCTATTCTAACTGTGATCGATTACCCGTACGATAACTTGTTATAAGGGCGTTTTTAAGGTTACCTTTCTTGTCCCCGGAAAAGCAGTAAACCTCGTCCTTACCTATTGTCGCATTGCTGAGCCAGGTCGATGCTGTTCTAGGCGGCCGTGGACACGATCCAACATCTTCTTTTGGACGTTGTGTATGCAACTGGAAGTAATTAGTAGTATACGACAAACAGCGAAGGCAACGAAAGAATGAGTTAGTCACTACACCAATATGACCGTATTAAAAAGCTTCCCGCGAAGGCCAAAGGCTTGCTCGCAGAAAAACAAGCTCAACGTGACCACTATGCAGCTAGGCAACATGGTTTCTTGATAGAACGTGACCATTCCAGCCGTTACACAAGGGAGCAAGGTAGCCAGAAGCAAGCCAAAACGAATGAACCCCAAGGTTGGTTAGCATACTGTCAAAAAAGATGGACAATGCTCACCATGGGTTATTTAGAAGCCGATTTACATAGCATTACACTTTACAGATTGATTATTTTCAAACCACTTTACATGTTGTAAATAGTCTGCCAATGGGTGCATACAAAAGAAGCCAAAAGACTTTCGGACTGTGTTGAAACTAGGGTAATTATGGTTTTGACAGATAGTTTTGAACAGATCGCATGAATGATATGTGCAGAAGAATTAGCCCAGCGGTTCAGGCACAGGCCGAGTTGCAAACCAGCGCCGGAAGTCGCAGTGTTGTCCAAATCCACATCAATCCACATCAGTCTCAGATAATTGGTCAACATTTTGGCGAAACTAGTGGATATTACTCAATTCAAATTCACTTTTGTTCGTCAGTTCACTCTCTCATCAGTGCCTTCTAAAAGTTGAACAGCTTAACGGTAGTGTGATGAGTCTAAATGGAATTCACGTGAGACTGTCCGGTACAGCCCGGTTGACGCAGGCAGGTACAATCTACCAGTTGGATTCGTGGAAACTCACAAAAATGCCACAACGGTAGTTGGCCCAGGTATATTCTACCAATGATGTTTCTCTGTAGTTAGCTTACTCACGAATGTCTTGTGAAGCAACTCGAACGTGACTGATAGCAATCGGGAACCGGTTATCTCATTCTGATGCATAGTCTACTATCGGTGCCATCCCAATGTGCGCTGGCAATTCGGGTCTGTGCCTTATCACGATTGATCACAATCAGCCCTACCACTTGGAGCTAAAGTAATAAATCTAATGTAATAGTTCAATGATTTGGCGAATTTCCCACTCGTATTGATTGAGCTTATTCAACCACGACTTCTTCCTGATCGTTGTTGACAAACCGACTTTCAGTTCACTTCAATTCTGATGTTACTTAGTGCATCTTTAAACTCTACTCAGCTCAAATCTTCCCTGGTGTACCCAGTTCGGGGTAAGCATGAGGAAGATGTGCCCTACTTGGCTATTTAGACTTGTACATATTAATTGCGGAAGCATTTTGAAGAACTTTTTCCCTGATTGACCAATCACAGTGTGATCCGAAATTGGACTAAAACATTCACTCGGCGTTCATTTTTCCCACGAAGTATGATTATAATCTTTTGAATGGTACTAACGAATGGCTTTCCGAAAAACAAGGCAATCTAACATGACGGTGAAGAAGATGCATGGAATAAAACTCCTTATTTACAGTTCACTTATCCGGTAGCTGTTGATCAATGCAACCCCTCCCGCTTCACAACCGATAAGCAGTAGCTCACAAAGGATATGAGAATCGATTGGGACACGGTGGACAGATTCTCCAGACGGATGACAGTTTGACTAAAAGCGGGACCTGAGACTGGCAGAGCTACATGGTGAGATGTGATAGAGGCTAATTGTAGTCAATAAGCAGGCTTTAATGTAATCTGGTCTCGATGAAATATGGGCATGCATAGAAGGCATCGAGACTTCGTTACCATCTTGGCCATTAGCCGCCAGGTGGCGTAGAGGAGTGATTCAAAGATTATGTAAGTTGCGGAGGCAAAGTCATGGATTAGGCTAACCAATCAGGATGAGCGGTTCGGAATTGACAAGACAGCAACATGAACTTCATGGCATAAAACACATCTAACGGGACGGGCCAATTACGCAAGGCACAAATATGTAAGCGAACAATCTATAAATATTCCACGTTTTCATTTATTAAAAAGATATTTTGAACCGGTTAACGTGAGCCTTCCTGGCTGAGTTAGAGCGAATGGACAATAGTGGTCTAAAGACAGGATTGATTGGGTCGAACGGTGATTAGACATTATTCAACATGCCCTACCTTGGAGTTGGATCATTTCGTATAAAACAACTCGTCTCTGGCCTAATTACGATTTTCCATTGTGTAAGAGATGCCTGTGATGAACAACTCTAAAACAAGATAAAAATCACACCCCGTGAAATCATATTCTATTCTACAATAAATATGCTCTAGTTAGCATTAGTTCAGGAATAGTGACCGCGATTGATCAGAGTAGGTGAATACGAAACCATGGCCATTCTAATTGACATTCAGACTCCGAGCTATGATTGGACGATCCAAAATTGGCATAATTCAGTGCAATCCACCCTATTCGATCTAAACCTGATGCGAGAATAGCTAACTTTTGTCCATCCAAGAAAGGCGATCAGGTCGTTTGAACCACTCTTGTATAAATTATCATCTTTCCACGAGTATGTGCAATAGGCACACAACATGGAACAAATATGTTCAATAGTGCTTGGTCAAACGAAGCCATGTAATTTGAACAATTGGATCCCAGTACGAGAACCTCGAATGCTGAGCTACACGTTTTACGAGAAATTAGAAGTTTTTTCCTGGAGTTCAGGATAATAATCAAATTTCCAAATCAGACAAAATTTCTTTCTCAAAGTGTCCCAAAACTAATTAGTCCCCGTAAAAGGATATGCCGACAAAATCCATTCGTTGCAAGCATAAATAGGAAGGGAGTAGCGCAAAAAATTGAAAATTTACTCATTTTTAACCCGTATTTTTTAATAATACATGCATTCCATCGAGTTTAACTTCTACCGTGCAACCAGATATTTCAGTTCACAAAGGTACATTCGCAGCACCTCAAGCAGTTTTTGGAACAGACGGTTTCGTACTTCGCCCATCCGAAAGCATACGTACTCTAATCTGAAAAGTCATACGGATTGAGACTGTCACTTATGCTGCATGTTTTCCTGCGTTGTAACGAAATTAAAGCTGATATGGTCTTATCGATGCGATTTGCTCATTCTATCGTTCCCCTCCTTTACTAACAGAACAACAGTGTGCCCTCGGCTAACAAAGGGTTAACAGGAGGGGAAGTTAATCGACGTCGGAAAGGTTTGAAACCAACCTCCAAGTTGAAATACTCTGGACAATGACCGGTCGATCAGACGGTCAGTAATTTATCTTTACCTCACGATATCTTCCAGATTTGCCCGGGGGGATATTCGCTGTTGAAATTGGTGAATATCAGGCTATTCCTTCGTGAAACTCAGAAAATATGGAATACAGAATGAGACAAATACAAGATAAACCCTGTTTTTATATTGAAGACCGATTGTAAAAACATCCGTAGATAAGCCTAATTGCCATCGATCATCAAGTCCTGATACTCTTCTAGTAGTTTTAGTGTATGCATCCCTGGCCTCGAGTCAGCTCACGGAGTCGAGTGTTGTTCGAACCGCTGTTGCTTCACACTCGTGCGCGCAGTCACGTGTCCGAATTTAGGCGATCGATTCTGTATTACAGTACCAAACATTGGTCCCGGTTTATTGGGTGAACCAATAATAAATCGAACACAACATATGGTCACCATCAAGGTGACCGTAATCAATTGCTTCTGCAAACTATCTACAATCGACCAAATTCTAGAGGCTTGTCGACAGCTGCAATTCTTCAGTATGTTTTCCAAATAAATCAGCTCCAAAATTGACACTGCTATTTTTGGGAGCAGTTAACAATCTTTTCTGCCTTTTTCATGAAATTTGAGGTGTCCTTGGGGACAGATTTCATTGACCGATTTTATTGGACTCCACTTTTGGCTACAATTTGTTTCCCACCATTTTATTGACACGACAGTCGCCCTCGCGAGCTGTAATTGATTTTTATTGCCAGTATTGAATAAAGTGCTACATCAGTGCGTCAGTGGAATTGCGTGTAAATCAAAGACCCTATGTCACGTGATACAAACTTCCAACGGTCACTTCACTTTTGCTCATTAGGAATATCAAAGCCTCTATTTTCATATTCATGACGTCATGAGGGTAGCATTCAAGTGCCGAGCCATACCATATGGTAGCGTTTACCTAACCGGCGATGCGAATGTTAGTAAAGGTATTGGTTAACCTAAGTTTATAGGACGCCCCGATTCGCATATCCCGACAAATTTACAGCATAGCCATCAATTTGCCCTGGAAGATAACCTTTACTTTAATCTTTTGCTTCCTTTATTAATGAAACAACAATGTAAATCATTTTTAGGAAGGGAGCCGCAGCTAACAGAGGGCTGCCAAATGGGGTAGTTGACCGGCGGTGGACGGATTCGAACCCGCGACCTTTGCTCGCAAACGCCACGACCTTATCCGCTGGGCCACTGCCGGTGTTAATGGATGCAAATTCGGTCATCTTTTGATTATTCGGTTGTTTACACATTGCCAGCAGAACCTCAGTCCAAAAGAACCGTAAATTCCAGTTTTATTCTTTATAGAACGAACCTGATGGCAGTACTGGAAAGAAGTTACTGTACGTCGTGTCTGGTTCATGCATATGCCTGTCGAGGAGACGGAGATAGGTTGAAATAGGACAATGAACGATACCATGCAATGCAATAGTCCGTAAGCATGATTGCTTGCCCATATGGGATATGAAGTGAAACTAATAACGGGCTTCGAGACATTGGCAAACTTCTGACGATACCAGCGAGCAACCTTGAGTTTCGAAATTTGAATATGCTTCATCCTCAACCCTCAAATGACTGCTGGATCGTGGTGGTGGTGTCCACGATGGCAGTCACTCATCCGTCAGTGAAATCCAACCTTCCCATCGATCGCTTTTACACTGATATTGATCGCGTCCACAATATTCTAATCTCTTCCTGTTGATGCACGATAGTGTAATTGAACTAACAGAACTAAACAATTGACAAGGCGTATCCATCTCGTGTACGAACGAGTTAGCAATAAAAGTGATGACCGAAGTTGGGATCATAAGAGTTAGTTCGTTCAAGGTCAAGTTTTCGGTAGGCAACATATTTTAATCCTATACTTTCGTTGTTGATGAAATAAGAATGAGTCATTTTAGTGAATTGGAATCGGGGCCAGTTCGAATGAATTTGCGGATATTCCTAATTTTTGCTTGGTAGTTTGACTAGGCAGGAGCAACAGTGAGTACACACTTCGGTTACCACTGGCAACCTACCTCGAGGTAGCTTCCAATCAAGAGGTTAATTGTGATAACCGAGAAGTCGACTGACTGGTAATCCTACTGACAGGGTTGTGTTTTTGATAGATACATTTCTCGTGGACCTAATCACATAGCATATAATCTTATTTTTGATTCATTCCGAACACCATTGGCTGTGGATTAGGGCGTAGACCAATTGCATTAAGTGACTGTTACGGACTGGCAGGAATTGATTGAATTTGAAAAGTTGTGTTCACCTGTTATGTGGAACAGTGAACAGTCGAATTCACAATCACGATCAGAGAGAACGAATAGGGGAATATTTCATTCCACTAGGCAATCCCTTTTACCGCTGGTTTGTCGAAAACCTAAATGTATTCAAAGTGCGAACAGCCAAATGCGGTGGCCATCACGTGATCTATTCGTGGTAAACCGCATCGTAAAAGGTTAAAGCGAGGAAAAAGGGTAAAAAATCTTTCCCCAATAGAATTCGTGGCAATGGGTGCGCATGCGGCCATGATCAGTAGTGTTTATCCAATGATATCCTTAACGGACATAAAGCTGGATTCACATTTGGAAAAACCGAATGACGTGCTGCACATAAAATACGAGAATGAAAGAACCCACGCATACATTTTTAGTCAGACTATCGTGCAAGACGTTCATCCCACTTGGAATCGCACCTAAAGTCTGTTTCTATTCTGAATGTTCGTTGCCGCAAAAGAAAAGGTATAAGATTTGTCCGCGGATAGACTGGGGATGTTCGGCAATAAGTTTATCCGCATGTAGTGATTAATTGACCAGATACGTCCGATTTTTCTCTTTCTGTACCGGTTGGCCATTCGGAAGCTGCTCGTCGACCGAGAGCGGTGTCCGTCACAGGAGCCACAAAGTCTCGAGATGATTTCCCTGAGTGGAAATCTCACACAGCCCATAGTCTTCGGAATTACCGGGTTCAGCGTTTTCAACTTACTCGATTTCGGTTGATACGGCTAACACATTTTTGATTTTGTCCAAATTTAACCATCCTGATCTTGTTCACCTGACAACTCCTTCTCCGCTCACGGGGCAAAACAGCAGTTAGCCTACGCCTACCAAGAGTTTTACTCAAACACATCCAATTTCCCACTAGAGAAGATTGTGAACCAGAAATCCCGTATTGTAAAACTCTACCAGATCGAGGCAGTGTATCGATGCCAGTTGGAATACTGTAATACTAATAGTCAGATTACACATTGAAAGTGATGAGCTTAATCATCCATAGACTAACTAAATGGGGATCCACAGTAGAAATGGTGATGAAACGCAAAGTGTTGCGTCGTAACGCATGTGAATCGTCATCTGTTGTGCAGGTTTCGAATTGACAATTTTCAGTGGCAGCCATTACTAATCTGCGATTATCCGTTCCCGCTGAGGGCAAAGAACCAATCCGTTCGCAACAGATTGAAATTTGGTTTTGCGAACGGAATCCGGTGGCATTAATCAAACTTCGGAGCGTATTTTTTAGCCACCGCCAGAGCGATCATCCTTGTTCGTTTCCTATTGATTCTACGTCGTTAAAACTGCCTCAGTGTGAAACCCGGACGGGTGAAGTTGGTTGGTTGAAATGCGCTTGCACGTGTTAAAGAGTGATCCCCGGCTAGCAAATGTTACTTTATCTTTTCTTTTACATCATAGTTTAGGAAGGGAGCCGCGGGCAACAATGAGCTGCCAAGTGAGGTGGTTGATCAGCGGTGGGAGGATTCGAACCTGTGATTTTCTCGTCCCAACGCCACGAACTTATCCCGCTGGCCACCGCCGGCCTACTGCACCCTAATGATGACTCAGGACGTGGAGGTTACTTTTATCCAACCGCTCAATTTACCTTTAGTTTGAGGAATAAGTATGAGAAATAATAAGTTCAAATGAACTGGGTGTAGACAGTCGCACGTTCCATAGGCTAACTACCAATAAACAGACTGGTCCACTGACTGAGTTCCCTGTTTCATCAACTGATCACTCTGACCCATCTTCCGATTATTACCATATCATTCAAATGACGGTCCGGAATGTTGCATGCTCTAGTAATATGATTCTGAGAATGTGCTTCCTCTCTCCGATGAACTGGAATATGCAGAAAAATGCAAAGACCTGATGAAGATAAATACCTTGAATGTATAAATCGGAAGGGTGAAACTTGACAAGTTGAATGAATAGAGTTGCCTAAAGCATGCTTATCGGATTGCCTTGTCAGAAAAAGAACACTGTTCACAGTCATCTGCTTCGAAGCAAAAACAATCAAGTAGACTACTAGATGGAAACATTTACACTATCGCACCGGGAACAATATTGCAGACGACCGCTTTGAAGATTTGAAAATCCACAGGGTTAGTAATATCAAAGGCTGACAGGCCAATCGGATTTCATTTCACGTTGCCGAATCATGGATAGTCAGTGAAAAGAAAAACAGCACTTGGTAACACATGGACGTTTTTGGACAGTGTTAGCAGAGTGCTAACATAGTATGGCCTGGTTATAAATAATAAATATATTGTCATTGTTGTTGTTGGTTTTCCTTTGTTTTTCTTCCGTTCACAATTTGGTTGTGAACATTTAACGCAAAGAACCGTAATTGATGGAAAAAATTGTCACTGTAATCGATTGTCACCGCTGCATCAGGCAACATTTCCGTTACATTTCAACTTGATATGCAAATGACCTCAGAATGGTACATCAAACCACGAAAATTCCCATATGACCCGCAAAGAAAACAACATTAGTTGAATTGCAAATTTCTTTGTACGTGTGTACTAACTTTTACACAAACCCGAGAATGAGTGCCAACGATTTCGTGACACAACCGGGGTCAGGTCAGAACAAATGTTAAAAAATGGATTATGACAATGTCCGATTCAAAGATCATCGTTTGTCATCTTACGGTAACTCAAAATTTTGGTGACCGGGCTTAAACTCTGCTTCAGAACACTAGTAGAAAGAACATTAACAAAACGGAAATACTTGGGCGTACTTGGGCTATTGCCATAATTCGACGTTAAGTCAAAATTTTCCAACGAAAATAATACAGATCTATTAGAAACTTGTCATATAACAGATGACCTTTACATGCCAATTCCTCGTGGTTGTACGATGTCATCAAGGGATAATACATAATTCTGAACACTGTTTTTTTGTTTACGTTTTTATTTAGTTCTCCAATGGTTTGATAATCCTTCAGTTACTTTGTTGGTGGAAGTGGAAAGAAAATGCCTGCAGTCGTTTTGATATAACCATAAATATTCGAAAATCAGAAAGTCAGTACTCGCACATACATCGCATTTACGCAAGTCTGGTCGCCCACGTGACCGGGTTAATGGCATCGCCTTGATGCGATGTTCGAAATTCAACCGTCCTAACAAGAGATAAAATCAATACAATATCGACCTAACTGGAAGCAGCTAGACACACTTGTGTTTGACAGTCGAGGTAGTTAAATGAGTAGTGAAAGTGAAAGTGAAAGGGAGTTTAACAATGAGAAATTTCGTAACAAAAGCGTGAAAACTTTTTCTAGGTCTATCTCGCTTATTATCACAAACGTTCTCTTTTGGCTTCATTGTCACGTAAGTAAACAAGCTACCGTAAAAATCCAAATTAAATTTGCTGTTACTAGAACAAGAGAAAGAAAGATGTGCTGACCAAGGTGTACCATTAATTCCTAATGAAAAATGTCTATCCTAATAAGAATGGAATATTTGAAATCTAATCCAGGAGGACAAATGATGCAACGTCATTGTGGTAGATTTCGCTAATTAGTTGAATTGCTTTTTTGAAAAAATCTCATTTATCCGGTGAAGATAATGCGCCCAATTCTTCCCATGTGGAGGATAGGGACCAAAATACAACCAGTTTGAAGCTTTGATCACTGATTTATTTTACGAATTGCTATTTGCGTGGCAACCAACAGAGACAATTCAGTTTCGACATGCAAGTAGAAGCCGAGAAATGATCCGCACAAGGTTCTTCAGAAATCATCTTGTCACTAAACCCGCTAATGATTAGCACGGATGAAAATTGACGACTGAGAATAACAAAGTATAAAACACTACCTTATTTGGACTGTACGTTGCGAGCGCAAAATACGAGGAGAATTCTGTTTCGATGCAGAATTTCAAATTACCGTATCATTTGGGGATTGGTTTATTTCTCCAATGCGTGCATGCATGGCCAGCTACTAGTTTCAAATTCGTTAGGAGCACATTATTTGCGGGCAAAGCCTCCGAAGAATTGCTGGTTCTCTGATGACAAACTGCAACATTGGTCTTGCAAGTTGGATTCAATAAAGTACAAACACTTATCTAATAGGATTAACATCAAAAGCAAGCTTGAGTTTGCCGAAACTGCTTTTCAGGATAGTTTAATTTGTAAACTAATCTCATATTTTAGGTGAGCAGTAAGTTCGGGAACAGTTATTGGTTGTCGAACCCCTGAATCCTTGATAAACGATGCAGGATGGAGTTCATACAGCTGCTGCTTAACTGTGCCAACCTCAAGTTCACGGCTGGTTTAATTTTTTGGTCAACCTACATATCTTCTGTTGTCCATTTTCACCTGATCGTCGTTTCCGGTTGCAACTGAGCAGCGTTTGTCCGTTCTTGCTTCATGAGAGTATATCACGTAATTTCTTTTTCCATGTGTATCATTTAGCGACCTAGTTTGTGTCATTTGGAGTTCTTTTATGCAACTAAAAAGGAACGAATAAGGGAACTTTTGCTATCTGTCAAGATTGCTCCAAATTAATTTGAAATGCTTGAAACGTGAAACCAACATGGTCGGAAATATTCGTAATGAGCCAACCTTTCGATTATCGTGAGCCACGCTTCTCGGGGTAGATGGGTTTCGAGCGTTTCAAATTATATTGCATGACGAGTTGCTAGTCCGATGAAATCCGCTACATTTTCGGTTTTGATTTGACGTTTTTATTTACAAGTGTATGTATACAGACTCGGGTAGCCCTGTTCCTGGTCCAGTACAGGTGAGGCGCAACCACAATCAGCTTTTTCGTAACATCTGAACATTATCAGTCTGTGCAGCAGAATAACTCAAAACCAATGCTCCTATTCCAAATACCGTAAGGTAGATACGTGAAATACCTAACGCAATTTTAAAGAAAGTTTGGTTGACATATTTTTTGACAAATATAGAATTGCTCCATTTGTGAATTGTCTCCTACCTCGGGGGAATTCGAATCCACGAATGAAAGCAACCAAGGCAATGAAACCACACCGAGCAGTGTTCGGAAGCTTCATTTACGAATTCAATTACCTAAGCGCATAGCATTCACCATGGTAAACGTTTGCCAATTTGACTTTAGAGCAGGATTTCCTTGTGAATCAGCCAGAATCGACTACTTGGAATTCACAGGAAGGATTGGTTATGAAATTGAAGAGAACTGAGCAAATTTTACGGAAGTTCAATCCATGTGCGACTTGTTTTGCTGACAGAACAACTGCCTTGGTGTTCACTGTTCCTCGACACAGGTAATGGTTTGAAGGTGGTTCGAGTTGGCCAGTTAATTACATATAAAAACTTGATTCAATGTACTGGCCGTTGTAGATATGGTCAGCTTACCAGGTTTGCGTCTAAGAAACACCCTAAGCGATGTTTGAAAAGATTGGGTGATAGGACACAGTACCACGATCAACGGAGTTCTTTCATTCAAAAACGTCCAACTTATTATTTTGCAGGTGACGTTTAATTAGTTCTTGTTTGCTTTATTTTTTTCGGTGTAGATAGCACTGTGAGGTCGCAACGAAACCCAATGTACGTTGGTTAAAAGTTGATGGTCCTACGAAGTGAAAAACTGATAACATGTTTCCAACACGTTGCGGTGTGCGCTGTTTGCAGAACATCGTTAGAACATCTCTTTCCGGGCTTCAGATCGTTGTCTCAATGAAAATATTTGGTTTGGTAAATAGTTGATTTTCTAGTCAGTTTTCCAGGTTCTTCCTCTACCTGCAGGGACGGTTCGATTTCATTTCCGTCGAATAGTCCAACGCGACATGAGGTGCACTCGCACCATCATCCGTACCCTTAAGTTGATGAGATGAAATAATTCACTCACTAAGTAATTTCCATTCAGGTACTGGCAAACAACTCAGAAGATATCACTGCTACTATTGATGCTTGTAGCAGCCATGGTGGTGGAGGTGGGTGTGTTGGTGGTGATGGTGGGTGTGTTGGTGGTGGTAGGTGTGTTGGTGGTGGTGGGTGTGTTGGTGGTGATGGTGGGTGTGTTGGTGGTGATGGTGGGTGTGTTGGCGGTGATGGGTGTGTTGGTGGTGGTGGGTGCGCTGGTGGTGGTGGGTGTGTTGGTGGTGGTGAGTGTGGTGGTGGTGGTGGGTGTGTTGGTGTTGGTGGGTGTGGTGGTGGTGGTGGCACTGGTTATTCTACCTACTGACAACTTCAGCTCCAGTCAAAAAACAACGATGGCAACACAGATGCATATTGACCGTGACGCAGTTTATTATTTTAGTAGTTTGTGCTTTACAAATATATATAGTCATTTTAGCACTTGCATGTTTACATATTTGTGTGCATGTGTGTGTGTATATGTGTAAGATATGAACTATTTATCAACAACTCCCGCATTTTATTCGTTTTGTCGATATTCTTGACTGACTGTTGAAGAAGGTCAATGTCAGCTTCCTCGCAACCATCCTAGCACTCGGAACTGGTCAGCGTGACCTATTTTCCCTAGTTTTCATTCATTTTTCTCGCTCACAAGTAGCGGGCCCCGTCTAGTTCAAAGATCTTACCCAGAAGTGTGACACAGTTGGTTCATACATTTTATTTCATATCAAGAACGAGAGCTTGGAACGATTTGCTGACTGGCCCATTTTCTTTTTCTTGCAATGCGACAGAATCATCAAGCTATTTTGTTCCAAGGACATCATTCATTCACCATTTTTCACACCAGAGTTGCTTACATTAAGCGATTCATCTTTTCCATTGTTTCGATTCCTCATTGTGAAAAGAATATCTTCAAATAACTAACCCAACTGTGACTCCGAAATCAGAAAAATCTGCAATGACTGATTTTGTTTCCCGACAGCTGTCTTGTTGTTTTGATCTACTATTCCCGTGAATATCAGCCCCTTCGCCTAACCAGGATTACAAGCCTCCGAGTATGGAATGGGCCAAAAAAGAGTGATCAGCAATTCTTCACATGCAAACCGTTCACAGGTGTGCTCGATCAGGCAAAACAAGTGTTGTTTCATTGCTTTTTCTGACCAATTTTCAACCGGCACCTGCCACTTGATCAGGTACGCAAAAATCAGAACGTATATGCTGGGATCATAGCGCAACCAATGAAGTCAAATTTTCCACAACAGCGGACATTCAAACAATCCAAATCTGTAACTACATCCACATGAATGGCACCAAGATCGTTTGTTCAAAAGACGCTCATATTTTACGGAGTATTCCACACACGACTACGTCTTCATTTACAGATTAAGGTTAATTATTCACTAAATTGGGATATTTTACATTAGCTGGAGTCCAGTGCGTTTAACCGAGCACAAAGAAAATAATTCTCCTTTATGGAGCGATCGTGACTTACACCAAATTTGACCTTGATTCAAGGTCATTTAAGTAGGCTGTGTTAACCGCTTGGGTTTTTATCATGGCAGCTAAGTAGTGAGCTGATATCAGTGAAATCTTTTCGTATCACAATATAGAGCATAATAAACTGATTGAAAACCTCGGTCCACTCGAAGTTTCGTGTTTGAGTTGTTTCAGCGCTTTAAACCAAACAAGGCCACCATTCAGATGACAAATAAAATGTCTTGCATGGAGGAAATCAATCAGATCCGAAAGTGACCACAGTGTTTGCGGATATCAGGGCCGAGCGAAGTAAGAAGAGTACCGAAAAATCAATGCATTATGCAGTGGTTTTTATTGTGAATGGTTCAATGTTAATAATAAAACGATGGTGGCAGATGATGATCACCTACCAACAACACTGTTATTAACATTATATCATTAGCAATGAAGAACCACAATGTCACTTAATTTCATGTAAAAATTTTGCAACACAACCTTCCTTCTGTAGTCCTGACGAAGGTTATTGATCATATTTTAAGCACCATTGTACGAAGAGAGTGGGACACTAAAAGATCCAAGTGTCGACGGATTCGGGATGTGGATTAATCGTGGAATAAATCAGAGAGTATGTTTATCCTGCATGGTGACAGAGCATGTTGAATGTCTTAACCTGACGACCCGTTAATATTTTGGACGGATGCATGGCGTGTTGTGACCTACAGAACATTTACAAAACAGACATTTCTGAAAATTATCCTGCTTTATATTTCTCGTCCAGTTTATTTAATGTTGCACAAATCAGTTGAGAAAAGCCTTATAGCCGGGTGTTGAAGGAGATATTCCCCCAATTCTAAAAAAGAAAATAATAGAAAGATTGTGAGTATCACCCTAAGAAGCTTCTTGTTTCATTCTGCAAGAGTTCAACAAACTTGTTATGTTGCTTAAATTTGCATTCCCATTACTTGAATAAAATCGAGTGCGAGCACTCTCAGGTCCAGGATTTGCTTTATACAAAAACATTGCTCGCGCCTGAATCTTAGTCCCATCCAAAACACGTTTCATGTCTCAACACGATAAATTAATGCTCTACCTGACCAGTGGATATTGGCGTCGAAGTTGTGCAACTTTGTGAAACACGAAGTACGAATGCTTTCATACTGGAGTCGTTAAACTGAAAACTGCGTTGTCCGAAAAATTAGAGAGCAATATTGACCATTCTCTATCAATGCCAAGTTTTCTAGCAATATATGGTTCAAATTTTTGTGAATAAGTTCCACTTTCCTTTCTTTGAGATCTACCTGGAGTTGCTAAAATGGAATGTCAGCCAAATTTCAAGCTTATTTTCTCGCTAGCGAACTCCAAAAGCTCATGGTTTACTTTTGAAAAGACTTGCCACTTCCCGTTGAATGAAAGGAATACAAAAGCAAGTATTGGTGATGCCTAATTGAGCGGAAAGGCTTCGTATGACGCTTTTAGCATCGATTTTGACAACACTTGTAATTCAGATCGAACCGAGCACATTTCACTAACATATTATTGTAATTAAGAAAGATTATGCGGGGTGAAATATGGCTTTGAATTTCTACAAAGTATCGGGGATAACACTCCAACACCTGGAATTAGCAAACGAAATTTTATTCAAACAGTTGCAGGTCTTTTCGTCGCATTCTTTCACATTTTCCAAGTTTCAAGTCAAACTCTTTGTTAGTCATGGATAAATGCTACCTACAGGTTGAAATAGCATTTCTACAATCCATCACACAAGATATCAAGCATCTGAGTGAACGAATGTCAGCGTAAAACATTACTCATTACGACGTCTGGGATGGTTATCACAAGGTTTTTCTCCTTTAGTGTTTCCAGTATAAATAGTCCACTCAGTCAGATAAAAACTGACAATCGGCACACAGTCTGGCTACACGAGGCGATGAGCTCTTTCCTCCTCTTTTTTTATTCATTATACTATTCATTATTCACTGCTTCCAAGACGAATGTCCGTAAACTAGGACGCTTGAGGGCAATTCACCTGCGTGGCTAGAAAAGTAGAATGCAAAAATTCCATCCCGTTGTTCAGACTTATAGACCACCCCATTCAAATGAACACTGGTGTCTCAGTTGACAGTATCTCAATAGCCCATCCTCGTACAAAACGTAATCAGGGCGCTTGTACCAAAATAAATGTTTGTGAAAATCATGTGACGCACTCCGATGGCTTCGCCATCGCCTGCAGCTGCAATCAACCAATCAGAGTCTTGACCACTCACAAATATAAAAAGGAATATTCCACGACGATCATTGGCCCAAGAGTATTCCGCTATCTGTGAAGATTCCCTATTGAAATATCAGAAAACGGTGCCTCACCACTTGCGAAATACAACACGTTTTTAGATGTTGAGATAAGATGATGGAAGAATTAACTTGATGGCAGTTTGGTGCACTCTTGTTATCACTATCTTACTTGTCCGGCCCGAAGTGACCAAATTTTATGTAGATAATATGTGGAAAAGATAAATGAACTGCTAGAGTATAAGGATACCGTTCTCACAAGACCAGACAAAAGTGACTGAATAGACCTTCGTGAAAGGCAGGAGTATATGAACACAGTTACCGCATTACTCAACGACAAGTCGAAGTTCATTAAGAATGATGGAAAGAGAGACAAGACACCGACTATAGGGAATTCAGTGCGCAAAAGAATCAAAACAGGACGGGATAATAAGTTCCACTACGTTCGAAAGAATCCGACCATTTGGTTTCAAAAGACCACGGCTTTACGGCCTAAAGTACACAAGGTTGAAATACCACTGCATCCAGTTCTTGACGTGAGCAATTCGCCACATCACAATATGACAGAATGGCAAGCCGATTCTATTGAAACAATCGGAAAACAGATTGTAAGATTCGGTCTACGGGATACTTTCAAATTTGTGGATTTGAGTGAACCGATGAATGTATTCGACAAAAGGAGGCAGCCACTAGATGTATGTTAACTTGTTGTCAATGTACCACTAAAAGAAACGATCCAGTACACAGAAAATCCCGGGGAACCCGTCGTATTGCCGGTAGATGAACTGAAACGAGTCGTCTAAATTTGCACATGTAACATTCATTTCGAATTTATCGATGCAGATACCGACAAGAAGATGAAATAACAGTGGGATCTTCTTTGAACCCAAGTTAGCGGATATTTTCGTGGCAATACCGGAAAACAGTTCACTATCTGAACGAATCACCAAGATGACTTTCTGTAGAAGATATGTAGACCATATATTATGTATATTCGAGTCCGTCATAGTTCTTGATGATGCACTACGGAATTTCAACCAAGCTCATGAAGAATTGGAATTTACTCCGGAATTGGAATCCCCAGACGGTCCACCATTCCTAATACGCAATCGAAATAGTTCAATTCAGCGATCGGTCCATCACAACAATACATAGCCAAGGCTATTCGGTACCCTAGCAGGGATTTGTTCCAACAAATCAGAAAAGAAACCCTATCCGGGATCTATAAAACAGAGCCTTCTTGATATGTACCGCAAGCACAAATAAAGATGAACTAATAAAGGTGAAACAAACTTTTTTCGCAGAGCGAGTGCCCTGGGTTGTTCATCGACAAATGTATGCAAATCAACGGAACATCTAAGAAGAATGCTGTGTACGTATACGTACCTTTTATAAGAGAAATCACAGCAAACATGTTAAATAGCCTTTCTTACGTGGCAATCAGGAATACATATTTCGCTGCTGAACTACGTATTGTGTTCATATCTCTACCAGTTCTCGCTTTGCGGAGAAAAGACAAACTGTCTGTGAATTCCATCTCTTACTGTGTGCACCGATTCGGTTCTACCCGTGAGGTAAGTTATGTAGGTCGAATCATAAAAAGATTGTCTGGACACGTAAATGAACATCATCCGATCTGTCTGGACAAAAGACTGATAAATAACGGACAAACGGCAATCACCATTCACATGATAGAATCGGATCATCTAATCAACAAAAGTGAAGCTCTTCGTCTCGTCTTCAACGCTATAGGAAGACTTACGAAGAGTGCCAAAAGTCAATTCCCGTTCACGGCAGAATTGATCGCCATCCGTCTGACTAATCCCCCTCAATGAGCCCAGCAACAACACGTACGATACCTCAATCTACCCTGGCCATCAGCTCCAGGCAGAATTACGTAATCGGTTACCCGGCGAGACCGATGAGACAATTCTCAATAGATTATCTATCAGGAAACTAATGACACAGCATCCACGTGAACATATCATTTTGAACTTCGATTTATTTGATATTACCATTATTTTTCCATCACAATACCTACAACAAAAGAGATGTTTTTGATCAGTTGAGAAGCAGCGCTGCTTTTGCCTGATTTTTTCGCATAAGAATATCTTCTAGATAAGCAACAACGGATTTCTAATGTCGGAATTTTGTTGCTGTCTTCAGTTGTTTGATGTGCAATCGAAGTTAATCAAATTCAAAGTGCTGACTCGCATTCACGTGTTACTGCTCTCATTGTTTCACGTAGACGTATTACAACTCTCCCAATCTATCTCGTCCAAATTAGCAATCGACCCCGAAAAAATGACCTCGTTTAGAACGAACGTATCAGACGTTCAAGAAATATTCATTTTGCGTCCGTTTAAAGGTTATCGGGAAAAATGGGAAATTTTGAACTTCATCCTTCTAACTTGAAGTTCGTTTACAAGTCGCGCATCAATTTCATTCAAACGCATACCCCTCGGGGAAGATCCACAGAATCAGTCGGATTCAGCCCTTCCGGTCGGGCCAATGATTGGCAGTGGTACATGTTCACAGTCGGGTTCAAAAGTGATCACGTTGAAAGTGGTTGTCGTGTAGTTATTAATATTTTGGTTATATGGATAAATTTTCAAGCAGCCAATTGGTGGAGTTCCTGGCTAGTTTTTCGACTGCTTTAAATGCGTTTTAGCTATGCCCGTAGTATGCTTGTTAATTTCGGAAAGCAAAATGTTACAGAATTAATTGGTTTGTTTCATTCATGACTCTTGTCGAGGATAAGCCCACCCGACGAATGTTTCTGGTCATAGCTCCCCAATCTCGATTGCTGGAAGCAAGTCCCTTGGAGATACCGATGTGGTTCTTCTCCCATTGGCGAGTACCGTACATCGTACGAAGGCCAAAGTGGTCCACTCCTTGGAAAACGGTATCCACTCAGGTTATCATGTGTCCTCGTCGTCAGCCTGCCGATAGAGTTGGTGTCAAGACGAAACGAGTTAGATCGCGATCAAGTCTACGATAGTTGTGTTCAAAATACTAAAGCCTATCGAATTAGCATGCTTGCTGAAAGACGCATTGCCAATGGTTTCATCTGAATCATGTCAATTTAGTTTTAAAATAGGACTAAGAAACCAGCCTCCTAATATCCTCACCGGTTATTGGTCACGTTCCGTTGTCATGTTGTATAATTGGTCCAATTGATGTACTCAATACCTCGGGCTTGGATTTAAGACAAACCTCGTTCTGCCTTTCGGGGAGGGAGGGCATTTCACAGCTGTAAGATCGATAGTCGGGTCTTACCATTTTGGCACATGACTTCATTTTTTACTTGTCCGTTCGATAGGATGGCGAAGATGAGCTACTCAAAATTTGGAACCGCTTCTATTGTTTGGAAATTCGGTTGTAAGGTTCAGTTTGCATGATGGATGAGCAACACGAACATCCTCGTCTTGGCTGATTTGATCGAAAGACCAATTGCGGAACCATGTTTATAATGCCAAAAAACAGTAACTTACAAATGAGTTAGGACTTACCCTAGAACAGCTGCGCTATCGACCGCTTCAGGGTCGATGGAAACGTGTACCCTCGTAATGCCGTTCACTAATCATTCTATAACCCAAATGAGATTAAATTTGGACAGCTGTTGGAGTAACAGCCACCCTTGTTGTAATCCTGAGTTCAGTTTAAACCGGCCTATCTCCATAAACTGTCACGTGCTCTCTTTTCGCAGCTTAATACGAACGCGTGTGACTGGCTCGTTTTGGGATAGAACGGTACGGGCAGGCATTGTACATCCCACGGATTCGCGGGTCACTCGATTCAAAAGCGAATTGAAAACCTATGGAGCACGCCTGTTTTGAGGGGGGGGGATGGCGTTCATTTTGGAGAACTACTGATTGCTCTGCGGAAGTCAAACATGTGAGAGTCTGGATGAAGCAAAGTGATTCGCTGTGAGCTGTCACGGAGAGATTCGACATATCATTTTTTCCCTTCCTTGTTGAATGAACGGATATCGCAGGTGTTCGAAAGGAATGGACATTTTACGGTCTCATGTCAAGTAAAACGGCCGTCGGTGTTCAGGCAGGTGAGGTCGTGGCATTTGGGCTTGAAGGTCGCGGGCTCGAATCCTCCCACCGCCGGCCAACTTCCCTACTTGGCAGCCATCTGTTAGCCGTGGCCCAATTCCTGACACTGATGTACACTGTTATTTCATTATTAAATGAAGCAAACAATGAAAGACGTAAGTACTAATTGGCTCGGGGAGCACCAAAAAGCAGATCTTATAGATATCCGCCGGGATTTCGCATGGACCAGGGGGCTTGACATACTTCAAGTGGTCAGTTACATTAGTTATCTCTTATAAAGATGTGTGGGTCAATAAACACCGTATTATCCGATAGGTTTGCTTAAGTGTTCCACTCTACACCCATCTTACCATTCATGTCAAGAATGAGTACACTGGAGGAGCCATGCACGATAGCATAGGTAGGCTGCCTTCTATCCGACACATAAAGGAATGAACCGAACGAGGTCAGCAAAAAAGCAAACTCGAATTGCAGTTTTTATCTTTTTTGCAATTTCTTGCCGGTACTTATGTCTGGTTTTTTTCTGCCTAACGAGCAGTCACGTGTCTGCGATGTCCATATTCCGGACGGCCCAGTAAATTTAGTTAATCGACGATAGCTTCTGATTTCCAGTATGTACATCATTTCTCAGGAAGGGGCCGCGGTCAACAGAGGGCTGCCAAGTGAGGAAGTTGGCTGGCGGTGGGAGGATTCAAACCCGCGACCTTCACGTCCAAACACCAGAACCTTATCCGCTTGGCCACCGCCGGCCACCGGGGACCTTTTGTGTGTTACGCAGCGCCCGTTACATCCAATTTGACCCCGTCTAACTTGTTGGCTAATGGGCTAGATTTATACGCTGACAACGTCAGTTCCGTCCATCTTTGTTCGACTGTGACACCCTTTGAGGGAGTTATCTTAACACCAGTTTCCAGCCGAATACGAGGCATCGCAAGCGCTAGCACATGGTTTGATCCGTATTTATAACCATCATAGTACCGTGATGCAATCCGTAATTTTACATTGACGAGATCCATAGCTAACTGATTCGCACTTCGTCCAGCTGATGAATAAGTATACGTGCGGGGAAGTTTGGTGTTCCTCTAGTCAGGTACCATATAATATGGGTTCGGGTCAGCAAAGTGGTGGATAGTTTTGCATCAATCCCCGACCCACTGCCTGACTTCTTTGTTTCGAAGCACTTTTAAGTAGTACACCGCTTCCCGGGAGCCCCAAGCAACTGATAACGGAGCTTTTAGATGACCTAGTCATAAATTTCATAAATTTCGGGTTTTTCTCAAAATCATATCTCCAGCTTTGCACAGACAAGTGCGGGATGCTAGGCTGTCATGTTCTGATGCGTGGTTGTCCACAGATCTCTAGGAGCATGTTGACCTTTCGAGTGAATTAGATTCAGCCCAATAATTTATGCAGTTCTGTCGATCCCTTCCCAGTCGTTTAGTCCCATAGTTGATTTAACCCATCCAACCAACGGACACTACCCAAAACAATCTCACTAGGGTTTTTGTTGTTGGATGAATTAGATAAGTGATTGAATATCAATGGCACTTCCATCGAGTATCTCGAATGCTCTACTGGCTTTTGCTAAATTCGTGCTTCCGTAACATAGCTCTGACCTTCACCTAAAGATCGAATTTGTTCTCCAGTGCGGTACAGATACACCGTGGATCACAGGTGCGCGGTCCTCGTGGTACATACCGAAAATGGTTAGACAGTAATTCAATAATTCTGGTGTAAGGTATTAGGTATTGGGCTCGAAGGCCATGCAGTGTGAAGAAGTACATTGAATCTAATTAGGTTGATGTGACTGAGTCATGCCTTATCCAGGCCGAAGTAGTTAGAAGATGATTCGAAGCAGTCAGTCCGTGAAACAGTGTAAAGTTAGGGAAGCTATGACCCGTGTACTCGTTCATGTGGGCCTAGTTAGACTGGATTGGAAATTACAATAATTATGGCCGAATTCCACCGTTAATGTGGCTCTTTCATTCGAAACCCTTACTGGTCAGTACGGTTTAGTAAATTATTACTTGATTGCTCCATCTTTCTTCACTCGTTCTTTTCTAAATTTGTACCGAAACGTAGAGTATTACTCAACGATTAGTGACGACAGAAACCAAATTGGTGTGGCTGCGGCATTTACTATTTTAGAAGCAATTTGCTTGCACGCTTCAAAGATGGTTCCAGTAGTTTGTAGCTTCGATCATCTTCTAGATGCGTCAGGACTTTTCAACAGGCTTTGTCCATACTGGGACAACCAATTGTTTTCGAACAAAGTATATTGTATTCTTTCATATTGCATGTGAATTATCGATCCTAGTCACTTTGATCGACAAACCCAGCAGGTTAAAATTCGTCCAAGGCGCCACCAACGCTTAACAAACAGATGTTCATATTTATACCCCGGGTCAGTGCTTCGAAAACCAGCCGGAAGTGATTAAACAATGAGGTTATTTGGTCATTGAATTGTGTCTGTTTACATGGTCCCAGTGTGCGTCCTCTCGTAGTTGCCAGATTACTGATGAGCTAACTGTAATCGACCATGTGATCCGTAGTGTGAGCACAACTGACACGAGACAATGGAGTGATTTGATCTGGTAGATCCGCATGGAAAATCCGTGTACGAATGCTGAATCCGAATGGTAACTACGTAAGTGGGCGGTGAGAAATGAGAGAATATATATTGTTACATTACAAACCGATCAAATCACAGTTGATCCGTGTCTCTGTTTTAGATTAAAACCCTTCACTTAGATTTTTGGATGTTTTTGGCCCGATTTAGTGGTGATCAACAAGTACATTGGAGAACACAATGAAACTCAAGATTCCTTGATCCACATGTGGTCCCTATTGATGGATTCTTCTTTTAACTCGTGGTATTCATTCTCACTGGCATTCAACTTGAGAACAAAAGCTACTGTCAACTCATTGTAAATTATATATTGATGAAAACGACATTTTAAACAATAATTTTATCATTTTACTCTCTCTTTGTACTGATTTACTTCTGTCCACTTTTGTGTATTTGACATGACAACGTGAACGGTTCTGTTAGTGCTTTTCTGTATTTTTTGTCAAAGGGCCATGTGTGTCGTTGCTCGTAGACGCACTCGAAGGAGTCTGGCACTTAACAACCGTGCTACAAAAGAATGGATAAACATTGGTTAGACCATGTGATCCAGCGATCAAGTTATCTCACATTACACCTCAATGTTTCCAAAATTTGTCGAAATTGTCATTTGGTGCTAATTGCTTGTACTTCCGTCTGTTCCAGTTTGTTCCATCCCGTGCTATCCCCGTCGATATGAGATCGAAATGGAATCATTATTTTAGTGTTTTTGTTCTCTGGGCTTAGAAATCCTATGGGGGGGGAGTGACGTGTGCCAACAGATCAAAGATACAATGGATTGGATGAACAACTGTTTGTTTCGGGTCCGTTCAATTTCACACGACTGGGTCATCTCAGTCACACAAGTTAGGTGTACACAAAAGCTGTGAGAATGGACAGTTGGAAATGTTAGTTAGCCCTCGAACCTCTCCTCCTGTCGTAATCGGCCATAGTTCGGAACATGCAGTTCTTGTAATCATCCACTTGTCTCTGTGGGACTTTGTGTAGATGTATCACACTGACCGCCTAATTCATCCACACTGGCTGCCAGCCAGTTCATTCAGATCAATCACCAACCGAATTGGTCGTACGTAGATCGAAACGAACACCGAGATCAACCACATTGTGTTCGTGGTCCACAATTCGGCCCCCTTCCTCCCTTCGCTTATGCTTCGCTGTTGACTGGCTGAACTGACTGATGACGTTTGGACCACGGGCCCGATTCACAATTGTGATACGGTGAACCATTCTAGTTACCGTTTCTATCGTAAAGTGGAGTTGGCGAGCAGAATTGAACTGGTGGGAGAGACTGTCAGTTCCGGATACGATAATTCCGTTCAGGATAGAATTGTCCGAGTTCCGATATCGTCGCATGCGAACATCCCAATTGGACATCATATGTGTTCCGATCGCCAAGCCACACTTAGTCCATAAAATCTTTCCTTGTAGTTTACTTTTTTTCTTCCTTGGTTCTGTTCTTTGTTTGATTTTACTTAGATGAATTCTTGTCGTTTCCAAGCCCGCGTTATACAAACATATACTTTTAAAATGTTCAAAATGCTTGTTCTAAATCTGATCAATTTCAGTCTGACTACTCAGCCATGTTTCTTCCACTGGTTTGTAGTTCGTCTTCCCGTTTCGTAAAACTTCACAGTTCTTGTGTTTTCATGCCAAATTCGTCCTTTTATTCGTGCAAACGGACGTATTAGTTTCTGCATACTCGTTCAGTTGCAAAACATCCCGTCCGTGCTTAAGCAACCTATAGGTTGAGATTTCGAGCATATAAATATATATATATATATGTTATTCAATTTTATCCATTGTTATTCGGCAAACGGACCGCAACAGAAGTCGTGGATCTTGTCGTGAGTGAAGCTTAAACACGTCCAAAAGATATTTAACGTCGAAAGCGTGGAAAGATAGAGACCAGTTTGGATGAAGTTGGGTGAAGTGCAAATGAATTGACAGGCCTATCTGCTGTCGCGTTTAACTACATGTCAGGTGGAATGGACGATCATGAATCACAAGTAGACCGGAAAAACCCATGCAACTTTCGTTCATTTACATCATGAAAGTAGAAATTCGCCAGGTTGTGCAATCTTATCTGGGACCTTTGCTAACGAGGCAATTGAATATCGTCAGCTCTAACACTTAACTTTCTGTCATGAAGGCAACCGTTACAGGACTAGAGTGTCGTAGACTTCAGCGACAAGCAGACACTTGAACAAATTCTAATGGGAAGAAAACAGGCTATTGGGGACACAATGCTTCGGGGTAGTTTCTGTCTGGTTTACTAACTATCAACAGCCTGAATTTTATATCAAATAAGCTTACTCTAGGGTAAAATGATGGCCAAAACCAATGTAATTACTCTCCAAGACGAGCAAAACAACTCGATGACACCCATCAAGAAGACCAGCTGATTAAACCGCTCAAAAAAAAACGAATGACCGTCTTGCGTATGAGCTTTACGAATACAACGCATTTTGTGACAATAAACAATCTTGAGAAGGGTTCGTTTTTTGAGGTTAACAGAACGAAACGTTTCGAAGGTGTAGAAATCACTCTTTTAAATTTATTGATAATTCTTTTTGACATGTTTTCTTGCTTAGACAAAGAGGGAAATGAGTTTCACTTTAGGCTACCAATTAGGAAATCTGACCAGCTGTGAAAGGGTTTGATCCCATTACATTCAGGCCGCATAGATATCATGTTGAACGATTGATTGCCATCGATCATCATCTTGAAGTTACAGTCTTGGATAGAGTCATCGAATCCTTCAGTATTTTTGTAAAAATCAACCAAGCGAACGAACAATAGAACGAATATTTCAAATCAGAATCCTGCAATACTTTGCGGGCATCATCTCTGTGATAGTTAAAAACATCTAACTGTTGGTAGTGCGTAAATCCTAAAACCACCATCCACCATCCGGTTTTGCATAAGCGATTCGAATCACCCACACGGTGAGTTCATGTGTTAGTTGATCACGTGTCTACGACGACATTGGAATTGAAGAAAGCTGAACAAACAATCACAACCATACTAATGGTTGTTTTGGCCGACTGGTGAAAGTGTCGTAATCTTCAAATGTGATAGGTATCGGTGGCTGTGTAGTGGTGTTTGTCTGACTGTCACTGGAGACGTAAATTTTGCCGTTTCGTATTCAATTTCAAAGATTCCAAAGTTAATCACATCTCTGGTCTCTCCAAACTACGGTGTTTTGGTGCATTTTTGTGCCATAATTTTGGGCCAATAATTGAGTTCCTGTTGATAACCAGGAGATTCATGGATGAACTATGTCGTCATCTCTTAAAATGTATCGACTATTCTTTATTTATTATTACCGATGGCTTTAGTGTGCTTGTTATTTCTTTTTTATCGTCTTTGGTTTACCTCAAATATTTTGTTTCTCACACTTGACGATGCTTTTCTCGTGTGCGGTTACCAATCCCAATCTGTTCTCTGTGTACAATCGTTCACCCACTGGAATCGTTTTATTAAGTGCTCTGCATTTTTTTCAAGGAGTAATTCCCCAACTCGATCAGCAGATTCCGCTGGCATTGTGAATTTGAGCATGTGACGTGAAATTGTAGGATCCACCGACTTTTCAGTCTTTCGTTTTGCCTAAAGTTCAAAGCCACAAATCTTCTGGACTCGATTGGTTCTCTCTGTTGCTGTGCAAAACGTGCATCTCATCTTGCAATTTCATTATCCAAACTTGTCAATATTTGCCTTAGGACCTCATTCATCCCTCCTCGTTGGAGTTGTGCTGGATTGAGACCGATTCCAAAGAAAGAATCTGACAAATATGAATCCAATGCCTGTCCGTGAGCCATTTTGAACGTGTTGGTGAATTTGATTCTTTGTCATATTTTAATCGACGTCCAGGTCCATGATCGCAAGAAATTCGTGCACTAAATCTTTGCGTCTATACTTGAAACTTTAAGGTATGCTATTCATTGTGCTGCTGCTGTTTCTTTTTTATGGCACTAACAAAACGGATATGGTTGTGGCGTTTGGACGTGAAGGTCGCAGGTCCGAATCCTCCCATCACCAGTAAGCTTTCCCCACCTGGCAGCCATCTGCTGGCCGCGGCCCCCTTCCTGAAAATTGATGTGCCTTGTTAGTTCATTAATAAAAGAAGTAAAAGATAAACGATAAAAGATGGTAGATGGCGCTTTGAGAGGCTTGTTTTCTTGACCAAGGTGACTATTTAGGTTCCCTCAGTCCCTGTGTGATCCTCAAGATCAACCACGAAATTTCAACTGCCCCAATCGTGCTCAGTTTAGTTCTTTTCACTCAGAAGAGATCATCACTCCTCCCAGTTATTTCGGCCGTTTTCCAAAGGGATCAATGTTTATCCCCGTTTCTTTTCTCTCTCGCTCTCTCTCTCTCTCTCTCTCTGTGGTTTAGTTGACCAACTCCTTCAGTTCCCCGTTCCGTTGATTGCAAATATGTTGTTGACGTTCTTTTTGGCTATCAATCTGTTGCAACTGATCGCAACATCTGGTCTTACCCTCCTATCCCTACTAATGAATGTTTCCAAGTGTGTTGCTATCCCCTTCATTTGCCGGTGGGGTTTCCGGTTTCCAGTCAACAACTTCCGTTTTTTTTTGCAATTAATAAAGAACACATCCGAAAAACTGTCGGAAATGCATCTGACCCAAAATATTCCTTGAACAAAGCAAGTAGAATCTGCTACGCAATTGTGCTTGGTCTTCTTTGTGATCTTTCGTCTGAGGAAGCTCCGATTACCTCATACGCTTGTTCTTCGATTCTCCAACTCATGAATTTTCTCGCCGTGGCTACACTTCTGCCGACCACACTCCTCCCTTCATCAAATTGCTAAAACTACGTGCGCTTTGCAGTGTTACTGACATCATTTCACTGTCATTTGATGCTTTTGATAGGTTTTATGTAGCGGGTGCGATCCAACGCATATTAATAATGTCTTCATGCAGCACTGTCCAAGACTTTTCATAGCCTTCATCTAGTTCCACACTTACGCTCCTCGCTTCTCGCATCTCTGCTCATCGGAATAGTCTTATTTCTTGTGTTTTCCGGTTACGCGTAAATCACGAGCCAATAATGGGTGATCCTAGAACTCGTTGTCAATGGTAACACCTGTGAATCGCGCTGCTTGTCTTATCCAAATGCATGGTGGTTTATGTGTACATTCATTCCGCCTGTTCGCCAGGCAATTTGATTGTTCCAACTCTGAAAATCTACCCACATCCGGATGTACAGAAAAGCATCCTATGTCCTGACACGACCTACCAAAAACACGGTAAATGATCAAGAGGAAATGGTTTTCTTACTTCGTCTCATTGAGGAAAATGAATGCGGTTTTTATTAAGAAATCTGACGTTTCTAGAACCGCTCCGGCTCCCCATCTGGAGCTTGTGAATTTCGTGGCTGCTGACACAGCAAAATTCGCACGGAAAGCTAATCGGTTTAAGTCTTCCTTCTTGAACCTCAGATGCAAATCAAAGTGTGGCTCAGATCTCTCATCGAACGACCAATACGGATATTTGAGTTTGACATGCGTAAGCTGGCGTCCTACCGACAATCAAAACAAACAATCAAAAAGTTTCCCCTATCCAGGGCATAGTGTTACCGTTGGAAGGAAAATCGCAGCACTAATACGGGATAAGTCGGACAAGGTTGACCTGTAGCTCGGTAGTGACCAATACTTGATCATGGTGAGGAACAAGATTGGTTGTAAAAGTTGGTACTGGCGGTTTCAACGCGGAAAAGCAAGCGATCTACTTCTGGATTCTACGCGATATTTGATAAGAACATTATATGAGTAGTGGGAATGATGTTTGCTAATCTAAAGTACAACTTTATCACCTGCTCTCATGGGTGCAAGAAATGTGTTGTTGATGAAGCCAGAAAAGGGAATTAAGACAACACAACAAATCAAAAGATCAACACGACCCGACAGTTTAACGTCTTCTTGATATTCCAGGCTGAGTTTCAGGAGAACAAAAGCGTAAGATTAGTGAAGCACACTGAGAAATGGAGAAAGAAATAACCTCTGACACAGCAGGGAACTGCCTGAGCTTTTTTGCTTTGAAAAAATGAATGCCTTATTTGGAGATATTTGTACTCCCAGTCGATCGATGTCCCCTTATTCAAAAAGGGCTAACTGGGTGACTGTGATAACCGTGGAGGTATCAGTCTACCACAAGTAGCGTCGAAGCTGCTTTCGTCCGTCATTCTTCGTAGGTTGTGCAACACGCAAACTCGTGAAAAACAAGCTAGATTTCGCGCTTGTTGTGGACGCGTCAGTCAAATCTTCACCCTCGGACAGCTGTTAGCGCACTGTATTACCTTGCATAGGCCAACGGTCAGCGTGTTCTTGGACATTTGCCTAACCTTTGACTATGTTGGTACGTTTACACTACAGCACTGTTTGTTGAGAAATGGAGTACCTGAGACGTATGTGCCGGTCCTCAAAGAGTTGGGCCGTCGTACTTCAGGTGGGGTTAGATGATGTTCTTCAGGACGCATTTATAGTTGAAAGTGAAGTCGACTGACTCCATCATACATGTTTTGCTCAACCTGACTTATGGTTGAACGATCCCCGAGATTTGTATTGTGATGCGTTAGGTCGGGCTAGGGCTTATGGCCAGCTTTCGTCACCCTCCGTCGTCTCCAGTGAAGTACGGCAAGGCGACCATATATCCCTATTTATTTTCAGCTGTGTCATAGGTTGTTCCACCGAGTGCTTTATCCGGTCCTTTATACGACGGAATTAAATTGCTCCCAGGAAACAGCGTCAGACTTAGAATGCGCCGGTGATATTGCCTTGCTGATATTCAGCATGCGTTGGACCGCTTGGCGATTAAAGTATCTAGGTATGGTATGTGCTCTGCACCTGCAAAATCCGAGTTGCACGCTCAAGACTGACAGGAGCCAGTGCCTGCACTCAGCCTTCTTGCTGATCGGTCGGAGATTTTCGATAATTTCAAGTACTTTGGTTGCCTGATGACACCTTGCAAAGTTGCAAAAACCAAAGCAGCTTTCGTAAACCTGTGACACTTTTGGCGTCGTCAAGACATCCGGCTTTCCCTCAAGGAAAGGGTGTACAATGCCACAATTCCTAGTGTTCTGCTTCACAGTTCCAAGACCTGGCCCATCCATTGTGAGGATGCCCAGCGACTTTCCATGTTCGATCATCGATGTTTCCGAAGCGTTACTCGTGTCTAGTTGGGGTGCGTCGTTGTGTGTCAGGTAGTTGCTCTAAATCGCCTCCGATGGCTTGGACATCCACTGCATATGCCTATTCATGGTCTATCTTAACCTGTTATTTTGCGCGTGCTGAGCCAGGCTGAAAGAAGCGACGTAACGTTCAGACAATGACTTGGCGTAGACGTGTAAAAAAATTATCTTCGGCTTTGGCCTCGGTTGTGCTTGCCGCCTCAGTGGTTGGGGTCCAAGAGATGAGAATTGTTGTTAATTGGGAACGATAACAAATATGGCTCAGAAACAAAGTGAGTGGCGCGAATGCTGTGTAACCTGTTTGTAGAACTCATCGTGAAACAACCAAAAATCACAAGATATTCACGATAAAACATAAAAATCTGATCTTTTTTGGTTCATTACTTTTTCCTCACTGTCCGTCCAAATTTATCGGCTCCATTTACATGTTACTCCATTAAAACCATGTTTTTTTCCAAACCGGTGTATTATATATACATACATATATATATATACACATATGTATATTTGTGTGATGGCCTTTAAAGATCGAAGGACAGAGAAATCCCGGTGTACCTGACACACTGCAGTCATAGAAGAGGAACATGGCGAAGATTGCGAGGTTGGTGAACAAAATTTTCAGGAGACAGCACGAAGATACACCTACATCACTCGCACAGGCTAGATGAACGATTGCTTTGCTCTGAGGAGTTCACGATGGTTGAAACTATTAGAAATAGGTCATCATTTATCCTGTCACCAGTTTACACAGCTTGGCTTATATCAACACGGTCGGCACACTTGATCACAGATTAAGGCGAACCGCACAAGCAAAGAAAACAAGGGTTGAAGAATCGGATCTTGAAGAACCTTGGAGTTTTTTTCATTGAAAATATAGGAAATTTCCCTCCAGATTTCATGTTTTGGATGCTTCTGTCGCAACAGTCACTAAGCTGTGGGAAGAAATAAGGTGGGCGTCGAAAAAGATGAGGCTTCTGAATTTAAAATGACCTAATGATGGCATCAAAATTGAAGAAATAACCAAGAAAGTTTTACTTCGAGAATTCTTTAAAATTGTTTTATGACGTCCAGCTAGTGTTTTAAATGTAACAGCTCAATGAATGGCCCCTTTGCGGATTTGTCGGCCAGTCGTAAGTGATCGGTCGGGGTTGGAATAGGTGACACAATGCACTTCGAAAGACGTCCGAGTACAACACGCTCGACTAAGACTCAGCAGGGTCGAAATAAATACGGTGAGATGGAATCGATTGCCAAAGAAGTTATCTGCTTGAGAACGGGGCAACTGTTTTTACTTTTTAACAATCTGAACTCGGGCCTGAATACAAGGATCTGTTATAGAGACAGGATAAAACTTCAGACCGAACACGGGTAACATGGGTAAAGATACATGGAAATAAATTGTCTGTCCCATTGGTGGCTTCAAATTTGTTAGTTTTAACCTATGAAAAAACCTCATCCAAGGACTGGGCCGGAACATATCGAACAGATGCTGCATTGATCATATCGGTATTAAGTAAATCAAGAGACAACCCCTTCCTCCCGACCACAAAGCAACCGAATCGCCTTCAATGGAAGCTTTGATGTTCGGGACTGGATTTCATCCTGGCACTCAAACTCAGTCGACCTGTGTCATCGTTCGCGGTATCACGGGTCACTCAGCACCTCTCCTTTGGTTCACGTATGCATACCCAAGTCTCACTCAAGTATGTGTGAATTTTCAATTCCTCGTTCATTCTTATTTAGATTAAATATGTTTCGGAATTTAGATGTACATGTTCCTGTGTTCACCTTTCGGCACAGTGTTTCCAAGGTTTACAAAAGTGTTTATGGAACGCATATAGCCCTCGTCAAATTGGAAGTTTATGTTAGCCCCGCCCCTTTCTCAAACAGCCTATCAGACCATTTGGTGTACATGAACCATTCCATCTGGCTATACAAACGGTGTCCGATAAGTGACTGACTGTGCCCGGTTGAATGTTCACACTGGGCTGTGACATGTCAAACACCGATCAAGAATGACTGGACAGTTGACATACACGAACCTAAAGATCGCAGATGAGAGAATACGAACTGGGACGGAGACATGTATATTGAAGCGAGAACAATCACTGTTGGTCGATATTAGTCAATTCAGGCTACTGCTCATTGGGGGTGACAGTTACGAGTCATTGTTTGATATCCTCACTCGTGATCTCTTCCAGATGTTCGATGAATCGATGGTATTCTATAACAGAAAAAAACGAACCTTGCTCTCCGATACGAATTCGATTTCGTTATAGGGCCACATCTGTTGTAGTACCACTGAAGACGGTTAGGAAACTTCGCGAATTTTTTGTAATTATCGACTGACTTTAAATAAGGAATTTCTGCAATGAACATCCATCACTGAAGAAGAACCAGAAGCCGTTCATTATCGATTTTCGAGTGCAAATATCATTTCAAAGATAGGTCTAAAATAAGTCGGTTTGCAAATTCTACTTGACATTAAATCTAGCTTATGGACAATAGTAAATATTTCATTTGTTTTCATACGATAAAGTCGGTTTCCCTTCGATTTGCATGCATCAACTGCGTTTTTTCAACAACCCCAGGTTCATTTGTATCGTTGTCGATTTTGAAAGTGTTGAGTCTTACGAGGATCGTGTAGTTGCTCGTACTCCTTCCGGAGGGGTAATAAAATACTCAATTACATTCTTTTTTAAAGGATTTTGTAAAGAGATTTAGGCATCGATCCCTTGCAAATATGCCTTCGAAATTGGTCAGTAGATTTGAACTTGGAAACAAAATCAATACTGCAATACATAAATGATTGCAATGTTTGTATGATGTCCTCCTTCTGGATAGCCTGATGAGCCTAATTCCGTTTTATACACCGCTTATTGCGCTCACTAGCTCTAGAGGTTTCAGACGGCCGTTTCAGTTCTAACTCAGTTCCACCTCGATTATTCAAGCCAGAGCGATCTAATGGGCCCTGGCCGTTCAGTACAAAAATTTCTCATTTATTTATCATAATTAGGTAGTTGAAATGGGTTTATACAATGCAGGATTCATTGGCTGGTTGACCTCCGTCTAACGGATTCATAGTTTATTCCTTCATCTTCATATCGAATGCCTACTTAGGCTGCCTGCAGAGAAGTCATCAGCATCATCATCATCATCGTTCAGCATTAAACAGCAAGGCAAGCCCCACTGACCGCTGCCGTTCCCCAGAGTTACACGTTTATATAAAAAGAGTGAATATCCAAGGGGAACAGGGAGTGGACCTACACAGGCGGCAAAAGATAAGACGCTGCTACAGCCAACACACGAAACACAGCCTAATTGTACAAGCGCATGTGTTTTCAATCATTCTGATTCGATAGAAAATGACAGCACGATAGCCACTGTTCACAGTTCACTGCCATATCCTTAAGTGTCTCCAGCCAGCAAGTCGACGAGTCTTTCGGACCCCAACCACGAAGGCGTGAGACACCTACTTTACCTAACGTCGCTGTACATTTTCTCATCCCACGTTGCCACGTCATCTGTTGGCCTACACATGGCTTCTTCCATTCCTTAGGAGCAACACAAAATAGGGTACGGTATGGTAGATGAGTGTTTCTCATACGCAACACGTGACCCAACCAACGTAGTCTACTAACTTTCATGAGATGAAACAAGCTATTCTCAGAAGTGGCACCCAATACCAGATTGCTAACCTCAATATTACTCACCCGGTCACTCCATCCAATCCTAGCCATACTACGTAAACATCGGTTGTCGAAAACCTCCAACCGACGGACATCGCCCACACGCATACTCCACGTCTCGCAACCGCACAACAGAACTGAGCACACTGCGGCACAGTACACACGACCTTTCAACTTCAGTGAAATATCAGGCCGACGCCACAAGAGCTTCAATCCAGCGTGAGCTGCACGAGCCTTGGATATACACATACTTACCTCCAATCCCGAGCTACCAACGTTAGACGCGCAGCTACCAAGGTAGGTAAAACGGTCCACAGTCGTTAGTTCCTCTCCATCCAGTATCAAGTTCGGCGCTGCTGTCGTCCAGTCCCGTAACAGTACTTTACACTTAAAAGGTGCAAAGCACATGCCAAACTGTGCAACCGATCTCGACAATCTATCTAGTGCCCGTTGTGCATGGTCCGCAGACCCGAACAGGCGCATGACGTCGTCTGCGTAATCTAGGTCGCATAGCTTTCCTCCATTTCCCAGTTCGATTCCTACATTCCGGAGACCTCATAAAGAATTTTCCCATACCTCGTCCATGGCAAAGTTGAACAGAAATGGAGAGATGGGACTCCTCTGTCGAACGCAGCAAAGTACACACGACCTTTCAACTTCAGTAAAATATCAGGACGACGCCACAAGAGCTTCAATCCAGCGTAAGCTGCCCGAGCCTTGGATATACGCATGCTTACCTCCAATCCCGAGCTACCATCGTTAGACACGCGGCTACCAAGGTAGGTGAAACGGTCCACCATTGTGATTTCCTCTCCATCCAGTATCAAGTTCGGCGCTGCTGTCGTCCAGTCCTGTAACAGTACTTCATCTATCAGTACGGGTCGATCGCTGTGAGCTAGCGGACAGTAACCGTGCAAATCAGTGATGGATAGGTGTCACATCATCATGTGGTGAAGTTCAACAAACGGTTCAGAGCCTGCCGGGTAGCGTATTGGCTAATGCGTTCGGCTCAAAATCGTTCTTCCCGGGTTCGTGTTCCAGTTCGGGCGCGGTGGATATGCACTGCTGATGAATCCTAACAAGGATGAAACAGCTGTACAGTGGTTCCATGGTTTCTTGATGGTGAATTTAACGATGATATCACATGGTGAATTATTTCATGCAAACATTCAATCTCCTACTACTAACAAGTACCAAGATTGGATTGATTGGCTGGTTGACCTGCGTCTAACGGATTCAAAGTGTATTCTCTCATCTTCATATCGAATACCGCCGCCGGTCTCCCTGAGCAAGTCACATGTTCGGACTACTTTCAACCAGTCCGCGTACTACGGTGCCTGACTGATTTTGTACTTGTCCTCAGCTTGCATTCGATCCGATTCCAAACCTGTGTGTTGTTCAGTTCGCATCAGAATAGTTTGTCGGTCAGTCCTGTTTTTTCCCTGTATAATCGTTTTATGATTCATCGCATAGAAGCAAAGTGATTTTTCACTTTTGGCAGCCGCACGTAACCTCCGCCTACGTGTTGAAACGTGACTCCGTGATTTTTGGCAATTTTCCCCAAAGAACCAGGTGTTCGTCGAACTTTTTTTTCTGACTAGCTCCCCGTGATCCTTAGCTCGTACAGAGATGCTGCGTGCTCATAAAATTTTCTCCAATCTGGCATGGTTCTTTGCTCGATTTTATCGATAGATCGTTCTGTTGTATTTCCAAACCCCTCTCGTACAAACGCTGGCGTAGTTTTGGAACGATGGCAGATCTATCACCTTGATTCCCGGTAGACTTGAGGAAATAGAAATGTGGCATTCTCATTACCGATATGACAGTGTCGGCAGTCAGTTGGACGGGCCAGAATCTAAACCACTGTCTACCGGACCGAAATCATCGACAACTTGTCATCGGGGTCCCATGGATTGGCGGAGAAATTAGAGCGTACTCTCAACATTCTTGTTCATTCTCGTAATTCTTACTTGTTTGTTAAATTTGTTTGTGCTGTCGATGATTTCTTATTGCACCGTTGCAGAGCTAAAACTTTTGCTGCCGACGAAAGTCCGCTACGACTGTTCAAGCTTCATTGTTCAACTTCCAGTTTTTTCACAAACTCTCTTCGCTTATGTCACCTTTTTCAGGGCTACTATCCTTGTCTTACAGTCGGATAGCCCTGACACGTAGTGGCAATGGTTTTGTGATTTGGCCATTTTTAGAAGATCTGTAGATCAGATACTGTTCTATATGCCAAGTCAATCCGTTTTACCCACTAACACTATCTGTTTAGAAGCTTTGATTCAATAAGAGCCAAATGTGGTCTCTAAAGAACCAGCTGTACCCGGAGACTTCACATATTAGATGTCGTGTCAGGGAAAGGTTGCAGATATCTGGTGAATACAGTCCAACGTGTGACTGAATTGACATTCAAGATTGACTGTTGCCGACTTTTGACATTTCGGATGCGTTTTTCTCCATTGACGCTGTACACCTTTCGGTGTATTAGATGAATACGCTGCGGAACATTTCATATTGTGATTTCCTACCAAGCGGTGCGGGAATCCGATAACTTAATTCACACCCCATCACATTACTTCATCTAACTAAAAGAGCAAGGAATTAACGTCTTCGGCCTTCAAGTCCATTGGCAGTCGTACAGCAAAGTTGTCTTCCACTGTCAATAGGATCATTCGGTCAAGCAAACGGTCTTTTCCTAAAGTGACTAGACCACCGTTGGAACTTTACATCCAATCAGAATCGGGTTACTGTTCCGAAGTTCAAATCACAATCCATGAGATCTCTCCGTCCCGCAAGATTCAAGACAAGTGAGCCATTGGCTCCCGATTGTCAAAATAACGCACCGAAGTCTTGCAGGATGTACGTTGGTGGTCCGTCATTTTAAGACAGTCCTATTCACAAACTTATAGTTCTTTTGTTTAGCACCTAACCCCACTTTTTATGTCACCATTTTCGAGAGAAAACCGTCCGGAATATTTCATAATTCGTAACCCTACAGACAACATCCTGGCCCCATGGAGGCCTATCTGTCTGAATAGAAAATCATCCTAACGTCACTTGCAAACTATTTGATCACATAAAACGGGACGAACTCCTCGTGGTGAATGCACATCACGGTATGTGACTCAAGTTTTAATTGGAACGTGGACAATGACAAACAAAAGAGCCTCACAACCAAAAACTGATCTTCCGCCAGGTGGCAAAATGTGTGACAAATATTGTAAACTAATTAGGTGAGACAAAATTGGCCGATTTTTTACCCGACCAGATTGACAATTAATAAAAGTTGGTCGTTCAGTGTCTGACGAAAAGTAGTGTCGTTCTGTGTTGCTATGCACTTCGCGCATGTTGATATTCTGGCGGGAAAAATACCGTAGAATTTGGCTGGCTTAGCTTTTTGCTGTCTGTGGTCAGTGATATGTTTTAAATGTTTGTAAATGTACCCAGTTGACAATGATCTACGATCCGATTGGTCAACTTCACTGAATAGTCTAAAAGGAACCAAAGGTTGGATGGTTTAACAGATTAGCTGTTGTTGTGTGACTAATGTGAAAATAATGGCACACAAAATTTTGCTACCAAAATTTCGGTTTCGATAAAACCAAAAATTGATTTTGGATAAGAAAGACTTAGTACACATGAGAAACACTCATCAGCCGGGAGCTGTTTACAATCTGGGAAGCGTTGACGATACCGCATCAAGCCAGATCAAATATGTGCATATCTTTTTCGAACCACATTCATTATCAGTCCTCATTCTATGGCATCCCAGATGGCTCGCTAGTAACACCAACAATGAAGAAGGATAGGACATCATGTTGAGGTTGTTCCCAAGCACTCCAGTTCATTTTCCCCGTTTGTCGTACTGACTGACAAAATGTGTAATATGCACGCTTTTGTTTGTGTAATGCTGACCTAGAAAACCTCCAGAAATCGTATTCATCGGCTTGATGATTACGATGCAGATTGGATTTCCACGCAAAATTACTTCTGCACAAGTTACGGCTGATGTGCAACGCAGTACGCGTGCAGTATTTCCCTCGGTCTTAAACGGTGAAGCTGTTCTAGTCCACACTTTGTGACGATAAAGCTAACGACTTTTGAGCCAAACAACAATGACTTTTCTGACATCTGACCCGTACAGTTCAAAATGTACGCCAAAGTACTTAGTAAAGGTAACGTGACTGGGAGAAAAAAACACAAATCGATGCAAACAGTACTATTGTTTCATCTTGTATAAATTCTGCTGTACTAATGACAGATATTTGTATTCATATTTGAACTACTGTTGAAAGCATATAAGCTTAAATTGTAATCCAAACTGGTTCGCTCAACGCCACGGGCAGTAGAAAAATGAACTGAACAACAACCATTGGAATACAGTGACAACAACAATTCAGAAAAGTCTGGTGATTGGAGCACAATCGGACTACGTGGCTAAAGACTCAACCAAACGGTTTGTTTTTCATTATCAGTTTCAATCTGGTGATCCATAGAGGTGGAATCCGCGACCAATTGTCAAGAAAGTACAAAACCCGACACCGGACGGCCTTGTCTTTGTTTCCCCGCGAGGTAAGTTTCAGTCGGTATTCTACCTGCCAAATCCTCGTTGCTCAATATCATTCGTGCGGGAAGACGGGTCATACTCAGTAGATTTGCTGAAAGAAGTCGTGGAATGTGACTAATCGATGTTCTGCTAAAAGCCTTTCCCCCGGGCTGATTATCGCATCTTCAATGAGACGGATCGTATCGTATGCACCATACCGTTGTCGTGGATAGCGCTGCATTTAAAACGTGCATAGTTAATATGAGGATGAATGAATTAATCATCCCACTGCCAGTTCCAACGAAGCTCCCTCATGAGATTTCCAAGAAGTAGAAGCCCATTACCATATGAAGGACATCTAGCCGTCAGCTCAATTCGTTGGGAGATTTCCAGTCAAGAGTTCGGAAGGATAACGGGGGAAATTTCCTGAATCAATTTCTTAATTTCGTTGAATGCCTTATCATTTCTGGGACTCAAAGTATTCCGGTGGTTGGAAGATTCGCTGAAGTCTGACAGTTAGTATTCTGTTCAACGATAAGTAGGAAGCCTGAGGAATGAGCGTTACAGCACGGAGTCCGATGCCATCAGGTAACCAGTACAAGTAAAGCTAATCGAGACAGTTATTGATAACGCTCAATGTATGAGTAATTTTTCCATTACAACCCAGGACTTTTGAATATTTCAAACGGAAACGGTCAACCATTTTCGCTGGTAACTTCAAAGATTTACGTGGTCAATACGGTTAATCACTTTTATTCATGTCCCGCATTTACGCGCGGTTCAAACCTTCGAGAGCAAATTGACGAATAAGGGAGAACCGATTGCTCTGGGGAAAATGGAAGCAACCAACATGGAAGAAAGAACAATAAACATAGGACACAGTAATCGAATAGACATTGAAAACCCGAGTGGTGAATAGAAAAGATATAAACGTACAATCCCGTACTGCTACTCACATCCTGATCCAGTTCAGAAGTCAATAAAGTAAAATAATACCTCAAGAGGAGGTGTAATGAAGCTCATTATGCAATACCTACCAGTCAATTTTCCAAAAACCATGTAAAATAGATAATTTTGCAATGACAGTCAAAGTAGGCTTAGTGTGCTCTATAGACGGAATGAAACTCGTGTTGTCCGCCTTTTGATGGAAGTCGGGTCAAATGTTCCCAACATTCGGCCATACATTTTCGTCGTTCAAACGATTTACGACCGGGAGATAAGTTACCAGACGCAAAGTTTTAGGCATGAATTTCTGTCAAAAACGGGAATATTTCAGGATAGTATGAAAGTTAACGTTGATAGAAGTTTCCAACTTCCTAGCATATAGTCTACTTCCGGAATCATGTGCCACAGGCATCGTACTTTGACACTTCGTCGACATGCCCTTCGGAGGAGTGTTTTTCGTGAATTTAGAATGAATTTGTTCTCACATCCGTTTCCAGCCAAGACTGTACCGATCCAATCATCGAGTGTCATGGATTTCGTAAGCAACATGTCCGTCCAAGCAAGATAGCAAAACTGAACCTTATGATTTCGATTCCTTGTGGTGAATTTTCTTATTTCTTTGGACCAACGGTGGTTGAACGGATAAAATCGTGTCTTTTTGAGGTGGACACCGCGAATTCAACTCTTCCTTCATGGCCGAATTCCCTACCTGAGGACCCTCGTTCTGGTGACACCAAACATCTCGAAAATGGTATACGAACTGCTTAAATTAATGAAGAAAACAAAACAAAAAAACGAAAAGTAAATAAAAATTAAATCCAAATTGTCACATCAACCTGTCGTTTGTTTTAATCAGATCAATGAAGTATTGAGAGGTACTCTAAAAGATAGATGTGAGAGAATAGGAAATTAACATTTGGAACAATAAACCCTAATTGGAAGACTAGGTTTGTTAATGGATAAGAAATGAGAGAACAGGACTGGCATTTTAACGACCCGGTGGAGTAGCTGAAGAAAAAATTACGAACTGGGGGGTGCCAGGTGCGTGATACGCGTTGACTGCACCAGCCACAGTCGATTTAGTCAAAGCCCTATAGTGTCGAAGATGCTGATGCCTGTCAGTTTCCGTAAGTTGTCTACTACTCGTGTTCGGTAGATTTTTTCAACTGGTCAAGCTGAAGGTTGGTGGGATTCTGTTACGTTTGTAAGAGATCATCATCAAACAAGTGGACTGCATGAATAGGAATGAAACTAGGGACTAATTTATTGATTAACAGTGTACCTAAGAGGTCTGAGTTGTATCATCGCAACTCAGATCGAGTCTGGGCCAATGGATACTTTTTCCAACACTCGCTATCTCTTATTGAAAAACGATAAGGCCATCATTTATTCCAATTCCTTTTCAACTGTGCATTAGAGATCGTTCTAGGGAACATTTCGCCAATTTAGTATACTCTGAAACTGAATTCCTCCTAGAACTGTGCTTGTCAGCTATGTCCCCTTAATGACATGTCACATGTGATGTGCATGTCATGTGAAAGTCTGGTAAAACTTCGCTAGCACCTCCAACTACAACCAACCAATCAGAATAGGGGTCAGTAACAAAAGTGAAAAGCAAACCTCCCACGAGGTTATTGGGTAACTAGTATTTCACCAATGACGAACGGCTCAGTTAATTTACATACATTTCTGTTATTAATAAACTCTGGCGTGAGTTTCGTCTGTCGAAGCATCCTTGGTTGCCCTTAGTTGTATAGTTTCCGCTTTAATACTATCGATCACAGTTAGAACCACCGTTTCGAGCAAAAGCACTTCAGGTGCGTAAACCCAATGGTACTTTAGCATGCCTAAGGGGCTTGGTGACTGGAATGTGCTCCTACGTGCTGAATCTGTGCTCACCCTTTGATTTTCGCATTTTCGCCTAAATTCTGGCTTCCAAAAGAGCAGCATTAATAGAAGTACAAGAACAACCATTAAGTTCACATTCTACCGGTCCGTTATCGATCTCAAAGAATCTTAATGACAAGCTGCTTGTCCCTTACTCATCCATTCCAACCTGTTCGTTTGCTTGCTCATGTCCAGCAAACTATGCAGATAAAACGATAGGTCAGCTGCCGCAAAGAATCCAGGAGCACAAGCTAACTCGATTGAACACTGAAACAAGAATATCCATAACCGTAACCCAGGCATAGTAATTTCAGTTAACCAACCTTATCAAGATATTGTAAATATGCTTCACATAACGTCCACCCTATCATGTGTTTGTCACTGTGTTACCGGTCGAAGTAGCCGGAAATGGATTTGTTATTTATCGCCTTTTCCACCGAAATTCGGTGAGATCAATCCGTGAACAACGAGACTAGTTTATGACCTAATGGATTGAAAAACCCGTCACCTTTGTATATCACGTTTTTTGCAACATTTCTGTTTGAAAACCGTTGTAATTGAAAGCTAGTGTTCGAAGTGAACAGCTGTTACGAAATGGAACAGATAGAGCGAGTACACACACGAGGACTTGGATTGCATCAACCTGATACTTGGGGCTGTGTACATCCTACTCTACTCTATTATTTATCTAGTAATCCCGCTTCTTTGGTTCAGTAAGAAATTCAGAACAACTGTCCTCTTTTCCTGATCAACTCCATCCAGCAACATTCAAGTGCTGGTCATTCCAATTCATTCACTCTGAGACGGTGTGACTTTGTTTCACTCTGGGTGATCAACGCAACCCGAATTTCGATTCATTTCTCTCGGTTGCGATTTTCGATCTTTCAAATGACAGTCGACCAGGATGTAGTTGAGAATTCTAGTGAATAAAAGTTATTAATGCACCATTTGTCTTCATTCTCGATCCGCATGGTCATAGTTACCCTTTTTCCTCGGTAATAGGAAAACCTTTTTGATTAGTCCATCGTTGAATGAAATGCACCATTAGTTTTACTACCAATATTGATCACACTGCTTGGTTGTCGTTTGTTGAGGCAATTGATGATGTTGGGGAAAATTATTGTTGTCATAGTATGATAATATAATCTGGTGAACAAAAAGAAGAAATTAACGGGTTGTTTAACTCGAGAAACAAACTTGAATTAAGCTCAAATCATCTGAAAGCAACAGAAGTTCTGATCTAATGGATTACATAATTCACTATGTCTTCTTCTCCTAAGACCTCTTTTTTGCCGAAATGCTGATAACACGCTTTCTGCTTTTTGTTGTTTTATGGCTCCATCTCAGCTCAAAATTCCATTCTTTATGGGCCCCAAGTTGTAGTTGCATTGTTTAGATCAAAACGCCTACCTTAATCCCCCGCATTTCACCACAATTAGGAGTATTGTACTCATAAGGCGTTCCCGTGACCCAAGTTTCATCATCAATCGAGATAACATTTCGGTAATTTGACGTTGTTGTCTAGGCCACCAGTGTGATTCAGGTTTGATAGGACTGTGCAAATTATTTTGACCTCGATAGGATTCGGACTTAAGCCTGAGACCAGCCAGAGCACGGTCAGAGCTCGCAAATTTGCAATGCTTGTGCTTTACCGGGCAAAGTACGAGGCCACACTAAGTTGCGTCCGGACATTTCACTTACGGATCAGAAGTTTCCAAACCAAATAGCCTCCTCACATGGCATCCACTACAGTAAAATTTTAGTTGTCTTACTGTCAGAGAAGGATTTGCTTTTGAATGAGCCAGTAGAGAGTAATTGAAATTCAAGGACGTGTTTTTCCGTGATATTTAATTTAATAGATTTGACAATTGTGGAATTTATCAGGAAATCTTGCCCTGCCGGTAGAAGTAATGGAATTGCACCTTGTTCGATTACGTGTGGATGGGCAAATTAGACCGGTAATCCCAGATCGTGAAGTGAAATGTTCAAACATCGTTCTGTGTGACCTTGTAGCTCCGAGGGCAGAGCATTTGCGGGACAGATATTGCACCCGTGCATTTGTTTAAATCCTGCCGTGGCCGACGACTTTTCACAGTTGAATAAATTCTACTTTATCCAAATATGCAAAGCCATACTTCTTGGTAGCAAAATGATTTCGGGCACGACTCTTTAACTGACCCATCAGAATCCGATAAAAAACGAGAAAATAAGCTACCACAAACTTGACACCGCAAGGCTGCCGTGGTTCGTATTGTTAGAAACATTACTAAAACCGCAAGTACTCGGCCGGAATGGTATGGGCATTAGTTTGGTTGAGTGCATCCATTTTTAATGTGATTTGAATGTAACGAAATATGACTGCTTGATTGTGGAATGACATTTCACACGTGAAAAGCAATACAACATAGCGGGATCACAACAGAACAGGAAGAAAACAATGAAAGAGAAATCGCGAATTTGGTGAATCAAGAATAAAGGGGGTCTTGGAGAGAAGAGAATGAAAAAGCATCATTGCTTGACCAAATGCACGTCATTCATCACCACGTGAGTTTGACATCGATCAAATTCACTGGTTCTCTTGCTGCAAGTTGTTACCTGGAAGTTCCAGGTAGTGGCTATGTTGGTACTAGTACCAGCAGTAATGGTAACAGCAACAGTAGTAGTATTAGTAGTATAGTAGTAGTAGTAGTAGTAGTGGTAGTATCAGCAGTAACAGTAGTAGTAGTAGTAGCAATGATAATAGTGGCAGTGTTGGTAGTGGTTGTGTTCGTGCTGGCAATAGTATTAGTGGCAATAGTGGTAATACTAGTAGAAGTGGCAATAATAATACTAGTACTAGAGGCAAAAGTAACAAAAAAGAGATAGTAGGAGTGTAGTTGGTAGTGCTAGTATTAGTGGTATTGATGTTAATATTGCTAACATTAGTAGTAGCAAGTAGAAGTGGTAGTAGCAAGTGTTAATAGTAGTAGTAGTAGTAGTAGTAGTAGTAGTAGTAGTAGTAGTAGTAGTAGTAGTAGTAGTAGTAAGTACGACTGTTATTTTCATTTGTACCACCACTGAGTGCACTTAATCTTAAAAAACTCGTTCTGCCTGCCTGACGGTCAAATTTTTCGATTGTCACAAAATCGATGCTGCTTTTCCGTCACGAAGCATTTCGATTGTGACTGAAATACACTTCGTTCGATCTGCCCAGTCTACCGAAACCGGATGCGGCGTGAACGAATGACCCGACAAATGAGATAGATAATCTCCTGCTCGCGGTAGATTAGAGTACTGTTTATAAACATATTCGGGTTGCATGATCCTTGTAAGGTAATGGAACAGAATTTCCGGATAAACTTACCAATTGGATTGTTTTATCTGCCACAGGTCAACAGGCTGCCCTGATTCGAGCAAGTTGGACATATTCTAAATGCTTCACCCAACTTTTTTTTACAACACCGTAACCAAACGGTCACCGACATGTGGTAATTGTTTCAAGGCTACCTAGCATAGCTCTGAATGACAACCATGTTGCATGATATGGTCATAATTTTGATTTGTATCCGCATCTGGTGAAACAACCTCAGCGAATTTGATCTCTATTGCAAATTTCAAAACTTTTATAAACAGTTCTGCAATTATAGTGTGCCAGTACTTGCGTTCTATGAATGAACGAATTTTTGTTGGGGTCGTCCGGCAGACCATGAGACGTCTAGTCACAAGGTCGTGCGTTCGAGTCCCAAGTCAGACAATCACTTTGAACGGCCGCGTTCGACCATTCAAACCGCTGGAATTCGAAGGTGTTTTGCAAGTTGTTTTGTCATTCGGTAGCTTAAGCGAATGACCTTTGAAAAAGGTTTGAAAATAACTGCATCATGGTTTCATTACTAAAAATAAAGTAGAAATGTTTGGAGAAAAATTCACGGTTGATTTTAAATACACCGAGAACCGGGTTTCTTGGAAGGGTGCAATATCAAAAAGGACAGGCTGGATCATGACATCGTCCTGCACGCTTGCACTAATTTGCTTACTAAGATAGAATCATGCTAAAACATTTGAGCACGGCATTTTACTGAGTTCAAACAACCCGGCAAATCTGAGAAATCTCGATTTTTCATCATCACTATGCAAAACGGACAAAGCAAATTATATAGAGGAACGTGCAGAAATAAGTGAGCGCCATCGAAGGAGAATTTGATAGACTATCCCAACTTCGTAGGCGGAAACTCTTTTGATGCACAAAATTGGAAATGCCCAATCGATTATATGGATTCCGTCATCATTCAAGAGGTTATTGTTCAACTCAACTGATACAAGTGAATTCACATCGATGAATGTTGATTGATTGACTCAGTCGGTAATCCTTCAAGTGACTCTGAAGTGACAAAAACATATTACGCTTGGTGCCACTCGCCAACAGAATTGTTGACGGACAGCATTTCAAACAGAAAAAGTCCAAACGTTGTTCGAATTTGTTTCGTAATTCATCTGATAGAGCTCACTCAACACCAAAGTGCCAGTTCTGTTCATGCGTAGGTGCAAATTTTTTGGGAACAATGATTTTTCACATCATAAATTTTTCAATCAATAATGTGGATCAGTTCTGTCGAAAATTCACGAAATCAATTGATTCCCGACAGTTTATGGAGCAAGTTTTCCTATCCCCTATTTTGTTAAAATTGGGGTTGCTTGTTTTTTCAACAAGTAGTGAAAAATATCAGCCGATTGATTCAAAGTCCACTAAAAACATTTCGGTCGCTGAGTCATTGTTTAATCAAACATTTTGAGAACACTTTTGGCCATGTTTACTGCTTGTGACCTGATACGGTCACATTTATGAATGATATAAACTTGTTGAATGAGTCGACTTGAGTTGAGTTCACTCATTCAACCGGGTCCGACTGAATCGAATGGACAAGGCATTGTTGATTCCGGATCGGAATCATATTACTCAGTTTGATTAAGTAGATTTATACATAACTGTAGCTAACACACACCCGTTTATTTTTTGATTACCCTTCAACTCTCCTAATCCACCGTCCAACTCAATGGGATCCTAAACCCAACAATAATTGATACAACACGTTTATCCGCTTCAAGTGAATAAGTAAACATCACACAGCCCTTTTCCACCCGTATTTTGTCTGACTATTGCAGTTCCTTAATTTCTTTTTTTAATGCATTGTGATCCAAGGGCATGAGCAGGGTTCACAGAAAACACACCCACTCGCCAACTTTGGGTCTCTCAAACTCGAGAGTTCAGTCGTGGACTGTGAAAACGGATCGCGAAAGCTCCGCTGCCTTTGGGGTGCAAGATTTTATCAATTCAGTCTGTTCACCTCGGACCATATGCGTAGCATGAAAAGCTTGCGTCACATTCATGATTTGATTAGTCTAGCCTAGGTGTGAAACCATTACGCTGCGAAGTGACTTAAATGTTCCAATGCTGAACCATTCAAGGTGATGCGCACAGATGTGTTCAGAAAAGTACCTAATCGTACGCCCGAAGCACACTGTCTCCTAAACACCAGAGTAGACATAAAACGATGTGGCAGAATCAGGTGATCTATTTTCAAGTCGTAGTGATCACACGGAGACGAATATGGATGGGATTAGTGTTGAGGCAGTATCAAATATCTTGCTGAGAAAGCTCGTCACGCTAAAGGAGATCGAACAAATGACAAAGAGAAATGGATACCGGCATTCGCTGCACCACCATACTCCTAGGATTCTATCCTTCTGTCTGCCTAGCGTCATCAGTTAATTGATTTAGGTAACCACTTACCGACTGAATTTCTGCCTCAACAGTGTCCATTACGTTTTTTTCTTTTGTGTGACATCATATTAGGTCCTTTGTCACATTAAAAGATAGGAAGCTGTGAAAGCAGATGCCCTGTTCATTCCACGTGACATTTTGGTCTGCTGTTTGCCGACTGAAGTGCCTTCTAGATCATTTAAGAGCATGCCCAGGAATGTTTCTTAACTGTTCCATTTTATTGATGCCGTCCATTTTACATTTGGGTGGGTCATGTTGATTACTTTTCGCCGAGAGGATTAATTGCACAAACAACATCGTCCACTTCACATCTGAATAAATAGAGGCCTTGAAATGACAAGTACAGGGAATTATTAGTTAACTTTGTCGAAAAAATTATCGGCTAACAATAAATCCAGATGATACTTCACTGGCACACCATCCTTTTGGCGGTAAATCTGATCGTGTTGAATACCACAAATCCCTTCGCCACCCATATTTTTATCTGGCCAATCCAATCCTTCCTATGGTGATTTGTTCCAAATCTATAGTGCTGTAATGGCATGAGTACGAATCACGGATAACGAGCTTTTTCGCCAAATCGTGTTTTCTCAAATCTGATGGTGGTATTTGCAAAAGAAAAATAGTTGTTTCAAGTCTTCTATGGAATGACTTGCCACCAGTCCGCTGCTCTTGATAAAGTCACACAGATACTTGATGTTTTATGTGATCCATGTGAAGACAGAAATTAGAGATGAGCTCTAAAGTAATTACGTACGTCCTTTCCCGTCCAATTCATTCAAGCAGTCGAAGAGTTCAAACGTGTCTTTCACACTATGTCTTGCCATCTTCTATCTAAAGGGCTCCGGTGGCCTAGCCAACCAATTCGCCGTTGCATGATGCGGCGAATAGGTCTTGAGGCAACTCCGTTTTTAGACTTTATGTAAACCATAATTTCTCGGAAATAGTGGTTCCTGTTCGAATGTGATCGGGTCTATTTTATTCTCTCAGGATGTTGGACAAAGATTTTGCATATGATATATTTGTCATTTTCGCACATTTTTGTTTGTCTATCACAATGGTTTCCTTTTTTATGTAGTCCGACTTACTAAGAATAACCATATCCACACCGGTGTCTGGCCTTGACAACATGATATGTGCATTCTTTTATAACTCTCTTAACCGCCTCTTATGTTCTGGCCTCGAAACCCGCTCATTTATTGTTTGGTGTCGTGATACTGCTAGCACGTGATCACACTAAAGTGGAGTTGAAGTTTTATACTCCTATTTATGACGACCGGGACAAACTTGAGAGTTGAGAACTGTGGTTTTCCAAATCACAGATTTGATTATTTGGACTACAAAACGTGGATCGTAAAGATGCAACTGCTCGTATTGTTCTGTCTAGCATGAAGTCGTAAGATGTGAACAAATTGATCAAGGTTGGGCGGACACTCATTCGAGGCTTTTCATCCTTCAGCTCGTTCCAACTCGAATTTGATACTGCTGATCTAAATGTTTGTGCACAACGGATTGAACGTACTCTCCGAACAAGCGGTTTTCTTCATTTCTCTATTGATCAGGCATATGAAATTTTGTCATAGATGTTTCTTCTAATCCCATAAGAATGGTTGTACACAGGACCATATTTATGAAGAACGTGTCTTTGTAGTGTTAGTTCTACATATACGGTTGCTCCACACCAAAGCATGTTATCGTTCTGGAAATATGGATTTGCCAATACGGCCGTCCAAAAACTGAACATGAGATCCAGATAGTGTTATTTTCGTACCGAAATTAATGTTTCTATTGTACTCTTTCAATACAACTGGATTCGTATTCAATGTCAACAGATCGGTAGTTACTGGATGTACCCCTCTCGACCTAATTCGTGGTAAAACACGACTAATGTTACATAAGCATAATTTCAGTAGAAAACTGAATGTAGAAATTCATTGTTGTTTAACATTTGAGGTTGCCAGTAACTTTGGGATACGTTTTCCACGATCAGTGAGGAGACTAGTGGGATGTAGAAAGATCATGTCAACATATTTCAGGAACTTGAAGCTTGAACGTGTAGTGGATGTTGATACAACCTTTCAGATTCACTCTGTGAAAGGATACAATGGTTAGAACAAAGTGATTGGCTATAACTGTGTAGACAGGTCCATCTATGAATATGCGGCTGCAACTAGGAATGCATTTTATAGAGCCGGTGTCTAGGTAAAGATCCGCAGTCATCGCAAATGGGAAAATCACTTCGGGACAAATAAAACTGGCAAGATATAATCTGAATGGCCACAACTTCTAAGTTGCATTTACGGTACATGTAGAACAAGAAAAATGACAGTGTCCTAAGTTTGCAAAAATACTCTGTAGATGTGCATGAACGAAGAAGAGTAGTGTGTTGTTAAAAATTCAAGGTATTCGATTGTAGACAAACCGGGGATGTATTCAACCTTCAAGGAAACGAGTAGAAGACTTTTGGAACTGTTGTGGCTTAATTCTTTGGTTAATAAAAAAAATAATAGTTCGTAAATTATCCTTTCATTTCAATTCGGCCAACGGATTGTGGACTCGTTGACAGCGTAGTTCAGCATTCTCCAAATCGTGTGAAGGATCTCAGGTTTAGAATGCTCATGTTGAAAGAAAACCTTAACTGCATACTTGAATTCCAGAAATAAATATGGGTTGGGAAGTTATGTTGTGCATAAAAAATTAGGGACAACAGATAGCACCTTCTAGCATACCAACCTTGACAGGCAGCGTAAAAGCCGACATTTCGTTAAAGGGTATAAACTGTGTCCAAGCAAGGATTAGGTCACGAATCGGTCTGCCAAAGGTCGGGCCAACTCGTGGTTCACATGATGCATTAAACATTGTTGATACATTAAAACTACCAAAGGCAATTTCGTAGTCCATACATATCATCCTAATCGTTTTACGGGTCTTATTTGATGCTAACGCAATCCAGTTCAATAAGGGCGCTGCAATAGCAAGATTAGATTGGAAATATTTGCATGAAAACGGATTGTTATTTTTCTGCAGCCTTCTCAGGGACAACGTGTGGCAACACATTCTGTCCTAGCTTCTTTTGCATTACATGTGCGCATGAAGTGGACATGTACCCACCACGCTCTATCCCTAACGGGGGGGGGTTTGTTTTTCGAGCTTCAGGAAATTTTTCTTGTTTTTTTCTAAACATCCATCAAGAATATCTGTTAAAAAAGTTGGCAGAGTATTATCGCAAATTTTCATGGAAATCGGTGCTGAACCAGGGCAGGCTGAGGATTTTTCGATCCTCAGTATGCCTACCTGTTTCTTAATAGACGTGAGGTTGGCAAAGAGACTTCCTGAGGCACAGAACCCAAGTTCGTGTTGATTTGTTCGATGTCAACGAAACGGTTCCATTTCGGTGAACTATTATCACTGAGAGCTTTGAAGTGTGCAGTGTGTCTCGACATCAATGGTTCTCCACGATGGTACCCATGTACAACTTGTTTGGGAGTCAGATTCCCAGTTGTATTAGTTTCGGACCTCAGTTTGCTTTTGTAGACCAGTTCATTTCTTCCTTTCAAGATGCTCGCGTAGTGGAGATAAGATTCTACTGGTCTGCGCGCAGGTGGTTTCTGATAGACAGGAACTCTGAAGACAAAAATTAACATGGTGAGTAGATTTCGCATAAAAATATGAATCGACTGTAGTGCAAAAAATGACAGAATTGGCTGAGACCACATCTGTTCTCAAACCCTTGAAGTTTTCAGAGGAGCAATTTATCTGCATGGTAGTCTCGTTGATGTCCATCAGTTCTTTTTGCGATATACGGTTGGGCAAACCCTCGTAATGCATTGGTCTGATTTGATTCGCGGCGCATATATTTTTGGACCAAAAATGACCTTTGTTTTTTCTTGAAAACAAGATCTAACCTGGCGTCATTTCCAGTGCGGAAGCGTACTTACAATGTCGAAACAGGATACACAATTCCACTTTCTATTTTCCTGTGACTTCAATATTATTGTAGCATGATTATTTCAGTGATTTTGTATTCTTTTTTATAAGAACTACTCTGAGGATATTGATGTTTTTCAACGGCGAATGTGCATTTCCAGTTAGTATCACAGGAATTTAGGATAATTCAGCAAATGGTCGTCTAAAACCAACTTGTCATCTTGAAAAATACCTATTCGGTATTTCATTCATTTCATTTTCTCGATCCGATTGAATATGTGCGGTGCCTTGCCTCCGCGTTGTCTGAGAGCCACGTTATGCTCGATGAGATACACGAAAAGTTTAAAATTGGAGCTACTTTGGTCCAAAATTATTTGCCAGTGTTTTGCATATTTTAAAAAACCCAGACAGATGAACCGTAAGAAAGCATTTCCAAAAAATGACAATTCACAAAACCGCTACACCAAGTTTAAAGGCTCCGCATATCGTTAGCTAAAGAGTCTCCATGGGTCCGTAAAAATAGGTTCATGTAATTGGCGCGCCCCATGTGAATTTGGTTCGCTCGTCATACAGGAATGTTTCACAAATGAACCGTCACTATTTCGAATTGATCGTATTTCAAAAAAAATATTGCTCACAAATTTGTTTCATTGGTAATCTGGACGTTATGATTGAGAGTTTTAAGGTCCAAAATAGACAAATCGCTTCTTCCTCGAAATGGCAGTGGGGGAATTTGGATTGATTTGACAGTAATTTGATAAACTTGTCAAATGATCATTTCTAAACGGAAATGACTTTGAATGTTGTACAACTTTTCAACCTGGGAAGCTAAAATACGGTCACTAGTGTTTTTTCCCTTAATACCTGCCATTAACGAGGTGTCCAACGCATTGACGATATTTCGTTGGTGATGGCTGTAACCGGAGCGAAATGTTTACCAAACACTGACAGAAAGCAAAAGGATTCTTAAAGTTGGCTAAAAAAACATCCAACCGGATGCCATCAGAATAACTCATGTTGCACGATGGATCCTTGTCAGAGAATCAATTCAATTGGTCACTTCGGTGAGTTACTGACTTTCTTGTTCTGCCCATTTTGTTTGAATTGTTCAATGTTTTCCAGCTTGCAAACTGTACATCGTTTTAGGTTTTGCCTACAAGACGTTTCCAAGTAACGTTGACGCTACTTTACGCAAAATTCATCTGGGTCGCATTTTGGTCGTATAATGAGAAACACCGTGTGGGGAACACTGAACTAATTGAACAACTCTTTCGTTCATGCTCTAATTTTAATGCTTCATTCGCATATCACTTTCTTGTATCACAAGCACCGGCAAAGATTTGGAACGAATATTTCGGTGTTCAAAAGATTGTGAGCTCATGCAAAGATCGAGAAGACTCAGCTTGTGATAAACATCAAATACAGCAGAGGATGAAACTATTTAAACCGCGTGATGCTTTAAACCAAAGACCGTTTGCATAGATATCAGCGTTTCATCAAGACAATCCTTTCTTACGAAGTCATTAATTCCAAGATTTTCGTGCGTTTTTCTCTCACCCAAATGACGTTTCCTGAGTATCGCTCACTAATAAACATGTATGTTTTGAATCGGTTTTACAAAGAAAATTCTTCTAAGGTCTGCACCAAATTACTTTGGGAATACTATTTGTGATTCCTTACCATACGGAGATCGGCTTTCGATTTTGATTCTTTCCAAAGCTGCCTTGTTTAAGAATCTATGTTGCTTCCCGAGAATGACAAAACAATGGAATTCGTCATTATGAATGAGGTTAGGATAACCAACAGATTCTTTTGGTTCACGAAGAGCATTGATCGATCAGTAATAATCTGTGTCCGTGCAGTTCACTTGATGTGTGAGAGTGAGAACAACTTCCAGGCGTCAAATCAGGATTTCGGACGCGCATCGAACTCTGCAGTGTAATCGCATCTGTATAACTCGTTTCGATTCACAGTGGACAGCGGAGTTCACGGAGATTTCAACAACCTAATTTTTCTGAACAGTCGTCTCCGAAGAGCCCCTTTCATTCCAATTTGCTTCTAACCTTAGAACAAATTACTCTTGCTCACGTCAGCGGTGATGTACTTTATTATTCAAATGAATAAAGGCAGAAAAGTGTATATGCTATCCGGTCCACGTGAACTTTCTGCACACTGACTGACTTCGAATACGATCGTCCTCACTTTCCAGGTTTGCATCTTGAAAGTCGCATTGGTTGTTTTCTACAACATCGGGCATAAAAATAACCATGTGATTTGTCTATTAGATATTATACTCGGATTATCGAACAGGTACTGGCCTTGTTGGATGATCAGTCTGTTCTATAAAATTTCGCCTGGAGCCTTAAGCAAAGCATTTAAAGGAGCGGTTCAGTTGGTCGACTTCGGCATTGAATTTTCTACCTAAATCCGTAAGTGAAGCAAAGCGAGTAGATGAAAATTTTCTATCAAAAATGCAAGGCACCAGAGAGCCATGCTTTCCGAAGAGACTTAGGTTTTCTAGACCACATGGGTAGTGAACTTATTTTTCACCATTGATGGCCAAGTTTCGGAGGCCCTCTTCTTGAGGCCGGCAGTGGCCGTGGCGTTTGGATGTAAAGGTTGCGGATTCGATCAACTTCCCCACTTGGCAACTCTCTTTTGGCCGCGCTCCTCTTCCTGAAAAATGATGTACATTAATGTTTCATTAATAAATGAAGTAAAAGGTAAAAAAATAAAAAAAAAATGAAGTTGGCCAAACTGCGGGAATCGGTCTGGGAAAATAACCAGCTTACAAAGAGCTGGTGTAAATAGATGATTTGGCCTCTTTTCAATAATGGTGGTAGGTCTCCCTATGAAAATCACAATTTTAGTTTGAAACTTAAACTGTTCGACGGCATTATTCTCTGCCGATTATGTGGTGCCAGGGAAAGAGGTATACTTGGCAATCAGGTCGGTTTCGTTCATAGTGGGGTTCAATCAATGACAAACGACAGGTGCCAAAACACACTCACGTCTATTCTAAGCCCAAGGATTATATGTTCCACTACCTTAAATTGCCATCTGACTCAACCAACTGAGTGACTCTCGGGAGCTGAGTGTCATTGGAGGATATATCGGAGGAATTCCTTGATCTTTTCCACTCACAATCGAATCCGAGTCGGAGCCCACATTGATCATTCACCGAAGCTTACCACAAGGTGAAAAAGGGACGAGAAATTCATCGAAGTACCTGGCTTGGAGTACCATACCTTAAGGCTTTGACCAAACAGTCCAATCTGCAAGGCAGTTGAGCGATCTGAAAGTCTCGTAATTCAGTGGTGACTAGTGGCTGCCTACTCAATTAATGCGCCCCCTCAGATCAGGCCACAGCCTGAGTGCACTTTCCTTGTAGGCAGGAGTGAACACAAAATTGCACACTTCGTAAGCCGTCAGTAGTCGGTTTAGAATCAAGGTTTCGTCATCGCTTCCAGCATAGATCAGTCAGCTGGTTGCAGAGCTCCTGGAATTCAACTTCGACCTCCCGTGATCGTGAAAATCCTCCAATCCCAGAAAAAATTAAGCAGAATTTTCTCAGCAAAGGCTATCTGAGACACTTGATCTTTCTAGAGCAGTTTGAGAGTCAAAGCTCAGCAGGCGGCCAACTAGGAGATTGGAAACATTCAGCCCGAGGATGCTGGGAGTCTTGGAGACTCTGAAACGATTTCGAAAGTTGTCCTATTCCCAGGCAAAAGTACAGACATCAACATTTATTCGACCAGTAAATTGCCCGACTTAGGATATGCCGCAGATATTATGCTTCCGCAGATTTGCTCGATTATCTGAGACACAGTGTAGGTAGGCTTGGAATGTTTTTCACCCAAAGCCGAACTTTGATATTGGATTCATAGATTTGTTATTTGGACAACCGCATTCCACTACGTGGTCTCACGTTGAATGTCGCGTCCTCATGCATAGAGAAGACCCGATTGAATGGCGCCTATATGAAACTTTCCTAGTATCAGTGTGAAGTCCGACTATCGATCAAAAGTCCGAGTTGTACTATGGCATTGAGATCTGTTCTCCTGTTCGCCTCAGGAACATAGGCAGTGAGGACAAATGTGAGAGGAATTTCTTTATTCGGACAGAGGCACCTGTGTAGAATTGACAAAATATTACGGACAAATACTGTTACCCTTTTTTGAGGTTGACCATAGGGCATTGGTCCATAGAACTTAATCATTCGAACAGGTATATAATTTGAATAGATTAGGATACTTGGAACTTGTACTAGGTAGGATAACAGCAAGATTGTACAAGTGTACGTTGAGCTCTGAGACGGACAGTGTTTGAAAGATGAGTCAAAATGTTCCGTTTCATGACTCAGCGAGAGGTGTGAAAACTTCAACCAGCGGACTGCCACGGGTAGGTCAAATTACGAAATAATTTCTGATCCCCGAGATCGCATGACCTGATTGTTCGTTGTTTTGGACAGTATGATCAAATACCCCAGTCAGTATTGTCCTTGGACAAAATCATTTTCTTTTTTGCACGGTTGTTCTGCCTGTGGTGTTTTGATTTTTCTTCCGCCATCTGCCGGTGCTGAGAAGTGGTACTTAAAACGAGACCACATTAGTGCAGGATTAGCAGTTGTACAAAACAAACCGAACTAAACAGTGTCGATCGACAGCCACTTGCATGTCCACGTGGACTCTTGCCAATCCTCCAAAACAAACATTTGTCAAAATGTGATTTCCCATATTCTGGGAAGGTCAATTCCACCTCCGTTTTCCATCTGTCGAGATCGTTTTGAAATCATCACTCGATAGTGGCTCGATCTAATACTTTAATGCCGTTACGTGTATGCTTCTGTCGTTAACATATAACATATAGATAGGCGATAGAAAGAATCGACACTAATTGATAGGCAAATATACAACATTGTTTCGACACGAAATGCTGATCAGACTTGGTATCAGTGGGAGAAGTGCAAGTTACTTGCACGATTTGCCCATGGTGATGTGGACGTTGATATCACATGATGAGTGACTTCCCGTATTATGTAATTCTCCGTTACTCACACTGATCGAATGATGTGAAATGTGTGATTAGGGAAAACGAGAATCAGTTTCCCGATAGTTGTGAAAGCTAACTACTGGTTCAGTTCTTATCGTTCAGTTGTAAACAATCCAAGAAAATTGATTCGAACTAGCTATGGCCGGACGGAAACCCCAAAAGAGAAATTTGACTACCCAACTGAAAATCGGATGCAATGTAAATCGAAATAACCAGATCACTGGTGGCCGTCTGTGTACCGCTCGCACCAGAATTCCTCGTTCTGCTACCGGCAATTCTTAAGCAGATTCAGCAAAATTCCCAGTTGGGATGAAACATTTCGATCCCTCGAGAACCGGCCAGCGAGCAAGCCTCAGTTGTTCAGATTAAGCGAATAGCTGTATGCTTGTATGCTTGTATGCTTGTATGCAAGCATGCTTGCATTGGAACGGATGGTTACAAACGAGTTCAGTTAACCGAACGAGATTTCTTCGAGCTTTTAGGAGCTGCGTTAACCGGTTGATTCTTATGTTTGAATTAGCTAGGAAACGAAATTGCTCTGGGAATATCCATTCAAATTTACTTGGCCAGAACAGAAATTGAACAGTTTTCAACATGGAATGTACGTCGACGAAAAGTGAGTTATCAGCAACTGCGCATCGCGTCGAGAATTGGACCACGACAATCAGATAGATTTAGTCTCAATGTAAAGCTCGGACAAACGTCGTTTCCGCATTAGAGTGGTTAACCTAATCACTTATCCTACAATGTGTGATGCAACGATGCAAAATAACAATGATGCACAGAAAATACGATTTGGTTTTTGAGGAATTTCGTACTTCTCTCTTTACTCCCTCCATATTTGGTCATCATCACAAGATCAAATTATGTTGAGGGTTAGTTTACTCGCAAAGGCGAATCAACAAATCGAAATGTGACTGGATGTTTTATCCGTTTTGACAGAGTTGGGAATTGTTATGATAGTGTGAGGAGGTCGTAAATGGACAGCAAATTCCTTGAGCCCATATCAAATACGAATGCTTTTACACACCGAGTGAACATTCGAATTTCGTTCTACATCAATGTGTATGGTGGCATTTTTACTCGGAATTGTAATCACCAGATAAAATATTATTATTAAACATATTCAAAATGCAAACAATAAATCACTTTGTGGAATGTAAACGCGAATCAATGGATTCTGCCCCGGGGATCTAGTTCGTTTGTCATTATTTTTCAATTCTGCTAATATTACAGTAAAGTTTGTTTTCTGTAATTTCTTCGTATTACTAACCGTTCCGATGATTCGGCTGGTGTTTTGTTTTTCAAGAACTTATTCATCTGGCTTCTCTCATGTGACAAACAATGGGCTGAAATGAATCAGCAATCATGTCGAAAAATTTGAATGGACTATTCAATTTTTGGAGCCAAAATCCCTGGAATGCACCAAATCAGCATTTCCCCAAAATTCAGGAGGAGTGAGTACATTGCGCTTGTTACCGCATACACACGTGCTGTTCGTGTCAAACTGCCTGATACACATACAGGTGCCTCGATTCGAAATTCCACTCCGCAAATATCTCTTTAATCATTTCCACTGGTCACGGGGTACTTTAATAAATTTAACACAATTAAAGATGATTAGACAATAGATTACTGGGTACACACACGTACGCGGTAGCAACAATCAGGGTCATGTATAGTGTCTATTACACAAAGATATTATTATTGCAGCTATGATCATAATGCTTGATGGAATACCTCTTAATCAGTGATCACGATTGAACTTGTTCATCCACGCTCGCCTCTGATTGCCACTACTGTGATTGGTCGCTTGGTGAATTGGGGATGTCGGGACCAACAGCATATGAGGTCACGAGATTCGCACATGGACTCAGTATATTCGCACATGAAGAAGCAGTAATAAATGAAAAAGTCGTATTTTACGTGACACGGGAATGATTTGAATCTGGGCGGGATTAAAATGTCATGCAATTTGTTCTGGTCCATTGACAGAAAAGCAAAGCAGCAAAACGTTATAAATTTACACTGCAATCTACGACTCGTGATCCACCCGTCGAATCCTAAATTATGTCTTTAGCCAAACTTCGACCACATATCAGATCCTCTGCAAACACGTCCTGATACGGTTACCTGGTCTAAACACATTTCGTCAACATCTACAATTTGAATCCAAATTTATTCGGGTTATTCTATATTTCAACACTGGTTTGCTCCCCCTATTTCCCGAATAAGCTAACAATTGAAATAGGTTGATCTTTTAATGATGACCAAATATGAAATGCATGATTTTTATTTTTGATCTTTGCAGCGCAGACCATTTTACAAGTGATCATTTTAACCACACAAATGCGGAAGGGACATTTGTCCGAGCTTTACAATGAGACGAAATCCATCTGTCTGCCGTAGTCCGATTCTCAACGCGGTTCATATATCCAGCGATAAGTTCCGAATATGGATGGATGGTGTGCTTCCGAGCAGTATGCCTTCATCCATTCATATACCAATCAGTACTGAGTAGAAAGACCAGAATCTTCTGTGACAATCATATTTTCAATTGAGATTATAGTTACTGCTAGTTTTATCAGTAGCTACGAATTTCAGCTCTCAGTTTGGCCGCGAGTTGGCTTGTTGAGGGACGCGTTCTACTAGAAAACCATCAGCCTGCACTGGAACTCATAAATTCACAAACGGTTGGTTAATTCGATACTTTCGTTCTCAGCCCGATTGAACCTGTGAGCTTATCTTGTGGTGACATTCGATCCTAGGATGGGTGAGGCATACACACAAATCACACTGATGATCATTAAACACACCGAACTGTCTCTTATACACATCTAGACCACATTAGTGCAGGATTAGCAGTTGTACAAAACNGGTGACGTCAACTAAATCCTTGCAATTCTGCACGACTAGAGCAATTCCTAAGACTATTGTCACATAATTGCCAGGCTCCGGTTAGCGTGGCAGTTCAAATGCAGTGAATATGCACGGTCAATTATTGCTGAGACGAAACCAACAGCTTTCATATGCTCCCGTGGTTTTTGAATGGAAAGTTCAGCTATGACCGTGCCGTGCGCATCTTTCGCGACTTTGTTCCCATTCTCTTTTAATGGAGTACAAATTAACGCATACGTAATAGCTCATGCCATGGAAACTTAGTGGTCACGGACTATTGCATTCAAAATGAACGGTTGGTGAGCTTTGGTGAGCGGTTATATTTGGTATCCTGTTGGAATACCTCACATTTAGCAATCGTGGACCGTGTTTGTTGAAAACGCAGATGTATAGCTGATCGATAGAATCATCGAAAAAGACTGATCAATCTCCGAACGTATGAATAACACGTGGGGTTTTCAACAAACGTTTGGTGACGACGGTGACTTTACTGGTCCTTTTTGAAGGAACTTCCGGAATCTGACTAGAATCGCATTTGAACCGTTGGGAACGTGAATGGATGATAAGTCGATTTGAGAATCACGTGGCGAATCGTCGGAGGATTTTCGTCGGTCAATCAAGGCTAACCGTCAGAAACGGAGCACTACGAACGGAAGTATTGGTCTATCTTCTCAGTGGTATGTCTCGCATTTGGATGGATGGTGTGCTTCCGAGGAACCTTTGTTCATCTATCCATATACGAAACAGCACTGACAAGAAAGACCACCATAATTATATTTTCGATTGAGATTATAGTTACTGCTGGGTTTATCAGTAGCTACGAATTTCAGCTCTCAGTTTGGCCGCGAGTTGGCTTGTTGAGGGACGCGTTCTACTAGAAAACCATCAGCCTGCACTGGAACTCATAAATTCACAAACGGTTGGTTAATTCGATACTTTCGTTCTCAGCCCGATTGAACCTGTGAGCTTATCTTGTGGTGACATTCGATCCTAGGATGGGTGAGGCATACACACAAATCACACTGATGATCATTAAACACACCGAATGTGCCGTGTGAGAATTTCTATCGCATTAATGCTACATTGTCTTTCGTAAAACACAACATGTCTATGTTGGAAGACGTGGGCATGACGGCTAATCATACTTAGAACTGAGCTAATCGGTGTTAACTGCTCAAAGTTAGTTATTCATTATCCAGATCGTGGTTCTTGCAAATCGAGTTTACGTATCTGTGCGTTACAAGTAATGGAGTTAGATAATAACAAACAGTAGTTTTGGTGCATTCATTCTAGTCAGTTCTCATTTAGATACTATCTCTTTCAAGATGTTTACTCGCTATTGTAAGGGATACCCAGTAGATAAGATTTAGTTATTAGCAAACCTTAACAGATGACACAAATCGAAGAATATAATAGAGGAGATCGCTTGAGAATGAACGATTCGTTGGTCTACATGATTATTCAGAACCACATACTTTCTCGGTACAGGTGATGATTGGGCTGACAATTCATTTTGATAGTAACATTTGTCTAGGTTGCGTTGCAATACAAAAATCAGTTCGATTATTTTTCTCATCGTTTTGAGTGCATTTTCATTTGACCGTGTCTGTGAAATACTGTTCCCGACGAATTTATTTCTTCATTATCAATTTCGAGGTTGTCGGGAGCATTGGATTACCGAAGTGGCTATATATGAGCACGTAACGCGTAAAATGTGAGCAGTTGCATTTCGCACGTGAGCCTTTCATGACATGAAGCTACTATTGGATTACCGCTTAAATTCGTCCAAGATAATGTTACTGCATATATAACTGCTCTCAGTGGAGAATAAGATTATTCGGGATCTCGTAGAGGTTAAAACTGAAGGAAATCCACATATACTGTGCTGAAAATCTACTGCACTCACTGTTTAAATTATATATGTATATGTATATCTGTACATCTGTATATATGTAAATAATATGGTGTCTGGAAATGATTGTCACACATGAGGTACTGGAAAACCTAATGAAGTAGGAAAATTCTGCCACTGAGCCTCTGAAACACCTGGTCACAGGCTGTTTATTGCTTGTTAACTTGTCACTGTGCCGTAAGCGAATGTGTACTATATTGGGACTGACTAGTTCATCGGTAAAATTCAACACTGTCAACTGCAAGCTGAATACTAGTGTCGTCCACTTATAGTTATTTAGTTCAATAGATGTGTATGTCGATTATATGGAACCATTTGGATCCGCGTTGTTCGGACATCAACCGCAGTAAGCGTGAGGAACAAAGAGCTTCCGTCAGGATGAGGATTAACTCGAGGACGACAATGAAAACCTTCCACTTTTGTTTCTCATTGTTATTCCTTTAGCATTGCTGTTTATTGGATGCTTCATTTTCGTTCCATTGAAGCCAAGCAATCGGTCCGACTTCTGGTATAATTCGGAATCTATTCATTCTGTTACTATTAATTTCAACAAAACTGGAACTTGCAGATTGAATCAAAGTCTTGCATACACAAGTTATTCCGAACCTGTTTCACATCGAGCATTCAAGTAGTTTGCTAACAAATACATGCATTGCAGCCGATCACACTAGTTTTTGCTCGTTACCGCGAAGCTTGCTTTTAATGAAATATCGAATACTCGAAATAATGAAAAATGAACTAGATCCCCGAGGAAGAATCCATTGGTTCGCGTTTACATTCCACAAAGTGATTTATTGTTTGCATTTTGAATATGTTTAATAATAATATTTTATCTGGTGATTACAATTCCGAGTAAAAATGCCACCATACACGTTGATGTAGAACGAAATTCGAATGTTCACTCGGTGTGTAAAAGCATTCGTATTTGATATGGGCTCAAGGAATTTGCTGTCCATTTACGACCTCCTCACACTATCATAACAATTCCCAACTCTGTCAAAACGGATAAAACATCCAGTCACATTTCGATTTGTTGATTCGCCTTTGCGAGTAAACTAACCCTCAACATAATTTGATCTTGTGATGATGACCAAATATGGAGGGAGTAAAGAGAGAAGTACGAAATTCCTCGAAAACCAAATCGTATTTTCTGTGCATCATTGTTATTTTGCATCGTTGCATCACACATTGTAGGATAGGTGATTAGGTTAACCACTCTAATGCGGAAACGACGTTTGTCCGAGCTTTACATTGAGACTAAATCTATCTGGTTGTCGTGGTCCAATTCTCGACGCGATGCGCAGTTGCTGATAACTCACTTTTCGTCGACGTACATTCCATGTTGAAAACTGTTCAATTTCTGTTCTGGCCAAGTAAATTTGAATGGATATTCCCAGAGCAAGTTCGTTTCCTAGCTAATTCAAACATAAGAATCAACCGGTTAACGCAGCTCCTAAAAGCTCGAAGAAATCTCGTTCGGTTAACTGAACTCGTTTGTAACCATCCGTTCCAATGCAAGCATGCTTGCATGCAAGCATACAAGCATACAAGCATACAGCTATTCGCTTAATCTGAACAACTGAGGCTTGCTCACTGGCCGGTTCTCGAGGGATCGAAATGTTTCATCCCAACTGGGAATTGCACTTAATCTGCGCAAGAATCTCCATTTCACATCATTCGATCAGTATCAATAACAAAGAATTACATTATACGGGAAGTCATTCATCATGTGATATCAACGCTAAACTCAACATGGGCAGATCGTACATGTATCTTTTAAGTCTCATACTGGTGTTAGTACCGATGAGCATTTCGTGTCCGCTGCGCTTCAAGTCAAGACGACCGATATTGTCGCATGTTCTACGCATTATATTGATCAACTAGCTAGTGTCTGTGAACCATCTTCAAGAAATGCTCGTGGTAATTAGGCCTTTCACAGCGAAGCGGTCTATCGTGCAAGCCCATTACTGAGTCTCTCTGTTCGCGTACATCAGTGAAATATGAACGTCAAATCACTCGGTGACGTCAACTAAATCCTTGCAATTCTGCACGACTAGAGCAATTCCTAAGACTATTGTCACATAATTGCCAGGCTCCGGTTAGCGTGGCAGTTCAAATGCAGTGAATATGCACGGTCAATTATTGCTGAGACGAAACCAACAGCTTTCATATGCTCCCGTGGTTTTTGAATGGAAAGTTCAGCTNAATATGTTTAATAATAATATTTTATCTGGTGATTACAATTCCGAGTAAAAATGCCACCATACACGTTGATGTAGAACGAAATTCGAATGTTCACTCGGTGTGTAAAAGCATTCGTATTTGATATGGGCTCAAGGAATTTGCTGTCCATTTACGACCTCCTCACACTATCATAACAATTCCCAACTCTGTCAAAACGGATAAAACATCCAGTCACATTTCGATTTGTTGATTCGCCTTTGCGAGTAAACTAACCCTCAACATAATTTGATCTTGTGATGATGACCAAATATGGAGGGAGTAAAGAGAGAAGTACGAAATTCCTCGAAAACCAAATCGTATTTTCTGTGCATCATTGTTATTTTGCATCGTTGCATCACACATTGTAGGATAGGTGATTAGGTTAACCACTCTAATGCGGAAACGACGTTTGTCCGAGCTTTACATTGAGACTAAATCTATCTGGTTGTCGTGGTCCAATTCTCGACGCGATGCGCAGTTGCTGATAACTCACTTTTCGTCGACGTACATTCCATGTTGAAAACTGTTCAATTTCTGTTCTGGCCAAGTAAATTTGAATGGATATTCCCAGAGCAAGTTCGTTTCCTAGCTAATTCAAACATAAGAATCAACCGGTTAACGCAGCTCCTAAAAGCTCGAAGAAATCTCGTTCGGTTAACTGAACTCGTTTGTAACCATCCGTTCCAATGCAAGCATGCTTGCATGCAAGCATACAAGCATACAAGCATACAGCTATTCGCTTAATCTGAACAACTGAGGCTTGCTCACTGGCCGGTTCTCGAGGGATCGAAATGTTTCATCCCAACTGGGAATTGCACTTAATCTGCGCAAGAATCTCCATTTCACATCATTCGATCAGTATCAATAACAAAGAATTACATTATACGGGAAGTCATTCATCATGTGATATCAACGCTAAACTCAACATGGGCAGATCGTACATGTATCTTTTAAGTCTCATACTGGTGTTAGTACCGATGAGCATTTCGTGTCCGCTGCGCTTCAAGTCAAGACGACCGATATTGTCGCATGTTCTACGCATTATATTGATCAACTAGCTAGTGTCTGTGAACCATCTTCAAGAAATGCTCGTGGTAATTAGGCCTTTCACAGCGAAGCGGTCTATCGTGCAAGCCCATTACTGAGTCTCTCTGTTCGCGTACATCAGTGAAATATGAACGTCAAATCACTCGGTGACGTCAACTAAATCCTTGCAATTCTGCACGACTAGAGCAATTCCTAAGACTATTGTCACATAATTGCCAGGCTCCGGTTAGCGTGGCAGTTCAAATGCAGTGAATATGCACGGTCAATTATTGCTGAGACGAAACCAACAGCTTTCATATGCTCCCGTGGTTTTTGAATGGAAAGTTCAGCTATGACCGTGCCGTGCGCATCTTTCGCGACTTTGTTCCCATTCTCTTTTAATGGAGTACAAATTAACGCATACGTAATAGCTCATGCCATGGAAACTTAGTGGTCACGGACTATTGCATTCAAAATGAACGGTTGGTGAGCTTTGGTGAGCGGTTATATTTGGTATCCTGTTGGAATACCTCACATTTAGCAATCGTGGACCGTGTTTGTTGAAAACGCAGATGTATAGCTGATCGATAGAATCATCGAAAAAGACTGATCAATCTCCGAACGTATGAATAACACGTGGGGTTTTCAACAAACGTTTGGTGACGACGGTGACTTTACTGGTCCTTTTTGAAGGAACTTCCGGAATCTGACTAGAATCGCATTTGAACCGTTGGGAACGTGAATGGATGATAAGTCGATTTGAGAATCACGTGGCGAATCGTCGGAGGATTTTCGTCGGTCAATCAAGGCTAACCGTCAGAAACGGAGCACTACGAACGGAAGTATTGGTCTATCTTCTCAGTGGTATGTCTCGCATTTGGATGGATGGTGTGCTTCCGAGGAACCTTTGTTCATCTATCCATATACGAAACAGCACTGACAAGAAAGACCACCATAATTATATTTTCGATTGAGATTATAGTTACTGCTGGGTTTATCAGTAGCTACGAATTTCAGCTCTCAGTTTGGCCGCGAGTTGGCTTGTTGAGGGACGCGTTCTACTAGAAAACCATCAGCCTGCACTGGAACTCATAAATTCACAAACGGTTGGTTAATTCGATACTTTCGTTCTCAGCCCGATTGAACCTGTGAGCTTATCTTGTGGTGACATTCGACCCTAGGATGGGTGAGGCATACACACAAATCACACTGATGATCATTAAACACACCAAATGTGCCCTGTGAGAATTAGAATAGAATTTTTAGACCTGAACTAACCAAAAGTAACTGCTCGAAGGTAGTTAGTCACTATCCAGATTGTGGTTCTTGCAAATTCCAAGAATCAAACAGAGGAGATTGCTTGAGAAATCACGATTCCTTGGTCTATATGGTGCTCACGTTAATGGGTTAATGTGTCAATGGGATTTGGAGAGAATGTTCACCTACTTCTGAATAGTAAAATGTGGGAACTGGCTGGTCGAATTACTGATTTAATTGTTTGGCCTTGGTCCACGCCTGGACGACTAACTGTAACAGGACCAGAAGCAAACCTGCTTCCCCAAGGCGAAAATGTCAGTGACCATCCGGAACGCGTGAAGCGCTCTAAACGAACATCATACAGGAACCATGAACTGCAAAAGCTGTCACAGCTAAGCATTTGGAACCTAATATCTCTGGACCACGAAAGATGTGATATGCATAAAATCAGAAAATTAAAAGCCGTCACAACTAATGACCGAGTTAGATTAAACAAAATCTTATAAGCATTTTTCACTCTGCTTGTTTTACTTACGTGGCTCAACCACTTTGCTAATGTGTTCTGTCCGATGTAGAGTTAAAACACGATGCCAATTAGTTTAAGCGCATTCTTGGATGCATGTATGGTAAGACCAGGAAAACTACAACTTATTCAGACAGCGTGACTACTGGTCGTTCGGTATCGGCCTACTGTGGATGGGATGGAGCGATTGTCGAAATAGAAGTGTTGGCTACCTTCTACACTACTGGTTCCGGGCGCAGTTGTCCTGTGTGCTTTTCAAACGACTACTGTCGAAAAAAATGCTGTGTGCTCATCGTTTGTATGGCAAACTAGTAGTACCGTGAATTTAATGTTACAGAAATGTCATTTTGTTGAATCGACAGCAATTACAAATTAATAAGACTCAGATCCGTTGTGAATTACTAGCTGTTAGGCTGTGCTTAGACTCCCAAGATGAAGGAGAAGGTTGCTTATTTCAGGCAAGATAAAGGTAGCTTTTGTCGCCTTCAGTGATGTTAATCAATGTTACCGAACGGGGTTCGATGCACGCAGCTCTATGCATCAATCTGTCTGCTTACCACGAACAGGTATATCTCGGAAGTGAATATATTCCTCGTTGTGAATAGTCCTTCTACACAGGCGTCCGATGGCAGTTTACCATCGATGCACAATTGTGGCCTGCACCGACATTTCTGCGAGTGAGCGAAAACCCCTTGTCTAGTAATCTGGTCGTAATCCCAAATTAAAGTCGACTATAGACCAGGGAAACATGTTTTGGTTTATGCAAATCCCTTTTTGAGTATTATAAGTGCGAGGAACGCAACGCAACCAAAAGTCCGCTTCTTTTTGTTGGCTCGATTATAACAGTGTGATTATATTCTATCTTCGGGTGATTATCGACAGTGCTATTAACTAATAAGCATACACCACGCCTGATGTTTCTGGAAAATCTATTTTGAGTCCTCGGTAAGTATCAATACACGCTTATTTTTCTCGCCTGAGATGAAAATTTTGTCAAATTTATGTGCATGAAAACGTTCCCAAAATTAACTTGACTTGAAGCAGATCCCGCTATGACTTAAATCCCTTGTAAGTTGCGGTTATTTGCTTATTCTTCCATATAAGTGCAGGGTCCTGCCAATCTCGGGATATTGATTTGATCCTAGAAAGGAACAAAACGCACCACATTCATGCGTCTTCATCACCAAGTGCTTCAGAATGCTTTGCATAGCTTGTAGATTGTCGCCCGGCGAATAACATCCGAATGGTTAGCACGATCAATTGAAGAAACACCATAATGACGCTAAGGCCATGAAATGCATTCGGTCTGATGTGCCCGCTTGCGAATTTAACGAGGACTATTGAGTTGGAGGCGTGCTTGCCGTAAGCCACTGGTAACGGCAAACAGAGGGGTGAAGCGCACGATGAGCTCCTATTCTATTCCAGTTGTGACTATTACATTCTTGGAGAATAGAAAATTAATCTTCGATTGCAATGCCGCAACCCTGACCTGGTCTCAGAATCCACAGTCTACCGGATGTTCAAAAATTCAGCATCCATTGGTCCAAAACGTATATACTAATTCTTTATCAAGTGACAATTGGTGAGGTTTTTGGTTCGATAGATGGCGCCCGCTAAGGTGGCCAGCTGGATCGTCGCTGGATGAATTCTATTTGGTTGCGGAACGCCTCAAAAACATGACAAACACCAGTAGTTCTGATGCAGCAGAAGTTAAGCTAATAATCAGCTGATTGTTCCAAACTTTATGCGGATATTTCTTTTTTGCATAGGGATAACGACGGAAACATCTTGACAACATGCTCACTTCTCCTAAGTCAAACTTCGCCTCGAACATGGCGATCGGGGGGCTAGCGAAAAAAAACTTTTCGCGCTTGTATTATCTGACCCTTCGACAACTCCCTGTCGACAATGTGATTCGCTGTGATCCTAGATGTGATTGTAACGCTTGTTTATCTGTCATAATTAGGAATTTTTGTTTCCGCGAGTGCCATTATTTTCTAAAATCAAGCGCAAAACTCGAGGTAGCACGTTAACTTTTTCCCATGAGTCCGTTCTTTTCACAGCAGTTGTGTCCACCTTTCGTCATCCTGTAAAGTCAGTCACAAAGAACTTCATGCTATGATTTGCTGTGCTCAGAGGGTAAAATTCTCCTGCCTCGTTTTTGCATTTGAAAGCAACCCAAGTTCCACTAACGCACAAAACGTCATGGTCAACTTCTAGTACATCATTCTTGCTAAATGACTTCATTCGAGGAATCGATTTGCATGTTTATCGGTTTGATCTATTAATAAGATGATAAATGATCTTTTTTATTAGGCTCATACTGAACTACAGTAACATTTGTACTAAGGTAATGTGCGGAACTATTCACATAAGAGTCAGATTATTAACCCTGGAAAAGAGAGGTTATGAAAGGATGGGAAAACTTAAATTAGGAGAATGTTCCAAGATTTTTTAGTTCCGGGAAGGAAGAAAATGAATAAAACAGAAATACAACATCTGGCAACAGAAATTCGGTAAAGTCGACTAGTTGTTTGTGTGCTGGACGAGTTTGGTGCCCGAAAGATATTTTAACCAGCTTATACACGAAAATGATGAATACTACAGCAAACCGTGAATAGTGGCGATTATGTTGTCATTTTGAATCGAATCAGAATGGTTGAAAACACGTGCGCTTGTGCAACTAATTCTATACCATTTATTTCCCCCCAACCCTGAGAGTCCATTCAATGTCCAAAAGCAACCTGCAGCATCTTGGGAAACTCAGTGGGTAGTGGGACTTGTGCAGTTTTTTTCGCATTGGCCGATGAAGAGGATAAGGGCGATGTACGGGTTTGACAGTAAAATATCGCAGACAGAGGAACTGCTGAGACGAGCGGCAAAGAACACAAAAGCCACCGATGGCAACCGTAGAAAACAGGAAACAAAGCAACCACTTGTCCATGGGCTAATCACAACAAATGACAATTCAAAGAAGAGCCATTGATCAGCCAGACAGTTCCTCTCTGAATCAAGTCGAAAGGAGAAAATGAAGTGGACGAAGCTCTGCGGTATTCTATTCCGAGGTTGGTTTCAGCTATATGATGTCAGCTTTCAATAGGCAGCAGAAGATCGTGAAAACACTGTTCAGCTGTTTCATTCGTACTAGGAACCATCAACAGTACATATCCATTACACCAGAACCGGGAACTGATGTCAGGACTAAGGGATGTTACATCAGGTAGAAGTGAAGTTTGGTGAACTGACAAGAATCGACCTAGTTAACCAACTGACTGAGGTGCTTATATTATGGTCAACGATCTCATTTCAGCTCAGGGAAAATGGATAATCACTATTGATGATTTCCAACAATTAGACAACTATGTCATTCTTCCTCGGTTTTCGGAATTTATTTGCCCAGTAGAAGCTCGTTCGGTTCGTTGGGAACATTCTTTGACGATACGCTCGTTCAAAAAGAACACGGTGGTCAGTGCAAACTAAGGATTCTTCTTCTCTGTTCTGAATGTTCTCCTTGACCAAGTGGCGAAGACTTTTCAGCGAACTCTCCTTGTGTTTCTTAGTTCAACCCTCCATCTTTCTATTATCTGTTGAACCAAATGAAACCGCAATGGGAATAAACGGTACTGATAATATGCATACATCCTAGGCTCGGATATAAATTGTTACTCACCGTACTGTTAGTAGTATAAATGTATATTAGAGGATTTACAAAAATCTCTGTTATGTTGAGAAATGTAGAAGCCCCAACAAGTTGCGAAAAATTTTTCGAATCCGCATTTTGTTGTCCACCCAGACTGGAACAGGCAGGGTTGGTAGACTGCTAGACAAAACAGAATAATGGGCCTCGCCTGAAGGATTCCGGGCGGCACTTAATTTAGCATTCACTAAGCACAAGTAAAGATTGAGTACGCGAACACTTAGGAAGGCATGCAATCTTGCGTGAGTTTGTCCGAATGTTACGTGTAGGCCGCATTCTTATTTCTTATCTGTGAATTGAAGTAGTTTGATACTAAGTAACTAGCTGCTACTTAAGTTCCTTGTCGTGGTGTCCTCCCTGTTTAACCCATCTGCTTTCTCGTACCCCTTCCTGGTCTGCTAAGGAAGATTTTGTCCATTTTATCTTGGTTTGGATGATGCCAGTCGGTGTATTTTAATTTCGGTTGCTTCGTATTAAAACGCAGTCGATCACCATAACAATCCCCGTAACAAATTCTTCTCTCAGACCACATTCATAGCCTACATAATGATGTGTTTGCTTACTGCTCACATTCGTCGGTCTATAGTGGCCAGCAGGAGGTGCTTTGATTTGTTTTTCTCCGCTGATTTTCATGCAATGTTACGTCGGACTTGCCATAGAAAATCATGGAAGCTTTGAAAATCCTTTCCACCCGTGGAATCATCGGCAGAGCATATTCACCGCGCCGGAACGAGGACGTCAACCCGAGACGAACGATTGTGAGTCGAACGCCTCAGCCATTGCGCTGTCTCAGGTGTTTCGCAGTGATTTACCGAACATCAACTCTGCATGATATAGCAACCTTGTTCTGTAAGTTAGAGCATAAACTCTTCGCCTGCCTGAATAGAATTTAAGTTTCACATGAGAGTTGTTGATCTGGAACGCGGCCCGTCCGTGGACCGCACGATTCAATGACGAATAACAGTGCTGTATCATACAGTGTTGATGTCCAGTCAATCATCAAGCATAACTTCTCCCAGCTTAGTGACTAAAGTTGGCAAGTTGGATACTAACATTGCATGACGAATCACTCAGTAGAGTTTATCGCAGTCCCTTTGTACCTCACATAGCCCGATCCTGATTAGGAACAAAGAAGTAATTAGGAGACACCGTTTAAAGTTTGATTAGTGGACCACAGTCAATAATCTGCAGTAATCGTCCCAACTCCAAGCTAGCAAATTTGACCATTCTAATTTTCGTTTAGAATGTAAGCATTTCGAAGCACCTTGCATATCAATGTACAATTGCGTATTTACAAGTTCGTTAACAAAGCCATAACCAATCGGTAGACTTTTAGTTAAAAATATGTTCGAATACCACTCGAAGTTCTTTAAGGATCCACATTTTGTATAGACACTTCCGCGTAGCCCAAAGCTTGGCCAGTAGTTATCCTATTTATGATATGGTTAGAATATTAGTGTAGTGGAAGGAGCCTACCCATAACGGCTAGGAGAGATCAGACCAGCCGATAACCACGATCCTGAATCGTGGAATAACAAAGAATCCCACCTGACCTCACGTGTGTCACAAGCGTTACCTAGCCGAGTCACAGCGGGTTGCCGTCTACTAGAAAAGCGGTCTGTACATCTGGGAGTCGAATCTTTGACCTTTTAGGGGTGACGGGTGCATAATCCACCTGACTATCACCTTGTACAGCTCAGAAATGTGCTTCTTTGTTTCATGCAACATGTAAGCTTTTCTAATAGTTTTCTATAAATTGGTAAACTTTCAATCTTTTTTCACCCAGGTCCAATGTTTGAGAGCTTTTACGAACGGGAATGATCAAAAACCAATAGGTCAATCACTCTGCCTAATTTAATTCGTACAACCGTGAACGGGCTGTCGACCGCATTGCGTGCATGTCAGCACACATGTGAACAAGCGCAAACACAGAGAAACGTATACACATATACATACTGCCTATGCGTACGAACTCTTTATCAGGTTGTCACATGACAAACTTCTACTGGTTTTATCAATTAATGTGTACCCATCACGACCGCTCGAGGCCTGTTAACGTGCCGTCATCCATTCAACGAAGGATCAGATCAGTGAACGATTGTTCTGGATCTCCACGTAATGGGCTCATTACAAAACGTTGTTAATAGTATTTTCAAATCCTTATTCTATCAGGTTTATTCGTTGTTAAATTACTCCAAGGCTATCCGTGACCTATGGCATGAGATCGACTGGCGTTGGTCAAGTAGACTGGCCGTCTGTCATCCCAGTATGGTCAGATGTTTTAGTCCTATAGACTCCAGCCACCTTGTCGGTAGAAAGATGTTCACCATCTCACTGCTCATTGGCACACCAAAACCGACTGGGATCTTACGCGGATCTAGGCGATTCCCAGATAAATGGTTACTTCTACCGTTTCCTCCTCCTATTTCTCCGTGTGTGATGAGTCTTGGTAGCAATTGAGAGATACCCTTTGAATAACTCCATTTGTCAACCTTGCATTGAAAAACAGGAAGGTTTACTTCTTATGGATCTGAGTGATAAGGAGCGTTGCACGAAACAATGAAACGTTTAATAAAAAGCGACATGAAATTGGCGGTAAGCAAACTATCGATTTCGTCCTAATCAACTGCCAGGGCAGTTTGATGACAGCATTCTTCGATAGAATCGTAAACAAAACAAATACGGAATAAACTTTTAAGAAAATCCTCCTCGTGAACAGCTGTTTGCAAGAATTTAATGGGTTCTATTTAAAACTAGAGAAAAAAAAGAGATCGATCTATCAAATCCCATTCGTTGTATTGTCCTCTTTTTTAAAGATTATCACATCTGAATCAAATTTGCCAAAATTTAGACTGAGCTTTATGTCCGGCATAATGGCTAGCCTGGTTGTCTGTTTTCTCAGAGAAACGTTTAGATTTTAGTGACTCAACTACCGTCTCTCAGTTCATTTAAAGTTGCTGTGAAATATGTGTTGACAGAGATCGTCGATACAGGTGACCAGGAGTCGCCCAACATTTCCATCGTCATCTAGAATGAACTAAAGAGCATAAACGTTTGCCATAGACCTGTCATCCGGTAAAGTACAGTCTCGTCTTCCGGAAAGTTGCTCAGTTGACTTGGACGAACCCATCATTCAAAGAAAAACTGTGCAAATCGAATCGAAAGCTAGTTGCTGCACCACCTTAAGCAAGCTCGATCGTCCGGTTGCCTTTACGTGAAAGAAAATCGAGCAAATAGTCTGCGTGCACCTTGGATTCAATCACTCAGTTACCGCATGGTAGTAACTGATCCGGATGAAGATGAGCGTTATCATGTATCAAACCTTGTCTTTCTGGCCCAAATAACTGGAGCATCCCAATTCATTGGTTCTAAAAGGCAAATGGGTTCATGTTCTTGTCTAAAACAATGCGTCCTAGACTATTCCCTAGTTGTGTAATACTTATTGGTCCCTAATGTTAATGAAAATGCAGCATAACTTAAATACTCGAGAACCAGGCGTTTGTTGTGTCCCCACATGAACCTGTCCGGCACCACTTGTTATCATTGGGGAAAACATCTGAGCAAACTTGATCGGGCGGAGTCTGGTGTCGAAGTAATGACAAAAAGTTGGGAAGCCCGGGTCCAAACCCTGGGGGAAATGAATGGTAGGCATAACTAATGAAATCTAACTACACTGAATATTAGACCCGATGCTTTCTGAGTGTATGGGTGACCGGATTACCGAAGTCATGCGCGAAATGTGTGGTCCAAGGGCAAACAGTAAAGTACAGTGACATTATTCCCTTACGCTATTCATGAGTAGGTGTGATATAAATGCGTAAACCAAATACAATGATTTACATGAGAAATAAAAGGCATTATAATTTTATGCATTTTTGCCGGCACGCAGCGCATAGAAGCTTTACAGATTGTTTACTACTGTTAGAATTCGTGTTGAGCATATTATACTCTGAAGCTTTTCGCGCAAACCAACATGCGCTTTGGTATAACTTACGTTACTTCTTTTGCCCTTTTTCCAGTCCAACTGACCATAGCGGCCCAGTTTTACTCTGTGGAACCGGAATACAATTGGGCTTCGTTCAGTTAATTAATAAACTAGTTGTGATCTAATTCCATTGGCTTTTTCAAGCCAATCGTGGTACCTCGGGTTCTAGACACAATTGGGGATTAGGTCCTGAAGTTCGTTTAATAGAATTTCTCCTGCACCGAAACTCGCCATGATAAGCAGATCAGGAGTAAACAGGAATACGGAAGATTACTACTGTGGAATCTATTTAGGCAATGCTCTCTGGCCCTATGAGTCACCATTCTGAAAATCAGAAAAGTAAAATATCTGAATCAACCGAAGCCTAGCAATGGCTCACGGTGACATTAACTAACGTTGGTGAACAAATGGATAAGGTCGCGGCGTTTGGACGTGAAGGTCACGGGTTCGAATTCTCCCACTGCCGGTCAGCTTCCCCAGTCGACAGCCTTCTGTTGGCCACGGCCCAATTCCTGAAAAATGATATACGTTGTTATATTATTGTCAAATGAAGTAAAAGATAAACTATTGTGGAGGCTAGCAACCAGTATGTTACACCGACATTGCTATCTTGAGTTGTGTTGAACGTGGAAACCACTGTAGCAAACTGTGTTCTGATTGAAAAGTTGTGAAAATAATCTCGTCTTGCGCCTGGTTCCCTAGTGTTTAGCTTTTCAAACTTCAGTCATAGTAACTGGGATCCGGGTTGCCTTTCGGATGCCAAGGCGACGTAGACCAGAAGCTGTCGCTGACATTCACGTTATGATTCACAGTAATCAAACGGACACGAATTTGGCTACTGGGGTACTTTTTGTGTTTCACTATCGGTTCACATTTCTTCTCTTCTATAATTACCGAATCCAAATCGCATGAGTTTCTGAACCCGAGATCTCCCACATTTTCTATCACATCAAAATAACTGAGTTACATATCTTCTGGCGATATATTAGAGTATTTTATTCGGTTTTAAACATTAGTCCAATTTCTAACCCGACTTGATTGTTTTGGGTATTCTTGTTTGTTTATCTACAGGCCCTTACCAGTTTTATCACAACGCAAATTTTACCAATTGTCACTTTGAGCAGCGTAAACACCTTTCATCACGTGATATCGCATCCTACTCATCCAGTGCATACTGTCACCAAAATAGTTGTGCCATGCTTGGAGCGTTTATTATAACTGGCAAATCTGCAATATGAATCTTACTGATTTTTTATGTTAAAGACTATTAATATATCGTGGTCGGAATATTGGGTTATTGATCTATATTTCGGTTGCCCCGAGAAACTACATTAGAACTGATTCACTGTCTTAATATGTCACGATTATCTGTACTATCAAACAGTGATGTTATTCGTTTTTTTTCTTATTCTTGTACTGGCTCAAAACACAACAACTCCTATCTTCTTCCAAATATAGGGGACTGTACGATTGAAAGTTATCAGTAGTAGGATGTTCAGTGTGGTTTTTGCATCGACTTGCCATGCAGCGTCAACACCCGACTTAGCAACTGAAGACAATGGGAGTAGTGCACAATTGTTCCATCCTAGCTAGAAATCGTCAGCACTGTGTCCAACGCATTCGAATTGGGACTCGAAATCTAAATAAACGATTTTGAATGAAAGGCCATGACAGTTACCCTGGCCGGGGTGACGTTTGAAGGTTTATCAAAGTAATCTGTGCGTGGCACGGTGCTCAGCTGCGGGCCACAGGCCTTTAAGTACACCAAACGAATGGCTCCCACGAGAGGACAAATTCAATGTTGGAAGTGAAGATTCCTTGATGTTCGGCAAACGTTTGAAAGGCTGTCCGATTAGGTTTGTGGCTAAAATGTTCGACTCAAAACCTGGCCGCCCCGCGTACACTTCCCAGTTTAGACTTGCTGGATATGCGTGGCTAATCATAACTAATAAGAACGAAACGGCCACGCAGTGTTTCTTTTGATCTCACTGGTTAGTTGACTGCAAGTTACTTTTTTATTTTGCAAGCCTGAAAATGTGGACATTTTCGCTCATGTCCATTTTCATGTTGCTTTGAATGTAATGAGATGAAAAACAGCGGGTTTCTAGATTGACCATTGTGTTATTCTGATGTGTACTAATCTAGCTGTTACGAGGCATTCTTCTTCCAGTTGGTTTCTTCAAGTTTTGTCACAATGTGCATAGTCCGGTTTTTGGCAACTTAAAGTCAAACAAGCTAACAAACGCCTCAGGCGACAAAATCAATTAGGCTTGTCGACGAGGATTGCTGCCTAGAGGATGAGAAATTTGAGATGTCCTTTCTACGGGACCACAAGCTCAGAGCTTGTCGTCCAAGCATTCGGTAGTCCGAATTCATATTACGCCTGAATCAGTCTAATCAAGAAAACCTACTGAGAAATTGTACGCCCACTATCTGCAATCAGTCCATTCAACTATGATTGCACGCGACTGACGATGCTGGAGAGTCTCGTTATCTTTTTGAGGCATTGATAGCGATCTTAAAGTTCATCATATATGTTACGATTTGCTACTCTCTTAAATGTCTCGTCCGGACTATTTTCTGCGGGCCTGCTAAAATGGTGAACGAAGAAAAAACTTTAGCTATTAGTATGAGCGAACATTTCACTCACTCGTTAAGTAAGAAGAAAACAGTTAGTTCCCAGCTAATGCCATTACACAAGCTCGAATGATGTTTATAGTGCCGAAAAAGAAGGATTCATCATGTTAGTACTTGCGGTTTGGGAGAGTCCAGAGAACGGGTTACATATAGGACGGGTTAATAACAATAATAATAAGTTATTATTATTATTGTTTGTAGTAGTATTAGTAGTAGTGAACCATGACTTGCTGAACTTGAGTCAACCAGAGTATTAGTAATGATGATGATAACAATGGCAATGACAGCAGATGCCAGTTGCATGCTGTTAGTTAGTAGCATATAAAGCTTCTGGAAGGTGATAAGATTTACAGAAAGGCAGTCAAGTTAGACAATGTCAGGAGTTGAACTCGGAATTTAGACCTTCATATTCAATAAGATCTCTGTTTTATTGCTGATGGTCATTTGCGAAAAGAAAGAGTTTGCCTACAAGATGCATGAACGTCAAATCAATCGGTGTTGTTAAATTCAACACTTTGCCAACTCAGAGTAACATGACTGGTGCTAAAACACGGTTTTCCGCATTTTCATTCCCTGACAACTTTAAATATCAGATTATCAGGGTTTTATTACCAAAACAATTTTTTTTTCTAGGTACCTATTGATCTACTCTGAATTCACCTCGAACCACATCGCAGCAGTGATGTATGGGGTGGGGGGTTGACACGGAGACATTTGCAGATGCGGGGAGATCTTGTGAACTGAACAAACCAACCAGATGCATTGGGTACACACAAGCCACTAGCTACCCCACCTAATCCCACATACCTTTCATCTCCCCACCCTTCCGTGTCCGATATTCGCCGCATCTAGCCAAGACGTGCTGATTGGTGTTTACCAAGCGGAGCGTGATCGAGTGAAAGACGCTGAATCGTGTCTCGTATTTGATTGGTCCGTTTGCAAGTCGTGCTGATTCGCCGCATAGCAAGCGATTTTTTTGTCTTAGATGTTCGTCTCTCGCACTGTTCGAGGCAATTGTTCCGGTGGATTAGTTGGATTCATTATTATCTCCCCTGTGATTGACCGTAGCTCTGTAGCCGGCACAAGGTGTGCTAAAGCATACCAAATTGTTAGAAGTAAGTTCTGTTATAACTGCTCGCATTTTATGAACCACGAAACTTCCAAACCAACTTAATTAGGACTATTAGTGACGATGTCATTGTCGTAGCCTTCATAGTAGCTTAGAGATTGTCAAGCACTTAAAACTGTGCCGTTTTCATGCAAATGTCGCGGGTTCTGTTTTTTTTCATTAGCCGTAGACATTTCCTTATTTGGCAGCCCTCAACTGGCTATGGTAACCTTCCTGCGAATGACGCGCAGTGTCGTATGGAAAACGGAAATAAAAGACGATACGTCAGATATCTCAGAAAACTAATGCATTATAGCCTCACGCTTTTAGGATTCGTGTCTATCTAGATTGGTTGATCAGTAGGACTAGCAATCCACAACACGTACTACATCCTCCCAGATGTTCCTACATTTTGTCTTTCAAACAAGGAACAGTACTTCCCGTTATCATTGGATCCAACGATCAGACTAATTATATGACAGATGATTGAACGCACCATTCTGTAGGCTATTGTGTGTCAAGTAGTAAGTGATCACAGTCGCATGTAACGAGTTGGCTTTTCGGTCATTTCCTTGAGTGTCAATCAAACCACTGTCTTCATCGATCCGGGTTCCACTATAAGCTTGAGTTACAAGTCAGTCGTACAAAAATTCAGCATTACCATTCCACATAAAGTTCATTGGCATCGATTTTCATGTACTCATGTATCCGCATTTCATTAAAAATAATAGACGCAGTCGTCACCTCATCAAAACTCGGAGATTAAAAAATCGGAACAGAAAATCTGTAAAGTGACAAGTGATTGTTTTTCTTCATGGTCGAGGTGAATCAGACCGCTGTTTTCGAAAAGAACATCCCATCGTGAACTGTCGTATTTAGCCAACAAGGAATCACCGGTTACTGTGTGCAACTACTGAAAAGCATCTTGGACGAGGATGTAAAGTTCGGAATCGGAACTGGCTTGTGGTTAATCCTAGCAAGTGTACACGATTAAAGCCACTGCGAAACGGCTACTGTTCGTCACTGAATTAGTGTACTGCAATTTGATCTTTACACAGGCTTATAGGTTTACCAGTAGTATCGTACTGATTTTGTATAAAACAGCTGCATAAGGGCTTTGCAAGTTGAAAGTGGTAAGATCGGAGAGTTCTCGGTGCGGATACTTGATGTGTAACCATAGTCGCGAAACAGGTCAAGTATCCAACCATTTCATCGTGTCTTCGTGTTATGGAAGAAGTCACATCCAATCAATATGATAGTTTCTAAAAGGGGCATATAAATCAATTAGTATTAATGACTCACATCTAATTGTACTTAGTCTGGCTTTCGATATGAAGTCAAATAGCAAATTTTGGCACGTATGTTTCGATTAGGGGGCAAGTTTATCAACTCACTTTTTTCATATTTGCATTTTTAAGACTGTAGTGAAGTTTGCTACAACCGCATATTTTCATGGAGTCAACACCAATGAATTTAGCGTGGTTAGGCTACGGTTTCACTCAGTATTTAGCATTATTCATTACCAGTTCGTTTTGCAAGTCAGTTAACATTTTTCTGTGTAAGTCGATCTTAACTAGAATTTTTCTGTCAGAGATTTGCCTTCTGAGATGGCTTTAAATGAAGGCTAACGAGTGATCCTATGACGCATTTGTCAATTCAACTTGATCGTTACGTAGTTTATGGAAATCCATTTCTTATTATCACATGAGAAACTTCAAACAATGTGCCGGACTCGAACCAGCGACACCAAGCTTGCTGTGGACAGTTAGTGAAAATGACAATACCATCACAGTATGGTCATCGAATAACAAACGGATGATTATTATTAATGCTGTTGTCTTAGCGAAATGACTAAAAAAAGATACATGTAACTGAGATAGAAGTATAGACAGATTGAATTAGAAGGTTACATTCCTTTAAAGGCCACTCGTAATGAGATACATCCATTTGAAACTATCGGGGGTCTATAATATTAAGTTAACTGTTGAATGCGCGGCCGTTCTGCTATCCGGAGGGAAGGCCGTAAGGCTAAACTATGACGAGAATTCATTGCAGCGGTTTGACTGTACGAAACTCATGCACGAAATCACTTTTTATCAGCTGAGATGATCTAAGACTTTCAAGCCACTTCTTCACTGTCGCTAAATTGAAAATTTGGCACTGTAGTTCAAAGGGGGGGGGCACATAACGAACATTGTGCAACCTACTGAATTGAAAGGAGCCAATGTGTAGTGATCTCCATATTCTAAATGGCATTGTTGTCTAATCATCTCCTGTTCGATAGTTGGATTCCGGGCTGTATTCGATTCCGTCTTACGAATGGTATTCAGACAAGTCAGAGAAAAGTTGACCGAGAGAGGGCATACAATCCAGCAATCAGTGTCATTCGACTACAGGAACTGAAGGTATGCATTCCGGGATATGACGCACTAAAACCATAATCAAAGACATTGTTGCATTTTAATCTTTATGACAGGTTTTCAAAGTTCGTTCAGTTCAGTTCAGTTCGCGAAACTATGAACGATGCACCAATTTGCTCTGGTCTTCGCTGCTACCTCGAAATATCGAATAATGGTATAGGAAAAATAGTAAGACCAAATATCAGGAGAATTATACGGAAACGGAAAAAATGAACATTAAGAACGTCACTGACCACAGTACTCAACCCTATCACCTAAGGTCTACAAACCTCGACTGATTCGTGACATTACACTGGTTAGGGTTTTTGAGCATTTTCATCAGATCGTGGAGTGACCACCATGGTCCATTTCCAGCCCTTATCAGTGTCGGGGAGTAGCGCACATCCGGAGACCCAAAAAGCCGAAATTTGTGACACATGTCCCACTCACCCTAATCTATGCAACTTAATTGCTTACTCGATAGACTGAGCTCCGTGACCCAATACCACAGAACACAACCGTTGACTTACAATAGAATCTGCTCCTTATATTTGAATAACAATGAGCCAATATTCTTCTCGCATCCTGTGCCCGTAATAACTGTGAATGGATATCGATCTTACTGCTGTGAACATTATGATCTGATAGTGTAAATCAATCCCCGTAAAATCCATATGAATGTTAATATTAAGAATGGGTACTAGAAAGGTTTTATCTGGGTATGCCGAAAAGCTTTCTGAATTCTGATTGGAATGTAATGATACTACTTGAGCTATGTTGTCCGAGGGTCCAACAACACAGAACATATATGACAATAGATCGACTATCTTACTAGAATCTCATTTGAACCGTTAAGAGCGTGAATGGATGATAAGTCGATTTAGGAATCATATGGTGATTCGTCGAGGGATTTTGGTCAGTTAGGCAAGGTTAATCTTCAGAAAGGATACACAAGGCCCGAAAGTATTGATTTTTCTTCTCAGTAGTATGTTTCGCATGCGGATGGATGGAAATTTGTTCGTCCATCCGTATGCGAAACACACCATTGAAGAGATCGACTATCTCTTCGCAATACAGCGGAAAGCAACAGAGGAACCACTTGGATGATATTCATTTTCTTCATATCTGAATCTGCCGACCTGGAAAGGAGCATATGCCAATTTACATAGTTGGGTAAAAAAAAGACGAGGGCTAATTCTGACTAAAAACTTGAATAACTAACCATGAATTCGTTGATTATGGCGTTTTCATGCACAGAAGTTCTATGCTGACAGTGATCTATGAACTAATTCAAGAATTGTTCCAGATATCGTCAAATGAATGGTGAATTCTGCATCATCTCCAAGCGGTTTTGTTCTACTCGCTTCACTGTTCCAGTATCTAGGATGTATGCAGTTTATAATCCGACCCTGATGCCATTTTTAACATTACTTCTTATGACACCTCACATTCGAATCGACTTGGTCATTTATTGATTAGCGGTAAGATCGTTTTGTCATGGGGACAAGAAAAATGGCTGTTGCTGAAAGATGTGTGAAAGTGTTCGCTGTTTGCAAACTGACGTTTTCTTGGAGACTTGTCGGATAATTGTATTAGCATTGATGAAGTTTGGTGTAAGGTACTCGGCAGTAGAACTCAGTCGGCTGAACAAGCCGAAATATGAATAGATTAAAGTGGCTGCTACGTGGATTATACGTGCTAGCATATCAGTATACGGTGTTCTGCGGTGCAGCTAATGGCTGGAATTTGAACCAGAGTAGCTGTTCCAATGGAATATGGCGAGCAGATCGAGGTGGATTATCTGTTTGGGATTCACGAGACCACCAAACAAGGTGTTTAGAGACCGATGATATAACTCAGTACCACAGTCAGTGACGTTCAGGCACTCAGGATATTTCACCTTCCTTATAGTTCTGATTTTAAGGTCTTAGGATTTTCCGTCCACCACTGTTCGACCGACCAATGCAACATCGAAAGCCTAGTTCAGTTAGCACACGCGTTAATGACTGTACAAGGCTGGTCAACGGCATGTTTGTCACAGCGAGATCATCCTCGATTTGATCGAGCACGTAATCCTGGCACCACTCTAAACCGATTGGAAAGCAATACACAGAAAATCCGAAATGATTTTAGGAAAATTGCATTTAGATTAAATCGTCCAAGGTAGATTTGCCCAATGAGTGACAAATTAATGTTTTTCGCAGCAAGCAGAAACTTAAAACACGGATGATTTTTTTTATTCGTGAATATCTTCATCCTAACCGGGTTAGATTGATCTGCATGACAGATGGCACATTCCGATAGGGTAACACGTGAAAAATACTCGCTTTTAATACTCTGTACAGAATATATCCTAATCTAATGCGCGCTCCTGACCTTGATGATATCGAGATTATTTTCATTGTTATTGTCGTCGCCGATATAATATTAGTGGATTAATTATGCATATATTTAAAATTATATTTCAATTTGAAAATGAAGTCAACTAATAGGTCACTGGTTATTAATGTGTGAGATGATCATCTGATTTACAGTCCACCAATATCCACCTGCACTTCTGTCTTGTTGCGTGTCTGTCTGTCAGTCTCTCAGCCTGTTCATCAATCTGCTTCTCTGTCTGTTCGTTCAACCATTTATCACCTACCTGTCTTTCGTGTGTTTGCGCGTCTTCTTTCCTTACAATTGTGAATCCGTTCCGCATTCGGCCCACTACGATTGTGTTTCTCAGAGCAGTTTTATCAACCACAGATTTGTACATTTCACCCTCCGTCGTGTCTATTTTGCATACACATGATGAGAATTATAAAAGTAGCAGTACGTGGACACTATCAAAATATGAAACATTGTGCGTAAAAGGATGCAAACAACTAGAGATATCATCATCGTCATACGTTCAATCAGCCATTTATTACCAGTCAACCTCACGCAACATGGCGCCCTCGGGCACAGACCGGATTCCGCAACGAGTGTGCGGGCGAGCAGGCGGTTTGTCGCGAGTGATGGAGATCGGTCGCTTCTGTGGTGAAAAACTGAAACCGGTGATAGTACGATGGTTCACATTGTCTGGATGGCAAATTACCAATATCCTCGACATCCGAGCATTCTTTATTCATATTTAACAAAATTTTGCAATAAGAATCCGCAGGTTGAGTACAAATAGTCAACGATCAACGGTTTTAGAAACAATTTGCATATGATAAGCTACCGGTTCGTTCGGTCTCCGAGTTCTGCCAAGTGACATGTGACGGACGTTCAACATGACGAGGTTAAGACGTGAAGAGAGATATCATGTTGAATCTAATTATTTCATCCTAATTTTCAACCACACTGTCCGAGATTAGATGAAAAACTGCGGGTGTACAAAAGTGAATGAGTGCGTGTTTGTGTGTGTGTGTGTGAACGAACGAACGAACGAAAAAACGTGTCCCCGGGGGTGGGAAGGTGGATCGGATCTGCAAAAATTGACAATAGAAAACATCAGTACCGCCAAAATCAGATAAAATATTAGTTAGCAGTTGATGAAAAATGATTATTCGTTCTATAGATCGATGACCGGAAATAGACAGATAATTAGCATTATTTGTTGATACTGATCCGTTATCAATTTTACTAATCGTTTTAATGATAACTAAGCTAACGATAACAGAAATGATAAAGTGTAGTTTTCAAATGTTAAATTAACTAGACTATCTGAGGTTTGACCATGAAATGTGGAGTCCGAAGGACAAATAATCAAGTATCCATCGTTCGGTCAATCAATCAGTCGTTCATTCAATTTAGGTACCTATCTGTATATACGTATATCAATAATGGCTAAGGCATTCGACTCAGAATCGTTCGTCCCGGGTTCGCGTCCCAGTTCGGGCGCGGTGGATATGAACTGCTGGTGATTCCTAACAAGGGTGAAACAGGTGTACAATGTTTCCATGGTTTCCTAATGGCGAATTGGACGATGATATCACATGGTGAATTATTTCATGGAAGCATTCAATCTCCTACTACTAAAATATTTTGCTAAAACCGAGAATATCAATTCCGCACATTACTACTGAGTAACTAGGAGCTCGATATCTATAAACTGATAACACATCTCGATGTAGCTATACTTGGATTGTGAAAATGCGTCCAACGTATTCACGGGGTTTTCCGTCGCAGCACAAAGTAGTTTTTTCTATTTTTATTTTTAAGCAATGTAGATTACTTATTGGAAAGGAAGCATTTCAATCTGTATAAGAAAACAACAGTCAAGAAATAGTTCGTAAATCTACGCAGGACAAAACGTGCTTAACACTGTCGGAGTATGTGGTTGTCGTACTTGCCCTGTGTGTGTGTGCGTGCATGCGTGCGTGCGTGCTTGCATGCGTGTGTGTGTTTGGAAGAGAGAGAGAGAGAGAATGAGGGGCTCAGTGCCTTCCCAGTTGATCACCTATCGTTTTAAGGTAAAATGAACTTTGATTACTGGGCAATACATTACCGAACGACAAATTTGGATAGATTACAGGGACTGGTTCACGACACTGATAGTCGTTTTAACCCCCCGTCTATAGACTAAAGAAGGTGGAGACTAACTACGGAGACCATGTGGTACACTCGGCAGAGAATCAAACACGAAAACATAACATCATACGTGTGTGGGCATGTACGTGTGTGCATCTGGTACCAGATGAGTACCTGTCGATAGTTGGAATAACCGGCGGACACTATACTGAATTCCACTGAACATGCTACTCGGTATGGAATCCTGCGAAGCGAAATTCCTATTCCCACTATCGTTCTTTGGTAGAAAACACGACTGTTGCACCTATTAGTCCATTGAACTTCTGTCACGTGCCCTTTGACACGTTAGCACTGATCATCCAAAACGTATAGAGGATTTTTCTCAAAAACTAACTCAAATCCTTACTTCCTCCAGTTTTCGCTATGACACAATTTCATTTTAACGATTCCAAACCGACTGAACAAATGGTAATGCTCGTTTGAATTCGCTGAACATTTCTTGTACAGCTACGTCAAGATTGATATTTATTGCTTCTGCTCCCGTTACAGTCGTTATCATTACTGCCATTATTAATACTAATACTGATACTGATAACGGCAAAACTAGTTAGCTCTTGCAGCTTCAAGAGTGATACAAAACTGATCAATCTGATTGATTGTTTCGTGTTAGTTGATGTAAGCAATGAATTTTCGATATTTTTGTTATAAAATTCGATTATAAAGCATCATAATCTGTCCTTCGGGTGAAGTGATTAAACAACTTCGAACAGTTTTCCTGAACATGTTAGCGAATTTTGTTTATTTTTTTCACAAAAATCCTTCAAATCTGTTTCTATTTAAAATCAATCGATATATGTGCATTATTCGCCTATTCGCTCCAACTAGACATCCTGTTTCCTAGGCCCCATTACTAATGACCATATTCAATGTTAGGCCTGACATCATTGTCATCTATCCACAGTGTGTTCCTTAGGACTGTTACATCCGTGTTCGTTATGAGCCAGAATTCTAACGACTGCATTTGTCATTTCTAGGAAATTGTCTTCGACAGAACATCTGTAAAACAAATTCGCTTACCAGGTCACCTCAAGCTTCAAATGACTCACTTGTGGAATGTAGACCAAACGGGAACGACAGTTTTGAGCTGTGAAAATGGGAACTATTCGGATCCGGTAATGGTGATGATGATGGTGCAATCAAATATGAATCGAAATGATCAACTCACATCAATAGACGAACAATATCTTACAAATCGGATTACTCCACCAATCGGTGTTTATCCTCCCACGGACTGCAGACATCAGTCCACGTTCGATTCGGCCACGATGACTAGAACAACGATGCCCACAGGTCCTAGTGATTTCGAGTCACAAATTTTAAACAATTCACACTCAACTCGGCCGACAGAAGATGCCCCCTGGAGTGTAGAATTGTACCGGGCCAATTTAAGTCCAAAATCCACAAACGTCATGGGCAATCTTCACGATCCGATTCATGACGATTCAACAAATACGCAAACACAATCGAACTGCAATTCGACAAGGTGCGCTGGTGTTGATAACTACTTGACGCTAAATGAAACATCATATGAAGAGGATGGCCACAGTTATCGTTCAGGAGGATCCGAGCAATATGCCGGTCGGAACCGACTGGATAAATCGACCACGGAAGCGAGTTACAACCGTCTAGCGTTCGGCCTTAATATGTCCGATTTGGACACAGAGAAATGTCCCAATATTACAATTACATCTTACGGGTGGAAAAATTCACAAGCACAACTACCTTTTGTAATAAGTACAAATTCGACAAAGCATCTGGGTAATTCCTATTTAGGCAGCCCGTCTAAAGTACAAGACAGCGAGGACGAAGAACAAAACGAAGAGGAAGAACAAAGTGAAATACGGGTGGGGGAGAAAATGCAATCATCGGAATTAGCATATCAGTTCACCGAACAGTCGTATTCCCGGCAACCGTGTACTCGATTGTGGCCCGCAGATGAAATCGGAACTTATAATAAACCCACTAGTCTGCTGGTGGATGACACTAATTCCCAATGGCTAAAATGTCCGGCTTATTTGACCCCTGGAGATGTGTGCATCGAATGTGATTCATCCGTTCAGCAAATGCCTGAATGTATTCACTCATCGAATGGAAGCAGTTTGAGTTGTCCAAGAGGAAATCGATCAAAATGTCCATCGCAATCGCCTAACTATTTACCCCAACTCGGTTTTCCTCCTCACGACACGTGGTACCATTCACTGGGTTTGTTGTCTGCATTCACACAAATTCTCGCCCCGTCTCGTTGTTCTTCAGGACGAGTTGACCAGAGAACAGGAACAAACACATTTGACCAAGATAGCACTTGTCAGACACCTGAAGATCCAGTAGTTCATAGCCCACTATCACAGATGGAATTCAAACCTCACGATGCCATGATTCCTTCAGCCAACGAAAACAATACATGGCCTCAATCGCTGACTGCGAATCACCCGTTCCACACACACTCCTGTTCGGATAAGTTTGATGAGGATCAGACCAGATCAGAGTTAGGAGTAGTAAGGTTGCATGATGGATTGTTTGGAAATTTGTCCGACACTACTTTGGACGAGCTAAGAAATTTTGCATGCAAATTCAAACAACGCCGAATGAAACTTGGCGTGACCCAAGCCGAAGTTGGCCGTGCTCTAGGTCGTATGCAATTGGGTCAATTCGGTTGTCTGTCCCAATCGACCATTTGCCGATTCGAATCGTTGACTTTATCACACAACAATATGCTTGTTTTAAAACCCATTCTGGAGAAATGGTTAGATCAGATGGAAACATGTGCTCGCCTCAGTGCCGGCACGGTAGCCAATGATGTACCTTTTGATTTTGTCTGCCACTCGGACGGGGTTTTGGAGACCGAACGTCGTCGACGCCGTACCTCGATTACCGAACCGGAGAAGCGGATGCTAGAAGCTTATTTTCAAATGCAACCCAAACCGACCAGTGAAGAGTTGGGTCGCATTGCCAATGGGATTCGATTGCGTAAGAGTGTGGTTCGTGTGTGGTTCTGTAATCAACGACAAAAACAAAAACGCATGCAATTGAAACAAAATTTGTCACACACAACTACACAACTTGGTAAAGCACCAATTTCAGACACAAGTGTACATGTACACTGGTTTGCTGAGTGAGAAGAAACATCGGGATTGGCCGACTAATCCGCGGTCTCGGCGGATAAATTCTGTTTATCCGTATTTGTACATAAACAACAACAACAACTACTACTACTTACCTGAGTCAGTTTATTACAAATAGCGTTTTCGTTTTAGACGAACTGCTAACATGGGATGGCCAGGTAACACAAGTGATGCCCGTGGCGCTACGGCGTGTCGCTCAAATAGACTCTTGTTACAGAGAATTTTTGCTTCCATTATTTCACTTCATTAGTCTGCACTATCGAGTTGCCAGAAGAAGGAACTAGGGATGGGCTTGATAACTGAAATTACTGATCACTGGGGCCATGGCGACAGAGGGCAACTGAGGAGAAAGACATGAAACAACCAGTCACGTGAACCATCTAGCAGAACAGTAGTGGCAGTAGTAGTAGTAGTAGCAGTAGTAACAGTATTAGTAGCAGTAGCAGTAGTAGTAGTGGTGGTGGTAGTTGTTGCTGTAGCAGTAGTAGTGGTAACGGAAGTAATACTAACAAGATTGGTAACATACTAGAGGATCTATCCAAGAAATGAAGTACTGGTACCCAGTGCAAAAATAGCAGTGGTCGAAACGCTCCAGATGCTGGAATGTCACAAAGATGTTGGTCAACATGCAATTTGAATCGAACGCCTGTCCCAAAGAATATAAACAATCTAAGCTGAATCCGGTGACTAGTTATCCCGCTGGTGGTTGACCATGAAACACGGCGGTTTCTAGCAGTGAATTAAAGTTGACATTACAAGGTGACATAGGCAAGGGTTAAAAATACTGATTTCAGACTCCGGAAGCACAGTTATGTTATTTCACTAACGGATGCAAGTGATCCTAGACATGCATGGGCGAGCCATGGGCTTTAGGATTTAAGCTACCATAATTTTGAAGTTCGAATCTTTTGAACCATTCAAACAACACAGTCAGAACACGAGAACTGATTGATGTAGTCTCTCAGCCTATTGCAGTCTTGTGCGCGCACCTTTCACGTGACTTGATCATTCATTAAAACTGATAAAGTTACGTTGGGACTGAAATCGCCTAGTACCTGCCATACTATCGTCTCAATCCAGCGTTGCGATTTGAACAATTGTCCGCATAAAACGACTAGTCCAAATGTCCAAGCGGTTCATATTTCGTTCTTTTATTGCATTCAGCTTGATGCTAGCAACAGCTGGTCCGCTCGAGCTCTGGAAATTTTCCCGTTGCCAGTGCGTGCACGTACGCAAGATCAGTTACATTTGCGTTTTGTCCATTGTCAAACAGAAATATCACGTGGACAAAAGACAAACCACAGCATTCTTTTCAAATTGCTTACTTCCTTTATCAATGAAATAACAATTTACATCAATTTTCAGGAAGGGAGCCACGACTAGCAGAGGGCGGCCGAGTGGGGAGGTTGACTGGCAGTGGGAGGATTCGATCTCGCGACCTTCACGTCCAAACGCCACGATCTTATCCGCTGGGCCACCGCCGGCCGGGTTCCTTAAAAACCACGAGACAGACCGTACACGACGGTGCAAGGCTTTTGATTTTTACCAGTGGACTTTGCACGACCATCACGCGCTGTCAGAAGGCTATCAGACTGTTGAATGACGGAATTAATTGTGGTCTGTGCTCATTATGATGCTTTCGCTGGAAATGACTTTAAGTTTTGCACAGCATGTGTAAATGTGAATGCCTCGTTCAGATTTTCCGTTGAAAACCTCATTCATTCAGCCTTTCGGATTGTGAGCACTGCGATGTATTTTTGATATTCATCGGAACTCCTGTTTGTGTGTTCGTATGATTCGGATTCCTTGGTACCAATCTATCAGGCAAAAAGGTCTTAGGTTCGAATCCCAGATCCGATGCCCATCTTGGCTATAGAGGGTAACTCGTTGGCTGCCAAACCTGGCCTGCTGGGACTAAATGATTCTGTACCACTCAAGGTCATGGTGACAGGGCCCGCCTCTCTTCCCGCAGGAGGCCTCAGCGACTATGGCTCATGCTCCTTCCACTACACTCGCTCTTCGAGCACACCACAAAAATAAAGGAAACTAATCGCTTTATGAGGCACTCTCGATTCTCCTTAGTAGCAGTTTCTTCCGTTAGTTCCAACTAGCCACTAATTTGTAGTCATTCCTCGATCAAGAACTTCCGAACACCGTCGAATGCGGGTAATCCTACCACCGAACCCAACCGGGCATAAGATCCAACCAGTTTTAAAAAACCCTATGGGTGCATCGTAATCTTTGCAAATTCAGAATTTACGTTCACGTACAAGGGAAACAAGCCTGGTTGCCGGATGTTTCGAAGATGTTATAAAAAGTTTATTGTATTATCCTGATTCCCAGTGCACACGTGTCTGAAGAAAATCATTAAAGCGTGCTGGAGCCATCACAAGTGTTCACAATCACCGACGAAGAAGGCGCTTTGAACAAAGCTGACGTTCCACTGTCGTCAGAACACGGTCATTGCACGAGATGCGGGTAACCTCACTCCTTCAATACTAGTTGATGTGAATGGGAATTATTTTACGCGAATCATCACTGGTCATGATTGTCGAAGGAAATATGTTTGCATGCATTTTTTTCCACACCTTGGTGGTCCGATTTTCAAACAGATTTGAACAAAACTTCATTAATTGGGCATCTGTCCGATTATTTTGAATGATTACCGATGGTAATGAGTTTTGCAAAAAAAACCAAGGACCGTCGAGAACTGTCAATGAAGAAAATTTAACAAGGAAATATAAATACTGGGTGATAAGAGGTAATCAAATGAAGCACTGATGCTTTTATCTACCGACCAGTAAAATATTTGAGTTTTCGTGATATCGATTCAAGTCCAGTCGGGATTGGAGACCACCGTTTTTTTTGGCGATCGTTATAAGACATTAGTTACCACTCGCTGTTTGTAATCCCCAGGCTGAGTCACACATCTGAGCTGATGAATCGGTGATGTCTGAGTCAAACGTTTGTCCAAAGCATGAATTTGACACACTTGAATCGGTTCAATGGTAGATTCGCGTTCGTATTTGATCTAGCCGACATTGCCCAAATGGGGAACATCAAATATGAACTACAAGCGCGCCGGGATGCTAAACCTAATTCATTTCAACCTGTCCTTGTGAATTATTGGCTCCATTTGTCCACGTGATTAGAAAAGCAAGAATAACGTATTCTGAAATAGCACGCAAATCTGACACGAGGATGGTTCTGTGAAAATGACTTTTTATATGATAAGTATCGCGTGTTATTAGTTGTTGAGTGTTTTATAGTAGGTGAACGAACTCCGCTGTCAGGGTTGGTGTCGATATTGAGACCAGTTATTCCATTGATGGTGAGAGTAGGTCGAGGTAGTCATAGCAATATTATTGTTTCTAAAGTTAAATAAATTGAGATTAATAATTGATTTCCGCGTCTACAGTTCGCTCACGCCAGATGAGACTGACACTAAACATGGACATGTGCTTGAATAGACCTCTTTCGTACGCAATGTCGATTGAGATGATTGAATGTAGGACGTTTCGTTGGTCAGAATTTGCGAAAAATGTCGATTGGTCTAATCGAGACAAGCGGGACACAGTGATTGACGGGTTCATTTTCATAAGGACTGTGGACCCCGACAGGTATGGCTACATACACTTTATATCCACGTTATTTCTTATTCATACCCCCACCCCTCGGAGATAGAAAAACTTCGTGTTTTAAGTTTTTCATTGGATCATCAATTGACCGTAAAATCCGCTGATCGATAAGATCCGGTTTGAAGTACGCGATGACTGATCATTGTCAGTCGATGGCGTTGGACGAAGATATCGAACCGGGTAATCGTAAACTCATCGGATAGATGCTATAACCACGCAATTCACATGACGACGCAGGGTTATAGCGTACATATTTAGTTCCAGAATAGGGCTTAATGTTCACCCATTTGTGTAGGAAATCATTATATGACTATCGTAATAGACAATCGAATTGGGTTTTATATATGAAAATCTGCGATAGTTGCACGTCTATTATCAATCCATAATTAGGTTCTTTCACTCCATTTTTAAAATTCGTGATTAATTAATGCCGCGGAGTTTGATAACATGCTCATTTATCCGAAAATGGCGAATTTGTACTATTCCAAATTATATGGAATGGTTATGTGGTATCGGTGAGGACAAACATAATTTCACTCCACCATGACATCTGATCCCCATTTGTTTGGTTTCAAACCGGTGCACGAAACGTTTGTGCACACTGCTTATCTTTTTTTTAAATCCGTCTCATTGTAAACCAGTTGGATGGAAAATTTGAAAAGCTTTGACATCCTACTTAAATTTGGTCACAGGAAATAATTTACTATTGACTGTGTCATTGACATTCCCGGGTTTTCTGATAAATTCGAAGGAGATTTTGGCTGATGTAGCCGACATGAGAATGCACAACAAGTCGTCTAGCAGAGAAGGATACCGAGCAATGAAATTTAGGGTAGTCGACAAGAAGGGCTTTCATCTCATTTTACCAAACTGTTCGAGAAATCAACCGTAATATGTCTGAAAATTAACCAATTTTCTTTGATAGTTTAAATGTAGAAAGCAATATGTAGTGTGCTCGAAGTTTGTTGCTTTAATGTATGTCCGATCAATAATGTCAGCACATCTAAACAGAAAAGAAGACGGCGCCAAATCAATCAAGGAAACTGGAAAAATCGATAAACTAGAAAGTGTGTTCGGTTTAAGCCGAACAAGAAAAGTTCATAGGAAATCCATGAACTTTCTGGCCCTACTGAGGTCAATAAACAGCCGTGTGTGAATAATATGTAATTTCCCATTACCTGCAGGTGAGTTTAGTCAACATTGGGGACAGTGAATGATAAATCCGGATTTGGATACCGGTGCAGTCATCATTCTGGTAAACTTGTAATCATAACAGTTGTACGTATAGCACCCAATGTATTGCCACGAGACAGTAAAAATTGTCACCCGGGTTCCGTAACGTTACAGTCTGCGAATCACATCCCTTATTAATGAAATGGCAATGTACATCCGTTTTTGGGAAGCGGGCTGAGGCTAGCAGAAGGCTGCCAAGTGGGGAAACTGACCAGTGGTGGGACGATTCGAACCCGCGACCTTCAGGTCCAAATGCCTCGACCTCATCCGTTTGGCCAATGCCGGCACTTGTTATGTCGATATTGCATGTTAAGTTAGGACTATTGACGCCACTCACGTTACTAACCTTTATTTTATCTTGTTTTCTTGATAGCTTCCCTCTATGATCCGGGAAAAATGTATACTTGCTTCAACCAAACAACGTTAGAATTCACAGTTACACATCAATGCTCAATCCGACAGGATGATTATTCTGAAGAAAGTTCAGCTGGAAAGTTAGGTAGGATTAACGACAAGAGTACAATCCGATAAACCAGTGAGAACCAATCCAGGTAGCATTGTCGCTATCCGGGGATTGAGCCCTTTTGTGATAACCGTAAGTGCACACTATTGCTAACTTTCGATAGGAGAAACTTAGTGGATTTTCATTGTCTTTGGTTTTCAAAGACCGCCAGAAAGCTCCGACCGCGTGGTGATTCACTCGGGACGGAATGGGGAATCCCCAAATGAACACATTATTTCCCAAAATAAATTTTCTTTCCTTTCGAATGTCGATATTGTTCACCAAATCCGACAGGATTAGAACACTGGCAATAATCTATTCGCACTGCTTGCCTGACGGATCAGCCGACATCAGGCGGATGCTGTCGAGTTTTGTTACCATTAACTCAGTTATTATGTAACTATTCCAAAATGCTTTGAAAACCGGTGAAAGTTTCCGAAATGTCTCTTATTCATAAAACTGAATGATCGTTTTAACAAATTTTGTTATTGTTTTCCCTGTCGTACAGACAAGCGATAAATCATTCATCGTCACCCTGGCCGATATGTTATATGAATGATGAAACATCTTCCACGAGAATAGTCACTAAGCTGACGGATGCCAGGTTAATGAAAACAAGCAGATAAAGTTGATGTTTCAAACAATGTCTAGGTGTGCATACGTGCGCGGGTACTCATAGGTTCTTGTGGTCAACCCTAGGGATTGCGCATTTCTATCAAAATCAAATTCTGTACGACAAGATATATCAATCCTTTGTTGTTTTCTTCTTTACAAACCATATCAATGTATCCCAAAATTTGGTCTTATATTGGTGCATTTTGCCGAGCAATTTGATGATTTTCGGAACCTTAGGTTCGGCAACTCTGACATTTAGATCATAAAGGTTTAATCATACATTGTAGAAGCCGATCAACTAAAAGTGTACATTGTACCTGACTAACTTCCTTATACGGGATCAAGCTGACATAGGACATCCGAGAGAGTTCCTGGAAGTACATTATCCCTCAAAAAACCTAATCGACACAGCACATCGACCTAGACTTGTTGATGCGAAAGTATTTCAGATATCATCAGATGTAGAACGGAAATCGACGTGCGCTGATGCATAATCGAGACCTTAATTGTTACTACAAATGCGAAATTTCAGTGTCGCCAGTGATGAACTGAAAGAGTTAAACTCATCCGACGAAAATCAGTAAGATCAAATTTTTCAGCTAGCAGCACATATAAAGTCAAGTCGAGAGGAATAGGAAAAAAAAACGGGACGAAATGAGGCCATTTTGATTAACTTAACGATATTACGGCTCGCAATTTACGGTCCTTTCCATGATGATTTTTCAAGATCAGGCTAATAAATGCGGTCGTGTTAACAACCCAGGGACAGAATGATGGAATTGTTTCAAAGACAGGTTGTTCACAAAATTCAAGGTCAACTCTGAAATAAAAGTACTAAAAACATTAACTTGCATAGAGTTCACTCACAAGGCACTGACCATGTCATCTAGACTGGCGGTAAAAGTCCGCCTATCGAAAATATCCGTATATCTGCTCCTCTGACTTGATAATGAGTCCAAAAATGTGGTCTAGGAAATGATTTACCACTCTGTGCAACGGTCAACTTCACTGAGAAGCTGGGTGTGTACAACGTTTTGTTAGATTTATGAAGATCAAACTAATATCATAGCCATTATGTTTCGAATAGGACTGGGGTCGGTAATCAATAGAAAATAATCGGGTTCTTTATTTACTAAGATTTCATGGTAGAATATCAGCAGCCAATTTTAAACTAACAATTTAATAATTAAATTAATTGTATTATTAAATTGACTATCACTAGTATACGAAAGAAGAACCATGTGCCGTACGGTGAATAACTTCTCTTTGCACTGTCAAAGAGGGCCGACAACCGTTATAACTTAAATTCTGGGAAGGATGGCTCATTTTTTTCCCAAAAAACCTTGTTATTGAAAGTTATGGCCTGGGGCACAGGTGAACATATCAGCTAAGTTCGGGTCTTGCAAAAAAGAAAGTTTCTACCTCCAGTTTGTGTTGTTGTCCCAGTTTGAACCTCCTGCCCGAAAAGTGTTGGAAACCCCTAGCGGTGAAACATCAGTCAGCTGACGAACAATAAACACTCAATTATTACGCCAACACTGTTCCCACAGTGATGTAAAATCAGTGTATAAAAGATCGCTTCTTTGTGAAAATGTTATCCACACGGTTCTATCAAACTAACCATAACCACCCACCGGTCCGTTGATCACCTAGCCACGTAGTCCATTCACGCGGCAAACAGAGATGGCGTTCTCTTACAAACCGTCAGATTGGACCGCCTGTGCAGATGTTATCCGTTCTCACGAACCTGTTTGTTCTCAGTTAAATTTGCCAACCACGTTGAATTGAATCAGAACACAATAGACGGACTACTGGTGTTGGAGTTGGGCCAAGGAATCAAGTCATCATCTCTCTCTGTCTCTCTCCCTGTTGCCGAGGTTTCATCACACAATCAATGGGTCACAAAAAACACCCAACAATCTCAAAAAACAAGCATGGGGATAAAAGAGTCCGTGGTTAGCCTGTAGCCCACCTAGATTCCATTTGTATTCGCATGAACAGTTAGTCAGATTAGCGCTAGAATGTTTCCAAACACTGAGGCGCTTGACCAAATTAGACATTGAAAAGCAGCACAAATGCGCGTTTAAATATATAAACTGGGAAAAAATAATTGGTTTTATGATATTGATTTTGTTTTATTTGCCGACAGTTTTGTTGTTCTGCACGATGATGATGATGATGATGATGATGATGATGATGATGATGATAATGATGATGATAATCATGATGATGATGATGATGATGATGTTAATGATGATGATGATGATGATAATGATGATGATAATCATGATGATGATGATGATGATGATGATGATGATGATGATGATGATGATAATGATGATGATAATCATGATGATGATGATGATGATGATGATGATGATGATAATGATGATGATAATCATGATGATGATGATGATGATGATGATGATGATAATGATGATGATAATCATGATGATGATGATGATGATGATAATGATGATGATGATGATGATGATAATGATGATGATGATGATAATGATGATGATAATGATGATGATGATGATGATGATGATGATGATGATAATGATGATGATGATGATAATGATGATGATGATGATGATGATGACGACGACGACGACGACGATTCGGATGATCAGAATAACGGAATGAATTATGACTTAAATTCTTATAGCATGAATGCTGTGGATTTTCAGCAAAAACAATCAATAAAGAACAAATTATTCATTAATTTTACGTCATCCATTTGAACGAAGAAATTTCTCCTGATCCACAACGGTCTTCGTTCTCAAAAGCGAATTATTTGAGCAAAGATCCACTGTTGCACTAACTACCGGTCCTACTTCTTTTTGTCATGTCTACTGTTGGATTTGTAGTTTGTGAGCAATTTGTCCAGTCTACGTTTCTCGAGAAGAACTTTTCCGATTAGTACATTTTCAGAAATTCGAGTTGAACAATAATTCTGTTTTTATCGATTCCTAACTATCCCAATACGTTTCAATGTATAGTAAAATGTAAAGAGACTAATTCAGTCGAAAGATTAGTCGTAACAAAACTCATGTAGGATGAATAATTTTTGAATCTTATGAATGTATTCTACGTCGGTTTTTTCTCTTCTACAATCTACTTTCGAATTGTTGGTGAGCCAGGGTAGATGAAACGTGATCGCCGGTTGTTTTCAATATACAATGCCAAAAGTTATGAAGACGAATAGCTGCTTTTGATGTCACAGTCCATCTCGTAGACAACAGAATAGAGTTCGTCAAAAAACTGACATATTATGGTCTCATTGCTGGTAGTCAGATGTTACGTGGCTTGCAGACCAATTAAATACATGAAATCAACACTCAGGTAATCATTTAGAAACAATAAAAGCACTGCACAACTGTTTAATCTTCATAAGGAATCACCAGCCGCAGGGCATGTCCACGGCACCCGAACCGCGAGAATAATTTCACCGAATGATCAAACACGCACAGGTTACTGATTTTCAAGTTCACAATCAGCTGATGCCCAATCATCGATTCCTCGCAGAAAACGGACTTCTTCCCAGGCAGCCTAATTACGCCAAAGCGTTCGAGCATGACCTACCGAGCCTGTCTACTTAGTCAAGGTTGTTTTGTAGAAGGTAAGATGGCTCACGAATCACTAGAAGATTCGAATATCAAAAGGAACTGAGGCCAGTGTGTTTCGAACTCATCATTTTAGTATCGCTTGTCCTCTAATCGCGAAGCTACGAGGCCACACCGAAGTGTGGACTGTTAAGCGCAAATTTTATTTAAAACAGGGAAAACTTTTCTCACTAGTTGTTGTTTTGCCAAGCGCTTGTTGGATTAACCCAATTTCTTAACTTTTCATAATTCACTGTATTATGACGACACGATTATGAACAGATAAAAACACGTTTGTTCGCCAGCTTGGTTCTCTCGATACCTTCCGCCTTTTTTAGCTGATCACGCGTACAAAGGAATGTCTTAGACTTTGTGTTTTGATCAAATCATTTTCCGAATGGGTTTGGGTAGCAAATGCGCGAATCATTTTTGTACCGTTTAGACACTGCAAAAACAAAAAGAAATGCCGTAAATTTTCACACATTTACACTCAAGTATCGGTTATGTACCATTCGACTAATGCACGGCTTCGTGACAGATTAATTTTTTCGTCAGGGGTAATCCCATTTTACACTTGTTATTGTTGTTCAACTTCGAATTTTCCCTCAAAACCCGAATCTTTAGTCCAAATTTAGTCACCGTGTGGTATCTATCAAGCTGTTGACCATCTAAACATTGAGTTTGGCGAGAAATTTTGGTATACATTGTTAAAATTCATACTTTCTAATGTTAGAAATGTTCTATATCATTTCTGTCTGTGTTCACGCTATTCATCAGTCCGCTTTCGAGCATGTCATCAGCCCACTGTCGACAATAAGACGAGACAGTTGGACGAATCAACTGAAACTCCCATCCCCACCATGCCATGCATACACCCCTTCCCTAGCACACACACACACACACACCACCAGCACACCACACCACTGTACACGATGGGTCATCTTGGATCAATCATACATCGTCCGATCCCCTCGCGCTTTCGTTCTATTCCCAAATCTCGTCAGCATGTGCAAATAAATGGTTGAATAGCATGTTTTTTATGTTATGGTTACGGTACTAAGCTTCGCACAACCATAGATTTGCACAGGATTGGCGACGGCTTTCAATCTTGTGTTCGAATCTGTCTATTCACTCGTTTGTCTAGCGGTTAACACTCGTTCTTTTGCTTAACGGCATGTTTTAAGTATGCCCACCTTACTCCAGAACCGCTACCACCTATTTCATGTGGATCCGGACGTGGTTGTCAAGCTTCTCAGCTGTCGCACACCAGTAGTTGTTCGTTCGACTACCGTATCCAAGACTGTTAGACGGTATGAGCTCACCAATTATCCTGCTAGCTGACGCTCTTCGACAATTGTGTATCTTCACTTTTATGGTCCGTCCAGATGCCTCTATTCGTATGGGAAAGGAAGTTGTGCGCAATCCCACAGATTCACGTTTCCTAACCCCCATCTCACGATGGGCTTACCAACCCTAAACAAGCTTCCTGTCCACATTCACTCAACTCACATTGCTTCAAGCATTCCATTGTGTATTTTTGGTCGACTAGTGGACCCACGTAGACACATACACACAAACACACGTGTACGAGCATCCACATGTGCACAACCTGTCAACGGGACCAACGTGGAACGAAGACAAACACCGTATTGTGACAAACTAATTGCTTATGAACACGATAATCAGTACTCAAATTATCGAAAAACTGACTTTATGGGCCTAGGAACTAACGGCGATTTATCAAAACATTTGGCCCAATTAACTCCCAAAGATTCGCACTCCAACCGGTTTCAACGGTTGAAGTTTGATGCATGGTTAGCTAAATCGCCCAGTAAAATTGCACAATCTGTGTATCCTTGCGATCTGCTCATTGATCTGTTTCTATTTGTACTAAACCGCTTTTTGTAGTTAAGACAAAAAAATTAACCAAATAGTGATGTTTTACAATCAGTTCGAGGACCTTGCAACTTGGAGTGAAGATCATCAACGACCGATTTGTTAGATCCGGTGTCAGAGACACAGCCGCCTGGAGAAATCAACAGTTCGTGCCAGATGAGGTTCGAGATATCCGCGGAGTCCGTTCCCCTTGGCGAATAAGGCTTCAACGATTTCAGATCCCTTCAAAAACACTCAAATGCTAGTTTCATCTGATCAGTGCAAGTGAAGCTTTACCCTTATTCGTCCCAAGTGGACTGTGCGGACTAATAGAAAATGTCATTTTAGGCTTGAAAAGTGAAAGTATTCTAAGGTAAGGTCCTACAAATGTTACGTTGGTCAATGTTTAGAGTCGAGAGTGTGCAACTACTTACAGGTGTACAACGAATTTCACTAATACCTGGTGATTCTCTGACAATATATGCAGCGATTGTGATATGAAGCTCCAACTCCTCGGAATGCAATAGAAAAAGTTGTGAATTCGAACGTTCACTTCGGGCCTCAGCATACAAGTAGCATTTCTAGAACCAACATTCGTTGGGTCATGATCGCTCGGCATGCATCACCATCAGTGGTCTGGTATGCAATTTCTTATAAGTCGATTTCTATTGGCCACCGTAGTATAACCGATAAGCTGAAAATTGTGACAAAATCCGTCCGTAAAACAACACATTCAATGTGCTTTTTCTGTTCGTCAGCTATGTATTTGCAGGTTCCACGTCCCGTGAACGGCTTCCACTAGCTGAACTAGGCGTATAGTAAAAAATTACAAGCAGCTACAAAGAATGCTTCTACTTTCAAGCAAAAAGTAAATCCGCATATGGTCGGGGTAAAATGGCAACATCGCAACCACATCAAAGCCGATTTATAAAATGTCACTGAAAATGCCCCGGTACACTTCCCGACATCAAGGACGTTTAGGCAGCAGCTATTGATGGACTCAAATAGACCTCGTGGATTGTATGCTGTTCGGCCGCTAGGTGTATTTGCGTCACTCATACGCATTGGCTTTGCGATTCCAACTTAGACTTTGACTACTGTAGTCCTGAAAAATCTTCCGCGCTGACAACCACACTGTAATGGGGAAACCCAAGGGATCAGTACAAAGAATGTACGCATTTTAGGATTGTACTTTTCATTTAAGGTACACTGGATGATTTCAATTCGGAAGAGGATCAGATATCTCCATACTGATATTGATGCGGTCGCGGAAGGTTTCATTATATTTATGGTGTGTGTGTGTGTGTGTGTGAACATCTTGACAATTCAATGCTTATTTTGTCAGACGAAACCCCCCGCCCTCGTCTGGAGCAAACTGGGCAATTGCTTCATTTACTGATTAGCATCATTTGCCCCTACCAGATAAACCAACTAGTCATGAATTTACAGATCGTCAAGAACGGTAATGACCATTATAGCTATCTATGCACGATCGCATTCATCGGCCGCGCGTCTCTGGGCAAGTTTAGCCCAAACGAGAAGAATGTTCATTTGTTAATCAACCCGTGCTTCTATAAAATTGCTTGAAATCCCGAAGAACTTTAATGTCCATTGATCCAACGTCGATAGTTGAACCTAGGCACAAGTAACTACTGGATAGACGAATAACACGATGCAATATCTTCAAAGGCATTGGAACCCCCTCAAGAGATCTTCTTCATGCAGTCCAGTCGGCTCAAATGTTATGTTCAGCAACATCCATTATTATTTTGCTACACAACGAAATCGTTGTATCACCCTAACCGGTTTGGTAGAGTTTAACAGAAACCGGCGAATCCGAAGCTGTCATCTATTTACGGTTTTCTGATCAGTTGGCTATCACTCGTTTGTATCCCCCGTAAATTCCTGATCCTCAATTATTCCTTCATATTTCCAATCTGAATCTGACCTAGACTGAAGATAGGCTTGCTCACACTTTAAATCGCTGTCGGGCTAATACGCGCTTACGTGGTAGAGTGATAACACAGTTGGTCCAAGGTTAACCCAGGCAAACCGTCCACTAACCACGTGACTTTTTCGATACTATGTTTTGTTTCAACGTGGTTGAAGAGATTCGCTTTTTTTCAATGGGCTTTTTCTTTGTGTGCACTTTATTTTAAACAAATTTTAAATCTTCTGAATTAGACCAACTAATTTTCAGCAACTAACGTTTTCTGTTCGTCAGAGTTGTTTCTCCAAAAAAAGAACAATTTAACCGTGCAATGTGGATTTCTTGTGCCGATTTTTGGGTCAGTGATCTACTACTCAACTCATACGACCACACAAATGCAAACAAACACGCCTAAGATTGTCATCTCATTTTCACTAACATCTGAAACCATTCTTGAGAAAGGTTGGCTGCGGTAGCCGAAAAGTAGACGATTGGTCAACTATTTCCGCTAAAATGTGTGTTACTGAACAGCAAAATATTCCGTGCGTGACCCTTCACAGTCTGTCGTATTTCCTGGGAACAAAAAATTTGACGAGTTTCGTATTTCTGTATGTCTTTTTTGGCGGGATGTTCAACCCCCCTCCAAAAAAAAATTTGTTTTACCTTCTCATTTCTCCAGTTGGACTACTTTAATTCACACACATGCACATTTAGCCTTGGATTTTCCAATACGAAGACAAATCAGGTCGAATTAATAGTCAAGACATTGAAGTAGTTTGACCTCATCCGAACAGAATCCACGTCATTTTGTCTTTATCACATGTACTGTCTGTCATTTAGCAAAAAAATCAAATCCTCTTGTCATATCACTCGATTTAGCAGCCTGAGAAATTTTTATCCTCTCGACTAACACAAGCTGATTTCTTTCATTCACACATGTGGAAACACGTGTGACACTTGTGTGGTATTTGAATGCTTTTTCATTTTTAACTGAAATAACCTTCGTACGAAAATAACCGAGGAGGTCGTGGTTGGGTCAAGGTTAAAGACGCCGTGAAACACAAATGTCTCGTGCTTCGATCTGTAGCGCGTGATACAGCTGTTCCCTACGATAATGACCGTCTATAAACAGGTATTCAACCTTGCTTGTCCAAGTGCCGTGAAAAGATCAAAGCTACCTATGCGTGTGTGTGTGTGTGTGTGTGCGCGCTCGCGTCTGTCCGGTTTGTCCAAATTCAACCTTCTTTGTGATCCGGGTCAGTGGAATAGTTAATTCTCCCGATAGGTGTGCCGTATCTAACTGTTCGGACGATCGATATCATTTCAACACCCAAAATCATGTCTGATTATTACTGCCAGTTTGGTAGGGACAAAAATGTAGTTTAATCTAGAGGGGCCAGACGTCAATTTTCTGACTAATTTGAGTAAATTTGATTGGATTTTAGCCATTTTGCCATGAAAAATTATTTAGCTCGGACTAGATGGTCTCGTTTCGTAAAAAGGTAACAACTTGACGTTCCATTTGGATGGTCTTAAACTGAGTGGTCGGATGGATTCAGGTTTACGACCTGATGAGAAATATTCACCCATAGTTTTTGTAAACTATTCGGTCTGTGATCAGCTTATTCAAACTCTGCCAGACACATTAGTATTATCGTCTCCCATATTGCCTACAGGTTAACTTGAAGAAGCAGTAAAATCTACGTGGGTACAATTAAACGATATTTGAGTTGAAAAATCAACAACCACGTCGTAAAGTGTTTGTTCTGATCGATGACGCTAAAATAATGGACGAAATAATCGGACAAGAAATATGACATCGGCTCAAGCGGGACAGTTCCAACAACGGATGATCGAATTTGTTTGGCCTGATCAATCCAAAAATACGGTTTCACAATCCGGAGTGGGAAAAGATTATAATTTGGCAGGTTCATTACAATTTTCCCAGAAGTTCTGCTATGACTGAACGTGTAAATGGTCTGTTCTTTTGGGTTTTCGACATGTGTAAATGATAAATCCATCGTAGACGGTTTTCCGCTGTTTATCCCCCTGTAGGACAAAATCATCCTTCTGTTGCTCATAATGAACAAAAATTGAACTGACAACGGACATATTCCCCCATCTAATGTGACATTCCCATTTGTTGGGTACATTTCCGGGTCACCGAATTGAGTGAAACCCATCCGGTGTTCGACCAAGGAACTTCGATTGCCTAACAGATACATACAGTTTCAAAGACGGCTAGCCTGAAATGATCTAGCCCCAGCGATGCGCCTAATTTACAGGAAGCAGATAAGACTGTACCATTCCAAAAGACCGGGAAATCAGTAACGAAGTGCGGCTGTTAGTTTTGTCGTCGATAGCTTCTGTTGCATATCTAGCCCTACCCAGTCGTATGCTGTTGAATGTCACTCGTGTTATTGGAGGCTCAAGCAAGCCATGCCTGTAATTGAGCGTTGTGAACTATTTTGGATAAGAAACGGAAGAATAGTACTGAATCCAACGGTGATTCCAGTAAGAAAGGGGAAATATTTGCATTTCTATCCTCAGGACTTAATTATAGGGCAGACAATCACGACATTTCGTGATCAGTGAGAGCTAATCACGGCTTTCGATGTATTTCTAGCCGGCCTATTGCGAAGGCCAAAGGTGGAGCCCGGCGAGGACTCGCAATCCAGGGTTACCGTTAGAACACCGTTTCGGGCTTTGTTGCAATCCCGTAAGGCTCTCTTAGAGTTTTGTTGTGGTAGCTGAACGACCCATGGAAGAACTGCCATGCTCCAATCTCGCTGGTTTTATAACACAGGGAAATGCGCTGGAACAAAGACTCATTTGGTAAAGAGTATATGGAACAGACGAGGCAGAACTACTTATCTAGAACAATTCCAGCCAGTTGTGATGCAACCTCAATGGTTTGACTGATTCACGAGGTTGACTGTTTGCCTGAATTGTCACTTATTGCCCGATTGTCAGAAGGTGATATTCCGCCCTCGTTAGGGCTTGGTGGTAAGACAAGTATATAGGCCCGGTGACAGTCAGAGGAAAAATCTGATACTTTAATATTACCTGCAGATCTACGAGTCAAGTTTGCAAAGCTTATTATAGTGGTGTATGCAGCAATTGTTAAAGACTGTATTGCAAGTGCAAGACAATTTAGGTGAGATGGATGATTTGAATGAATGAATCACATCTTCAACAGTACGAATAATGAGACAGGAATGAAATGTATTGAAATTCTGAATAAAGTAATGTGGCGATAAACGAAAGGATAAGTTCAAAGTAGACATACCTGATAGATTCATGTGGTGCTGTCATGGCACCTGGAAGAATAAACAGAAACTTAAATCTACAAGCCTCTTTTAGTGGGCGCTGTGAAATGTCTAGTGGTACGATTGCTGTGGCCTTCTGAATTGTTTTTCTTTAATCTTTTTTTCTTACACCAATGTCCAAATTTCAGTCAAGAACAACAATGGAACAAAAACAGTTATTCTCATCACCTCGTAAAAAAGCATTAGACACAGAAGTCGTTAGGTGAATGGTTTGAGCATCTAGGGTCGATTGGTTAGGAAGTTGGGTGAGACATAGCTCCGATTTGTCAAAGTGCTTACCAGATAAGAAACCGTGGAGTAGCCACAGACATTGCATTTGAAGTGTATGGAAATATGAAACTGGCAGTTCAAAAGATCATCATGCATAGGGCATGTTAGATTTGAGAGCACCTTGTGAGCAAACTTTTCACATGTCACACGAAAATTCATTTCATCGTATAAAAGACAGAAAACGGATAACTTTAAAAGCTTTCCTGAAATAAATTTATAAAAATAATGGGGAAACAGCAAAAAAACGACTGGAAAAACAAGTTGGCATACAAAGCGGCTGGTGATACTCTATTTCACTTTACCATGTAGAAGCCTTCTGATTTGAAATGATAGTCCTCGAAGATTCATACACCAACAACATGTGATGGGGCTATGTCTAAGTCATTTGATACAGTCCGGCACATCTTTGCGCTAGCCCGCGCAGAAAACTGGTCAATGAGAACCCTGGAGATAGACGGTCCTGAAGTGCAAACACTGTTCAAAGGTAATTGGACGGAATGCATTTCATCAATCCGAACACCGCCCATATTCTACATATTTTACAAGTGAAAGAGACAGTTTCATCAGCACGCAAATAACACAGAAAATGGACGCATCGATACAACCGAATTCGAATAGAGAAGGTCAGTCATACGGTGAGTAAAATATAACAATAAAACAAGAGGGGGAATAAAACTGCGCAATGAGCAGAGAAAACTTGGCCATGTCTTGCCAGTAGGAGATTGAATGTTTGCATGAAATAATTCACCACGTGATATCATCACTCAACACACTATTAGGAAACCATGGAAGCCCTGTACAGCTGTTTCATCCTTGTCAGGAATCATCAGCACAATGCTTCCATGGTCTCTCAGTGATCAGTGGAGCGATGATATCACATGGTGAATTATTTCATGAAACATTCAATCTCCTACTACTGACAAATACCAAGTAGCCAATCTCTGTAAGTCGTGTTCAAAGTCGTCGTCACACCTATGCTACCTGCAAAAGTCATCTGTCGGTAGGGGTCGATTGTTCTGCGCTAGCAGCCCGTGGCCGTGCAAACCAGTGACGGATGGGTGCAACATCATGTGGTGAAGTTCAACAAGCCGTTCAGAGCCTGCTTGGTGGCGCAATGGCTAAGGCGTTCGACTCAGAATTGTTCGTCCCGGGTTCGCGTCCCAGTTCGGGGGCGGTAGATATGCACAGCTGATGATTCCTAACAAGGATGAAACAGCTGCACAGTATTTCCATGGTTTCCTAGTGACTTTTTCCGTGGATTGGAAATGTTTTATTCTTCGGCAATCAAGTGTCTTCTGTGGTAATTTATGGTTTTGTTTCAATTCCATGAATGCCTCAAAAATAGCCACCAGCGAAAGTACATGCACGTATTTAGGGAAGAAGGACAGTGTCGGGTGCTACCTGACCCCGGAGTGCATCAAAAAATCAATGCGCCAATGTTATGCTTATTGAGAATATTTTAATATCAGAGCTGCGTCGTCGATTGATAGCATAATTTCGCGAAAGTTTCGACTACCTTGATTAAACTCTGTCTGGGCAAGTTTTAAAACAAAATATTGATCTGAGAGAGGCTAGCCCAAAGTAATTCAAAAATCCGCAAAATTTTACTCTCAACCGATAACGAAGAGTTCTGATATTAAAACTTCCATGAAGGAAAGCAGTTTATACTTATCCTCAAGTGGTATATCTTTCAACAAGACAATTCAAAAGACAATGATTAAAATATACACATCATAGGTTACTTTTCTAAGTCGTTCTCTTCAACGTTTAACCGGAATCAGTCTGCGTCTTGTCGACCTCAGACGGAAAGGTTAAATGCATTTAACTGAATCAATGCTGAGGTTACCGCTTTTCAAGCGCCTTCGTCAGGTTACAGCTCGATAGATGTATCCTTTTTTCCTCTCACAATCATCAAGAGTGGAGAATCGTTACCGACAGGTAGACTGTAAGCGTAAGGAAGGAAACCGTAGTCGAACAGTTGAAAAAAGCGCGAAGTGATAGGCTCTGTCAAAAGGGGACGATTGGCACCGAACACGAGTACCAAGTCTCCAAGCGGTCAGGGAATGTCACAGGTCATTGCTTTACTTAAGGTTGCTTTAAGGAAGACGGGACGATATGACAATAACATAGTTGTCAGGTTAAAGCGCTCAGTCATATCTCTCGGTATGTCGCTTGTGATGTTTACTACAGCAACAGCTTAGGGCATAATTTTAGCAAGGGTTTGATTTTGCAGCCTAACTGCAAGGGCCTACCAAACAGAGTGAGTGCGTGCCAATCTCGTAGGAGTAATTTAAACGGATGAGGTGTAATCCGTGTTGAACATCCGGTAGTTTGCTCGCGAGACTCCTGAAGAATGTTACGCCTGGGTTAATTGAAGACTCGATAAGACGACATCACCGGTATATACCAAGTCTAAACTTCTCTATCGTTGGTGTTCTGTGACATGCGCTGTAGTATAGGGTGAAAACATATGGAGCAAAAAGAAACAGTTTCTATAAATAACAGAAATACATGTGCAAGTTTATATCACGTAGACAAACAGAATAACCGACTGGACAATTTTTTCACTTAAATCAAATCAATGATTCTGAAAACCTGGAAGAAAACTAAGTTTTTCGAAAAAGTTTGCTTAATTTTTTTGTTATATTTTCGTCTCAGAGCAAATTACGTGATATAAGTGCGTATGCGCACTAACCCACAGTAGGGTACGAAACGTTCTGAAGCATTCCGCAATCCGATACCCATCACACTCGGGTGGCTGTAGTCACAGAAGAACGGCCTATTCGTGAGCTGAACCTACTATTTCACAGCGCCAGTTTTGCCTACTGATTGCCTTCGCAGTAGTCAAGTTCACATTTGTGTATATTTATTCACGCGTTCCTGCTGGACAGCATATCGACGGCACAGACAAGCGCTTGCATGGAACCATCTGTGAGCACCACCCCTGGTGAATGAGTACTAGAACGAGTAATTCGTGCAATAGCGCAGCGGTCTCATGCCGAAGACAAACTAAGCTAAAAGTAATTGAGGTGGAATGCTTTCGTATCATGCGTGAGCAGCGGGATAATCAGCTCAGATAGTCTGCTTCGCGAAAATCATCGCAGCTTGTCTATAAAACCCGTTATCTGCGCTGAAAAAATCTGTAGTTGTTCTACAGCCTCTGTGTCTTAGTTAATACTCCAAAGTAGGCGCCATACCAGACAACACTTGGCACATAACATGTTCATTTGATTTGGGACTACTCATTAACCCCATATGTTGTCATTTCTACTCCTCTCCGCACAGCTTTTCAGTGCAGTTGATACTACCATCTAAAATTTAAGTGGTATACTGTTACGTAATGCTATGGCTACGAATTACTGAAAACGATCTTGATCGCCAACTGTAGTTTCATCAGTGCGCTCAGTCGGAACTTTGCGACAATAACCAACTTTTGATCATTTTTAATGAATGACCCCACCAGTGTGACAGTTCTTACATGACCGATGGATCACCACATAAAACTTTACTTCGTTGGGTTCGACTGGGATTCGAAAATCCCAAAACATGAGACATGGTTCATGTTTCCGTCTACCCGTCAAGCTGGAAGCAAACCATTTTACTTAAGTAAACTTGCTCGTTGAATCCTTGTAGAGTGAAACAAGAAGCTTCATTCGGGGAAAAAATCGTTTTTTTATGTTGTCTGATTTCTTAAAATCAAGGGAATATCTCTCTCGCCACAACAGCAAAATTTCCCTTAGCCCTATTGAATTGTCCTCTGGTTTGCTTAGTTGTACAAGAGTAAACGATGTAGATAAGCATGAGTAAACCGGAGAACGTTTCAAAAGAACTATCTTCACGAAATATCTATCTTTAAGTGTTTTGCAGGTCACCACATACCATATACCCATCGACAAAGTTTACTAGTGGCCAGATTAGGGAGCTTAGCACTTTCTACTGTTGTGTGGGATAATTATACACCCTGCTTTATTGCCCGATTAGCCCATACAATCTGGACAATTGTGCTTGAAAAATCGGGAATAATTCGCTTCAGGATTGGAGGAAAACTTCTCTCGACGAATTCCAACATGAACATAGGTAACTCTGGTCACTTTCGGTGAGGATCGATTCTCTTAGTAAAATCATGCTGGCACCGTTGATTAGTTTGACGTTCTGCAAATCGCGACCTTGTTTAGTTTAAAATGTTGGAAAGGCTTAAGTACAGAAAACTAAATAGAACGAGGTTTCCTAATCGATTCATTACTATTTACATTGAGGCAACAAAATATTTTGGTGTTTCTCGCTCACTGCTTCACCTTCACAGCGTAAGCGGTTAACGCAGCGTGCCCGAATGACCTCGGTTTAAGGTCAACTTTGATGTGAATCAGGATCTTTCATAAAAGAAAATCTTCTTATTCATGGTCAATCATAATTGTTAAAGCATAGCCAACGAAGAATATCCCAGTAACTAAATAAGAATACTGGCGCAATCGGATGGACAAGGAATGAAGCATACAAGGGCAGAAAAGGAAAGGAACACCGTAGTATCCATCTGTACATTTTTTCAATCATTCTGATTCGACAGAAAACGGCAACGCGATCCTGGTTCTCTATCGTATTTTTCAATATGTCCAGTTAGCTAGCTGGTAGGTCTTTCGGACTCTAACCGCGGGGAAGTGAAACTCCTACCTTATCTAAGTTTGCAGCGCACTTTCTCATTCCCCGTTATCAGATTATCTGTTGACCACCACTTGGCTTCTTCCATTCGATGGGAGGAACGGAAAGTACGGCACGGTATGGCAGACGAGTGTTCGTCATACGCAACACATGATCCAGCCAACGAATTCTACTGCGCTTGATACGCTGAGATAGGATATTCTCTGAGTCAGCTCCCAATACTGGATTCCTAATCTAGGTCATTTCGCCCAATACGAGAGATGCTAGGCCAATATCGGTGACCCGACACTCCCAACCGATTTTGGTGCTTTTTCCTAAATTGAGATTAGACACACACAAATATATTTTCACCAAAAAGTAGTCATTTATATTTGTTACGTAGACACAATTCCTAAAGAAAATCAACCATAATTCACATCAACCTCGCGCTGCTCATATACCTCTAGCCCCAGGGTCTCAGCTACTAATAAAACAGGAGTAAACGAATGTAAACAAGTGTTCGAAAATTGTATTCGCTATAACACAGAGCACTAAATTAGCTTCTAGAAAGGTCAAAACATGCGTACATAAAACCAAAGGCACTTCCGGTGTATCCATAACGTTAGAGTTCATGCTACGGAATCCATTTTCCAATTTTCTCGAGAGGTCGGCCGCATCTTAGATCCTTTGCAAATTTTACTAATTATGATTCTGCAGCGTAAACAATCTATGACCTAGTTACTGTCCAGAACTGGATGCCAAATTCATTGATTTGACAAGTATAGAATTTTTTCACAGGCATAAGCTGTCTGTCAGTTTTGTGAGGTTTTCCAAGTACACTCCCTATTCAAGCAGCTAGCGAAGGCTTCAAACACGTTTGTTATAATAAACTTTAAACGACCTATCGCAACTGCCGTTTGATTCACGAAAGTGACTGTCGATTTATTGGAAATAGCTGGATGGCTTTTTGAGAAGACGGCGAGGAAAAGCTCCATCTGGACGCCCCCGACAGAGATTTGTGTATTCGCAAAATTTCAGCCAAATCGGAGAGGAATGCGTGGTATTTACGAAATTTCGATGATTCACCAGGAACAACAGAAGTTATTCAGCTTTCGTTGTTAATGAAGGTTCTTTTGGACATCGTCATTCTAGTGGTAAGAAGAAAAACTTCATAGCTCATCTCAATTAGATCCGACATTTCGAAAATGCTTAAGTAGTTCGTTGTAGTGATAGCACCTGGAATCCGCGTGAGCCTAATTCGATCAAAAAACATTATGAAAAAAGGCCAAAACTGACACAAACTTAACATGTTCAGCTCAGTCCGGTTTGAACAACCAATGCCAATGCGCTGACGTCTTATGATTTTGGTGGATTTCTCGCAGCCACGAAGAAATAGAGAAAAGAAAATCAGAAAGAAAGAACATGGAGTAGCAGAAGTATTTCGAATGAAAGGAAGTCACCGACTTCGGCATACAGGCACGTCACCCAATGTTTCTAACCATTGCGACGGGAGATTTCGTTGATCCACAACAGCTAAGTTTGCATACCATTTCTCCAAGTCATATGGTGACCAATGACCTATCGTTTAACCAATGCCTGCCTAGAAGGATAGAGTACATCAGGAGAGTCGATCTGGAGCCATGCGTAACATTTGTGCCAGCCATTAAAACCCATCAAAGTTGAATGCCTCTTCGACTGACTGACTCCCACGATCAAATATTCTAAACCTACCTCAGTGCTATCAATATAATTTTCCCACTACGCCAGTGTTCAAGCACCGACAGTCTTTCTATATCTTCTACCCCAAAGGCCATGATACCAGGCGGCTACTGCCCATGTGATTAATGCATGAAATTCGTGGTATGACGCTCAGGTCATCTGGTCGACCTTAAGTTCGAGAAGCATCGAACTTGAGGTTCTCACCCACCAGAGCTCGTCAGTGGCAGACATTCTTCATCCCATCCAGGGTTTGAACCCGAGTTTTCCAAATGGAAGACGTGCTATCAGTGCACCATCAACCCTCTTTCCGGCTCGCCAGAATTACCGATTTAGGTTTGTTCAGATATCGTACTTCAAGACAGCCAACAGTCCCAAGAACAAACTTTGAGTGCGACGGGGAATATGCATGATAGATTAACTAATGAGAGCGAAACGCGACTCCTGAATATGACGTTGAAAGGAATGGCCTAAGATGCAGTCCGAAGGGCATTCAGCTGGGGCACAAAATTTGTCCACTTCGTTAAACTTCTCCCCTTCAAGAGTAAGACACAGATTCGAACCTATCCCATTCTCCAATATTATTTTACATTCTGCAGGTACAGAACACATTCCAAACACAACAACACCATCATTTAGATAGTCGAAAAAACTTGCAGCTTGCCTGGGCCTTCCTTCAGACGCAAAACTTCACTTGCAAATTCCAAATTAGGTAATTTACTCCTCGAGTGAATGTCAAGACCACTATTCGTCCATATTCATATCAATTGCAAAATTAAATTGGAGAGTGTGAGAGCTAGAGATCCTGACGAACATCACTTCTCGCGACGAAACGAAAGGAAAAATCGTGGCGAGCATGAACTCGGCCCTGATTGTTCGTAGATAGTGATTAAAGACGGTGAAATGGATTGCTTTGGTCCACCTTTCAGTAAGAGCCAACGCCAAAGAATTTCAAGATCGACGTTTTCGAATCAAGAAATACGGGGATCGTGAGTCTGTGGAAATTATGCTTATTCTCTACCATCTGATCGAGTCAGAAACTGGCTTGATTCTCGATCGCACACTAGTCGCGAGAATTCGGTAGTCGGGGTAGAACTGTACACGATCCTTTTGGAGGCAATAAGTGCTAACTTCTCTGTGATATTCATATGGCGACCTATCAAATCGATGCAATTGCCGATTAAAACCAATCCCTAGGTAACTGCTCGTTTCTAAAGGTTGACCCTAGAAGGATTTTGAACTTCAGTGCAACGACGTTATCGACATCCTTGAGGAAGGGCAGCAAAGCCTCATCTGGTCCATCAGCCTTTTAAGGAAATCTATTGTCCTGATAAACTCTACTTATGATACTTCACTGGCATCTATGGAGAACTTTTTACTGCCATCCTAATGCACTCCGTTCAAAGCTCCTGACAGTGAATCACTGAGCCATCGAATTCCTCGATTACTTCACGAACATCCGGTTTTCGTGGACCAGTACTCTTGGTCTGCCGGTAAAGTTTGCGATTAATGCTGATATCCGTAAATTCCATTATTAATGGAACAATCATGTACATCATTTTCTGGAAGAGGACCGCGGCCAACAGTGGGAAAGTTGGCCGAGAGTGAAAAGATGCAAACAAAGGACCACAACGTTGACAGCTTGACCATGGCCGATCAGCAGCCCTTCCTATTTTTTAATCTACCATTGTTTACGATCATTTACTGGCCATCTGGTCAGTTGGTCTCTCACGGATGTGGGTTCCATAGGGGTGGATCTGGGAATATACGCCAGAACAGCTGACGTCTGAAATTCCTTCGCCTCTGAGGCTCACAAGACCTGGAGTCCTGCTTGGTGTCTAACACTGAGTCCAGAATATCGTTGATCCGTTTCCGATGGTTGCTCGGATCGTGAGTATTTACGTAGAATGCGCCGACTGGAACTACAGCCGATGGTTATAGTATAGAAGCAAATGCGCGGGATGGATGGTTTCCGTGTTGGTGCGACCACAGACTAGGCGCAGACCAAAGCATGATCTTAATCCATGGGTGCAGACAAGAATGATCCATGCGTTTCGACTGATCCACGTCATAGATGACTAATGACCGTGTGGTCAGTCCAAATCCAATGCAGTTCGTTTATACGCAATATGTTGTTTGAATAAAGTATGGTTTCCATTTTGCTGCTTTGAATGAAAAAGCAACGAATGACTCGTTTGCCGGTATCGCAATAACGAAGACTGTTGACTACTCTTAACAGTGAGTACGATTGCTCATTAAGGAAAAAACTCGTCGAAGACATTTTGCTCGGAAAATGTGAAGTCATCGAATCCTGGACGAATACAGGAGTGGACCTTCCATACACGTACATTTGCGCACAAACACACACGTACATCTGTCATTTATTAGCACCTTGTGGGCACAAACGCGATGATTAACTCATTTAATATCATTTGTCCATCTTCAATCAGTTCATAAAAATGTTTAGACATCATGACTGTTCAACCGTGACCTTTTCCGTGCTCGTCTTCATGATCTGTCTACTTGTTAGTGTTATGTTATTGGTCACCTTGCTGGGTCACGTTAACTAGTGTGAGGCACCTTTCGATCAGTTCGACTGAACCTTAGACTGTTTGGTCAGATTTAATTCTTTTTGTTTGATTGGTTCAGAATCAGTCCAATGTCTTCTGGGTCTTGTATGCGGGCAATATTGATTTCAGTACACGCTGCTGCTATACTACAGCTTGGTTCCCCACTTAGTTGTGTCGTTTTAAGCGCTCTATTATGTTTGTGCGGTTTTAGAAGTGCACGATGTACTGCTGAACAGCATCACTTTATTGTAATTCGTTCCGCTGCCCGTGGAACGTTCTGGACACGAAATACGAACGTATAGGGGCATTGAGTTATCATCGGTTTCTCGAACTTTACGGTTTACCAACAGAGAAGCGAATGCCCACTTTTCGCAAGTCTTGCCAATAATGACTCCAACCATCAAAACCATTTAGGCTGTCGTTTTTCATTACAGAATTACTTCTTCCCACCGGGTACCTCAGAAATCTGCTTTTCTGCCCGAACTAAACGGTATTGTATACATAGCAAAAACCTGTCTAATAAATCGTACGATTACAGTATATATTCCTACGTATGCTCCAATGTATTTAGTGCACTTCTTGTCACGTGATTTAGACGATCTGCTATCTGTATCCGGTTGTTGGACAAGTGGCACCTCTCATGATTGTGCGTTGGCTTTAAGACATTGCGTGTATTCGGTTTGAGAAACATTCTCTTGTGTATTCTTGCGTGAAGCATTGATGAAAGGAGGATAAATGCATTTCAGGAATGGTAAATTTAACGGTGAAATTTACGTGGTAGCCCCTAGTGGCATGCAGCAAATAAGAACATTCATCCATTGCACCGTCGAAATAGTGCAGCGCGACAGAAAGTTGGGGGTTTATTCAGCAGTACACACACAAGACATTATGTACCTGACCTGGAGAATGGACGGCGACAGCCATCACCATCGATCAGCAATAAACAAGAGGGTAAGCTCCAATGACCACTGCGTAGTGATCCACGGCAGCATAGTTCACGAGCCCGAACCATCACACAGAACTAGGAATCACGACACGAAAAACGACGCGGAATCGCGGACAGCAACTCAAATTGCACCCAGCAGAACCTCTACACGTACGAGCAGCTTTCGTACGGTCAAAAAACCGTGCTTAAAGTTCACTTACAATCGCCGCGCGTTGTTTTTTATTTTCGGAACAAATGTTGTAATAAAAAGAACAAACATACAAGATTAACAAAGAATGAATCTGCTGAGGTAGGTAAAAAAGAAGATAAAACACCTTGTTCCGGTTAACCAGTTCACCGAGAGAGAAATAAGGCAGGTGCTACGTGATGTTATTTCGTATTACTCTTCTCGATCACATGTAAAACAACCAGACATTTAAAAGAGAAACTCTTGGTAAAAAATGGACTAATAAAAGGACATCTTTTTAGGAAACAGAAGTTCCGAAAATCCCATCCACGAAATTCGGATCAACTTCACAAAAGATTTGAATGCGTCACTATCTTTTGTATGCATATATGAGGTGATCAGTAACTCTTTAGTGAATGCCGATTGTTTCAAACTGGGATCACGTAGTGATGCATGGAAGGGTTGAGTTTTTGCTGGCTTTTAATAATTAAGTCCTCTGCTACCGAAGAGCCTGAACTCAGATTTTGCTAACCATCAAAACTCTCGCATCTTTATTAGCTACCTCGGAACGTGTTCAGACAACAATTGGGTCAACACGACTCCATGTGAACTGATAAATGACGTGTGGTAGAATTCGTCAAGGGGCAATTTTCCCAGTTGTCGAAAACCGCGTTCCCAGTGCACCATAAAGGCTGAAGCTCCACGGCTGAGAAAATGCTATTTAAGGATGACCCGAGTCTGTGACGCACTTCATTGGCGGTCATCAACCTGAAGTAAACTAGGTTCTTCGGGACTACATATACCGAATCGGTCCTTGGTCCATTTCGACTGTGGGTGTCGATGTACCTTCTAAGGTGACCCTTATGTTTTAGTGAATCACGGAGAAATGGTTCTTCTTCCTTCAACGACAGTTAATAAAGTAGAATGAATCGTTGTATAAACCAGTGAGTTCTTTATGATTAGCCAATTGTCTACCCTTCTCATGGTACTTGTAATCACCATATGGATCGGCGCGATTACAGCCGGCATAGAAATCAAATACAAGTCACCGTCCTTCAGTTGTGATACACGGCAGTGTTTAGCGCTCCAGACATGGAAATCAACACAACGGTTGTTGTACACTTTCCTGTCACCTGTATTTACGGAGCAGTTCTCAATTGGGAGCCCGTCTTAGTCTTTCAAGCAGCTGTACCAAGCTGTTCAGTACCACGTTCAAGCAAAATCCTATTGCGTTCCAATCTTTTAGTCGCATCATACCTCATGCGGTGTTTTAGCGAGGTTTTCTAGAAATATTTCATACCTGGATATTTCTGTTCATTTCGGCGTTAGAATAAACAATCGTCACTACGTTTTGTTGTCTTGTCAATCGAGTTCCATGTGGCAAGACCGAAGTTCCAAAAATGAAACTTCAGTTGATATAAATGACTTTCAGCTGATGCGTGAGCTCTAATCACTAGGATGGGCAATAAAGGCTCATGAAATATTTACGATAAGTGAACATTACTTAGCAAGCGAGAAAATAGCAAATGCGCAGGAAATATCTCGACAGAAAGCAAAACGGCGCATCGATATTGTAGTTACCTATCACCATTTCACGCATTTCCTCAATTCGAGTTCATTAAAACCCCCTGAGACTAAGTTAATAGATATGAGTACTGGAGTTACACCAACCTCATCCTTGATGAGATCATCAGTAGTTGATTAACATCGTATAATTTGTATGTCAGAGTACATTGACGACCGGCTGGGTTTCATCACCCGACATAATAACTACTCTTTACCACTTGTGCACAGCCACGGGGGTACAGTAACCTACGGATGGCTTCTCTATGCCGAAGAATTGGAGCAAGGCCCACAGGGTTTAACTACTTGGTCACCGTAGATAGTAGAAAACACACGAAACTTTGAAACATTCCGACTCGACGGAAAGTGACAACACGACTACCACTGCTCGTGGTTCGCCGCCCCATCTTTCAGTGTCTCCAGTCAACTGGTTGGCCGACCTCAACCACAAAGACGTGAGGCACGCAGTTTATCTAAGTTCGCAGTATATTTGCCCATTCCTTACTTTCCCGTCATCTACAGACCTTTATGCAGCCTCATCCGAGTGCACGAACGGAAAACGTATTTCCCATGAACCAAAGCGGGTGTTCCGTGTAGTTTTTCAACGGTGATTTAAACGTTAACATCGCATGACGAATAAGTCCGTGTAAATTGGCTACTCGCACTGTTTGGTATGTGGTACTACAAATCCGCTTGAAAAAAGTTTGCTACTTTGAAATCTGACACACGCATATGGTCTAAAAAATATGGGCTCCACGATTGTACTGTGCGTTGTAGAAACCCGCGATTTCTGGAAACTAACTATTGGCAACAACAAAGTATCGCTAATTCAGTGAAGCAAATAGTGCTAGAATGAGAGGGGGGAATAATCGAGACTCCAAATGTCGTGTAAAACAAATTCCTAGTGTTCATCGATAACCTAATAAGAAATGCGAGATACATGAGGAAATATCCATAAGAATCATATACGGGGTTCGAAGCCCGAAAGAACGTGTACCTCATCCGAGACACCGAGATGAGAGCACACAATCTGCTGTACCTATCCAACCGACCACTTCTGTTCGTGTAAGAATTACTAAGTGGTCAAATGGATTAAGCGTCTGGCACCCAGAAATGACCAACCGGTTGAATCCCGAATCCACCATTCACCTTGGTGGCAGACAACAATTCGCTCTCGCTTGGCTCGCTAGCACGGCTGACCTTTAGAGACTTCACGTCATTCCAATTCTTAGTGTCACAGGTGCTGCTCCCAAGTGCAGCGAACTCTCGTGGCTACGAGATATGACCAGTCCATAAAAGTCATGCGTAAAGCGCCCAATAAAAAACCCAACGGGGTCCTTAAAGATTGGTCTCCCTTAGGGATCAGTCAGTTAACAGTCGGCTAGCACATACACAGCAAAAGGCCACAAATTTTGTCGGTAGTTGGTGATGCAAATTTCATCCTTTCCAAACGTCTTCTGACAGTCACAAATTCCGACAGCTAGGGTATCCTGCGTACGCATTTCATCTCCATGCTGGCTGTCATCTGGTCAATCTTTAATTCGGACGTTGATAATTAATTTTCCATTGACTGTTGTCTTTCCACAATATCTACTGGTTACGTGTCTCATTGATCACTCTGTATGCTTACTGATTGTTTACCATTAGTTTACCATTAGTTTTATTCCTAATTATCGACGGATAGAATGGGATGTTAGCCTCGTGATATACTCGTAGTACTCGCTATCTTAGCTCGCATTTTCTGAAGAATAGAACATGAGGTGGTCGGCAGTATGTGTATCCGAAAGTGCAGGATAAACTCTGTTGTCAAAATGTGGTTTCAAAAACTGAGTTACTCATCACTCGCGAGGGGAATGCACAAGTATAAAGGGCGAGTGGTTGCTAATATTTATTAAGTGAAACAATGGATTCTAAATTCATCACCCCCACTGAATTCTGACAGTGAGCAGCAACGAGGCTCGTCTTCAAAAGGAACATCTATTATGACTTCAAGATTTGTTAACAGTACAAGTACGGTAAGATCAGATTGTTGTACTATGGGAAACGTAAGAGCTATTGATATCAGTAAACACGTGAGGTCATCACAAGTTTCACACAGTATAGGGAAAGACTTCATTCAAAAGCACGGATAGTAAAGAGCTCCGAACAGACATGAGATACAATAAACAGAAAAGAGTCCTGCGACAGTTGATTCAGGGCGAAAAACACAATCCAAACGCATACAAAAAACTGCTTGGGGACGTAAGCAAGCCGATAAAAAAATATCAAAGAACGACATATGACATCATTCACGAAACAAAGGAACGTTTTGGTGCGAAAAGTACCAGTCTGAATGACAGAACATATGCTTCTTTTGTGTGTGAAATTAACTCATTCACCGTCGAATCTAAATGCACAATTGAAAAAAAGCTACTCGAGTTTGGAAAATAAATCCATCGTGAAAACAGTTTGCCACAACAATCAATCAGGAAATAAAACCACATCTGTGATTAACTAGCAAAGACAATAGATCATGAAAGAACAGTTAAACAGGCCTCAACAGTCAGTAACTTGCACGCCGACCGGTTTCTTTGTTATCACCGTAGGGTTCTAGCGAACACGATTAATGCAGTGTATGAGAAACAGCCATAGGTAGACATGTGTACACTTGTGTTCCACATAGGTTGCGCGGACAAAACGAACAACGAAGAGACAAGAAGAATATGTACATCTTAGTCCAACAACCAGTGTCCACACTTCTTCGTCCATTCGACCGCCACGAAGAGAGCACCACTAGCCGGGAAAGTGCGCAACAACGTAGGTCCCAGTCCACGATATAAGGATCCTATGCCTGTGAGAAGAACGAGCCGAAGACGCTTAGAGGCATACAATTACGGACAAAGGATATGTCCAAATGGCTCTGGACACCATGGTCAATATCATACCGTTGAAACTCTTAACAATAGGCTACTAGTGATGACCATCTCGCCATCAATGGATAGGCAAGCTTCCTTTCTAACTCCGTTAAACTTACGTGAATGCGCTGATTTTGGTTATCCCAATGAACCGAAAAACACCAAAAGAAGATAGAAAGGATACAACGAAGCAAAAGTATTTCGAATGGAACACAAATGTCCGTGGCATCCGGTCACATCGCCTAAAATGGCCGACCATTGCATTTGAAGATCTCGTGGATACCAAACCAAAAACCTTGTTCGACCTACTCGGGACAGTGAGAGTGTAAAGGTTTTTCATATCACCTCCCCAGGTCACGCACTGACAAGCTTGAGAAATATTCCATTTATTACCAACCACGAAAAACAGAGTAAACCCAGAAATCCGATCTGCTCACAACCGTAACACATTCCCAAACATGATCAAATTGGGTGCCTATTCGACAGACCCAGTGGCCGTCGAACGCCTGTCTGATTCAGCGGCCTGTAATAGCAATAAACAGAAAATAGCCGGGGAATTAAGAACTGCGACGAGTAGCAATACGATCAGCAGTGGGATCAACTCAAGCCCTCAATGCATTTGGAAGCCATTTTCGCCTGTAGTCCTAGATCTAGCGTTCATCAAAGACACCGGATCTCGCAAAAGTCCCTAGGCCTAACAGAGTAAAAACGCCATCTCCCTAAGTCGAAGGAAGTGAATAAGATGCGTCGACAATTGCAGCGTCAGTTGACGGTAAACCTTAAGAATGATCGTGAGAACGGGTGAGTTAGGGTAGCTGGAGAGATGGAGGAAGCGACCGCCTCAGATAACAGTCAAAAACTGTTTAAGCCGACAGGCGACAGCGGTGGGCCGCGAACTTCGGTTAGTGAAGTCGTGTGAGATAGGAATGGAGAGCTCATCCACGGTGGACAGCAAAGCCTGCAACGTTGGGCAGAGCATTTCAAGGATCACTTTAGTTGACCACACGCTAACGTATTTAGTCCAACGTCTGCAGCTGTGAATCCTTGGGAGGTGTCACTTGATCCCCCAACGGAAGTGGAAGTGCAGTCGAATATTCGACTTCTAAAGAGAGGAAAAGCAGCCGGTCCCCACGACCTTCCCCCAATTCTTTTCAAATTGGGTGGAGAAGCTTTGGTGAAATCACTTACCTCTTTGCTCCGTGATATTTGGAACGACGAGCGTATTTCGTTATCGTGGGGCATATCATTGATTGTACCCATGTTCAAGTAGGGCATACGGAGTGACTGTGGCAATCATCGTGGGATTACTTTAATTCCGACAGTTACTAAGGTGTTAGCTTCGATAATGCTGCGCCGTTTGACTCCGATTCTCGAGAGTAATATCCGCAAACAGCGAGCCAGGTTTCGTCCAGGCCAGATATTCACTCTCCGGCAGTTTCTAGAAGCGCGCCACATACACACGCACACACCGTCGCCCTACAATCGCAGTCGTCCTCTACTTGAAAGGTCCTTTCGACTCCGTGGATCGACCAGCACTACTCAGTGCTCTCCACCGGAAGGGTATGCCAACGAAGTTTGTGAACCTGTTGCGAGCATTGCATTCGCATATCTATGGTCGCGTTAGGGTATAAGGTGAACTGTCAAGTTCATTTGAAATGACTAGCGCCGTTCGACAAGGGTGTCCCATCTCTCCATTCCTATTCAACTTCGTCATGGACGAGGCGATAGAAGATGCTTTAGGAGACCTCCGGGATGTAGGAGTCGAACTGGGAAGTGAAGGGAAACTATGCGACCTAGATTACGCAGACGACGTCGTGTGCCTGTTCGAGTCTGCGGACCATGCACAACGGGCACTAGATAGACTGTCGAGATCGGTTGCTCGGTTTGGCATGTGCTTTGCACCTTCAAAGTGCAAAGTACTGTTACAGGACTGGACGACAGCGGCGCCAAACTTGATACTGGATGGAGAGGAAATAACGACCTTGGATCGCTTGACCCACCTTGGTAGCTGCGTGTCGAAGGAAAGTAGCCCAGCAGTGGAGGTAAACACGCGTATATCGAAGGCTCGGGCAGCTTACGCTGGACTGAAGCACTTGTGGCGTCGTCCTGATATTTTACTGAAGTCGAAAGGTCCTGTGTACTGTGCTGCAGTGCGCTCAGCTCTTTTATAAGGTTGCAAGACATGGAGTATGCGTGTGGGCGATGTTCGTCGGTTGGAGGATTTCGACCACCGATGTCTACGTAGCATGGCTAAGATTGGATGGATTGACCGGGTGAGTAATATTGAGGTCAGGAATCTGGTATTGGGGGCAACTTCTGAGAATAGCTTGTTTCAGCGTATGAAATTAAAATGGTGTATCCGTTAAATTTCTACCCTGTTTGCTAGCTAGATGGCTGCGAAGGTTGTGGCTGTTTAACGAAAAGTTTTCAGTTCTCGCCGACTAAAAGGAATGCAAACTCAAGTATGCATTTCTTTATTTTTTGCTCACTGAAACGGAAACGTTCATATGACGCTTGTTGCGTATGTTTCGGCTAGACCTGTTTATTGCATAGCCCTTGTGCCACCGGAATCATGGCAAAGGATGATAGCAATGGATGGGAAGTGGGGATTAAAATGGAGCAAGATGCAGACTTCGGCACGCATGACAGTTGTTCCATTCCCCGTCTGCTGTCTATCGCAATCCATGATTCCTCTGTGTGTTAGCTACTACGCCGTGGCCAAAACCGAACCAGAAGATTGACGAAACGGACCATTCTTCGGGCCTTTAAACAAATGGACTAACCCAAAAGACAGCATGACCATCTAGGGATTACGTAGCCCATTGGTGACCGGTAACTGACTGTTCAGTTCATGCGCTCTTCGGATAAGGTTAAACATCCTGGGTGCTCATTACACCCCCTTCCACAGATGTTGGTGAGCATGCAGCCGTACGCTTCGTGCGCCGCCCATGGTTGGTTTACAATCAGGGTATATCCAACTCCCCAATACAGATTAATCAAGACAAACTAAACTGGTGGAGGGTGCCGAGTGATTGACTTCGTACCCCCTTCTTAGTGGGAAATTTCTCCTTGCGAGAAGGCAATGCGTTGTAATTACTTAGCTGGGTATATTTAAAACGCCGGTAATTGCGAGTAGTCCAGTGCAGAATGCAGCTCGAATGGACGGATAAATCCTCGGATTGTTATTGGGCAATGCCGTACAGGCGGTACAGTCATTCATTCAAACGTGCGCGCATCAAAAGCATGTTCCGATCTTTTCAATCTCATCCCCACGTACCCCAGCAAAGTTGGAGTATAAGAATCTCTGGTTAGGTGGATTCTTCTACACACGCTTCGGTGGCTTGAGTGCCGCGTGAGTTGGACGGGGACACGAAAGTGTTCGTTATTGCTCAAATCATGTCAGAATAAGAGACCAAAAGTGCTAGAGTTTGGGTGTAAATTTAGTCATTGGGTTTATGGGAACCAAGCATAAAATGAAATAGTGTCCGTGGGACCATGCACTGCTTCCGTCCTCAGATAAGCATCCCTATCCATAAGTTTTCGATAAGGGCAACAGTGATCCATTCGTAGCATCAAAGATGAGTACGAAGACTTACGCCCTTGGGCTTGAACGTTTGAGCGGTTTTGGATAGTTCCTCGGATTCATCAGCTTAGAAAAAGATGCGTTGCAGCCGATTGTGATTTCCGTAAGCATTCACACAAGTTAGCTTCGTCTTGTCAATATTGTCATTTTTTTAAATTTCCCTTGTTTCATTCTTACGGTTTTCGAATGAAGCGTTTGACAAGAGATAACCATTTGGTTCCGTAGCGCCTACTAATTATCTCGTTTGTGACTATTCAAAAAAGAAATAGGACTGTATGGCCTAGGCAAGCAGGTCGATATAGTGGATGAATGGATTTATCTTTGTACTTGCTCGACAGCCGAGTACCAAGCATGCAAACGGTTGTTCAAACGATTACTAAAGTTCTAGGCTTTTAAAAAGCCTCACAATAAACAGACTAATAGCCCACTTGGAATGAAGACTTTGATGAAGTGTGAAGTGCCTAAGAAGAATAATTAGTTTTAATAATTGTAATCAGTTGTTGTTAATGTTCTAGCATCCTATGGCACATAGGGATTTTTTGGTGAGGTAATCGGAAAACTGTTCTTTTTTGGATGTTGGTGCAATGTCAGTCGTACATATTTCGCGGATGCACCCGCCGAAATTTATGTTTTGTGATAGGCCATAGAGGGGGATACCAGTCCAGACGACGTTCTCAGCGATAAGCGAGCATCTATACAGGAACCAAACAGTTTCAGTTCAAATGTTTCACAATCTACTTTTGGGCACTGCTTCACAGTACCATCCATTCAGGATTGAATTGAATGAGGAAACATTAGAGCGAACAAAAATAAATTAAAAAGTAAGGAAACAAAAATAGTGATATTTAAAATGCAGGAACGTCGCCGACTAAAACACGCCCAAATTACCCATGCTCTTCAAGTGAGTTGTGAATGCCAAATAGAATCTCTAACTCGGATCAGTTCATTGGTCAAAGTTTTCTTGTTTTTTTTGTACTTTCATAAGCTGTCCACGTAGATCCAAATTCCAGTCAGAAATTACCTCTGAGAATAGTGCGTATTAAGGTTGTTTGTCTTTGGGAATCTCGTGACACATGCCAAACTATCCTGGCCGGTGTACGTTTGCCTAAACTTAGAGTCAGTGATTTTATATTCTTATTTTTACCGAAGAACATTGAAGAAACACCATCGCTCAAGTACCGATTGTCTTATCATATACTCGGAAGTTTCAAGATAACATTGATGGTCTGGATCCAGATGAAGTAAGAACAGTGAGATGAATATGTTTGGTTAGAATCTAGCGCTCCAGGGTTTGGAAGTCGAAACAATGAGGAGAGATTTCCAGAAACGGGGAATAAAATACAGACAGATGTATTTACAAAAGAATAATAGCGCATCACTCCGGGCGATAACGCCATCTCTGGACGTAATCATGATTAGTAAGTGGAACAATTTTTTCGTACCGAGAACGAATATCTATCAAAAGAGTTGATGTTTCCCATTTCTCGAAAAAAGAAGCGGCAGTACAATGAGTTCGTAAGCCTGGATTCTCCCTTTTCCAATATAATCATGTGATATAGTTGGCATAACTGTTACCGTGAACCTTCCGTTTATCTCTACAAGCGAAACAGCATACGTACCACAATTCATCAGAAAAAGAGGCTATACGAGATAAATCTTGAAACGCATCGGCCGTCCTCCTTCGGGGACAGTGGAGAAGTGCTTACATCTGAGATAGGAAAACTCCCGGGATCAACCTGGGAGAGAAAATAGTTTAGGGGGACCAGTGTTGACGAGTCTTTCTGACCGCAACCGCGAAGATACGAGATACATTTTTCACCTCAATTCGCTGTACATCTTCACATTCCAGGTTGTCACGTCATCTGCTGACCTCCACATGGCTTCTTCGATTCCTTGGGAGGAACACAAAATAAGGCACGATATGGTAGACGAGTGCTTGCCGTATGCAACACGTGACCCAAATAGCATAGTCTACTAAGTTTCATACGAAACAGGGTGTTATAAGGGCCGGCAAATAGTAGCAGATTTTTGATCTCTGCATTACTCACCCGGTCAATCCATCCAATCTTAGCCATGCTACGTAGACATCGGTGGTCGAAATCCTCCAACCGACGAACATCGCCCACACGCATACTCCATGTCTTGCAACCTTATAAAAGAGCTGAGCGCACTGCAGCACAGTACACAGGACCTTTCGACTTCAGTAAAATATCAGGACGACGCCACAAGTGCTTCAGTCCAGCGTAAGCTGCCCGAGCCTTCGATATACGCGTGTTTACCTCCACTGCTGGGCTACTTTCCTTCGACACGCAGCTACCAAGGTGGGTCAAGCGATCCAAGGTCGTTATTTCCTCTCCATCCAGTATCAAGTTTGGCGCCGCTGTCGTCCAGTCCTGTAACAGTACTTTGCACTTTGAAGGTGCAAAGCACATGCCAAACCGAGCAACCGATCTCGACAGTCTATCTAGTGCCCGTTGTGCATGGTCCGCAGACTCGAACAGGCACACGACGTCGTCTGCGTAATCTAGGTCGCATAGTTTCCCTTCACTTCCCAGTTCGACTCCTACATCCCGGAGGTCTCCTAAAGCATCTTCTATCGCCTCGTCCATGACGAAGTTGAATAGGAATGGAGAGATGGGACACCCTTGTCGAACGGCGCTAGTCATTTCAAATGAACTTGACAGTTCACCTTATACCCTAACGCGACCATAGATATGCGAATGCAATGCTCGCAACAGGTTCACAAACTTCGTTGGCATACCCTTCCGGTGGAGAGCACTGAGTAGTGCTGGTCGATCCACGGAGTCGAAAGGACCTTTCAAGTAGAGGACGACTGCGATTGTAGGGCGACGGTGTGTGCGTGTGTATGTGGCGCGCTTCTAGAAACTGCCGGAGAGTGAATATCTGGCCTGGACGAAACCTGGCTCGCTGTTTGCGGATATTACTCTCGAGAATCGGAGTCAAACGGCGCAGCATTATCGAAGCTAACACCTTAGTAACTGTCGGAATTAAAGTAATCCCACGATGATTGCCACAGTCACTCCGTATGCCCTACTTGAACATGGGTACAATCAATGATATGCCCCACGATAACGAAATACGCTCGTCGTTCCAAATATCACGGAGCAAAGAGGTAAGTGATTTCACCAAAGCTTCTCCACCCAATTTGAAAAGAATTGGGGGAAGGTCGTGGGGACCGGCTGCTTTTCCTCTCTTTAGAAGTCGAATATTCGACTGCACTTCCACTTCCGTTGGGGGATCAAGTGACACCTCCCAAGGATTCACAGCTGCAGACGTTGGACTAAATACGTTAGCGTGTGGTCAACTAAAGTGATCCTTGAAATGCTCTGCCCAACGTTGCAGGCTTTGCTGTCCACCGTGGATGAGCTCTCCATTCCTATCTCACACGACTTCACTAACCGAAGTTCGCGGCCCACCGCTGTCGCCTGTCGGCTTAAACAGTTTTTGACTGTTATCTGAGGCGGTCGCTTCCTCCATCTCTCCAGCTACCCTAACTCACCCGTTCTCACGATCATTCTTAAGGTTTACCGTCAACTGACGCTGCAATTGTCGACGCATCTTATTCACTTCCTTCGACTTAGGGAGATGGCGTTTTTACTCTGTTAGGCCTAGGGACTTTTGCGAGATCCGGTGTCTTTGATGAACGCTAGATCTAGGACTACAGGCGAAAATGGCTTCCAAATGCATTGAGGGCTTGAGTTGATCCCACTGCTGATCGTATTGCTACTCGTCGCAGTTCTGTTTCTCGAATAGCTTCCTCTCATAGCTCTTGCGAATAGCCGAATCAGACAAACGTTCAATAGCCAATCGCATTTGTGGCCTGCGTGGATGGCCATTCAGCTGCAGCAAAAATCGCATTAAAACTAACGCATGGTCCGATTCGACGTACGTGGTCCAGTATGATCTACAGTTCTGGACAGAACCGCGCCAACGGTAGCTAACTGCGATATGGTCAATTTCACTCAAAGTACCTGTCTAGCTAGAGCGCCGTGTCGCAGTGCGAAGCGAACTGTGTCGGAAATTCGTACTAGATAGAAATGAATGATTATCTGCACAGAATTGGAGAAGTCTTTCTCCGTTGTCTGTTCGCTGTGCAGGCAGGGTGCATCGCCCACCTAAACAATATTCCGATGCACTCAGTTTTCCAACTTGTGCACCTAAATCACTTGCTACTACTGCAATGCCAGAGCGTTTGCTCTTCCAAACAAGGGTGACGACGTTATCGTAAAACTCGTCTTTCTCCATATCAGTGCTGCAGCCTGTTGGGGCGTATAACGAGATAACAAATAAACTACGCTTCAGACCACTATCCTTCCGGACACCAACTGATCCCTGCAGTCTCATGGCACACAAGCGACTGTTGACTGGGATCCAGTCTAAAAGGGCTGCTTCAGCCTTCTAACTCAAGACTACTCCTACACCACGTTGATCCACACACACAGCTTGAGCTGCTTCGTCTCCTGTGGTGCGAAGAAAATATCTTGACGAGACGCTTGGCGCAGTTAGTTGAATTACTCTACTCGAATCCTGAATTCGTGTTTCACTCACACAGCAGACATCAATCGAAAGTGAGTCCACTGTCAGAGCCAAACACGCCTGTTGGCCAGCCTGCATTAAAGTGCGCACATTGAACGAACTGAGATTCAGGGGCTGACGAGGCTTGAGAAAATATGAGCTAGCAGACTGAAAACCACCTACTACACTACTCGACAATAAGCCGTTGAGAGTATCGGTTTCGTTACCCATGGAAACACTATGGGTAGACAGAAGGGACAAACAAATTGGGTTGCAGATAGAAGAAACAGGTTGAATAAAAGAGGAAGTTTTGGATTTGCATGTCCTCAAAGTGTTTCATATGTACCGATTATTTTGTGTTTTTGACTGTCACTGGCACGTAGATTCAAGTGTTTGGCCGTAAAAAACGTTCCGATGGGATATATTATCAATGATGTTAACTTTTTGCTGCCTGGGACAAGACTGTTGGAAAACAACCGGGACCAGTGGATCCGTGGTCTAAAGGAATCCACTGCATGGCGATATTGATTAATCCACAATGTTCAATTTACGTAAAATTCAACTGGAGTGGTGCAAGAAATGAAAATTAGAAAGTGAAGCTGGACGCTTGCGGGGTGAGTGGATTTTCGTTAATTTACCTACTGGCAAGTATACGAGCAGTCCACTGCGGAGTGCAGTTCAAATCGACGGACAGCCACAGATAAGGCATTGCCTCACAAAGCTTGTTTTCAACGGTCAGTTATGTTACAAACTGATAGTACATCTGGGATGTCCTTACCTCTAACAACAGGCATCATTCCAGAGAAAGCAAATTTGACTGCTGGCTCGCGTCGCTTTCACAAAAAAATAATTGAGATGACAAGCAAAAAAGATTTTCATGGAAACGAGAAAAGTGTAAGTATTATAATTGCACACCGAAAAAAGAAAACCCCTCACCTTCATGTCTGAGTATTCGGAGAAACAGAGAAATCGGACCGGGTGATTTCCGTTTAGCATTCGGTTCAACAGACACTGTTGCCGTTGTTGTTCCTGCTGAAGATGATGAGGTATGGACTGGTTCGGCCTCCAGATGACCTATTTGCATTCGTGATTTGACCACATCAAATGGAAAAATGGCTAGCCAAAGCATGATTCCGCCAACACCGCCGCAGAAGGCGGTGGCTAGTGGATGCAAGTGGTCCTTGTCGCCACTACGACCAGCCAGAAGTGAACGGCTAGTTTCGTATCCACCGAAAAAGAAGAAGTAACCGGGCATTTCTCGAGCGAATGTGGCAGTCAGTCCGCGTGTGAATCCCATGAATCCTTGTTCACGAATAATCCGTTTGGTTACGTTCCATGGTCCACTAGAATGAAAACGATCGCAAATTACCACTTACAGGATAGCACGTAATTAGTTTTCAGAATTAATTGAAATCAACTGCAAAAATGGTCGCAGTTGACTTCCAAGTGAAAAATTGCGATGAAAAACTTTACGACATAAATAATGCCCAATTCACTTGGATTTTTGTGCCGCGAATTGACGAACTCTCACTCACATGCCAGGGGAACTCACATGAAACCTTAAAAGCCCAGACTTCACAGTAAGCGAAGATTCGCAATCTCAATCCCGATGCGTGCAGTCGACTTTTGCAAACAAAGTGTGGGTTTTTTACCGTTCATACCACCCGACTTCATATCTCAGCTGAAAATTTCTTCCAAACCTATAAACTGCAATCAAGTATTCCGTTGAGATGAAACAAGCAAAATTTTTCACAAAAAATTGCCTAAACAACAATGAGGGCAATTATTTTATCTCGTATTACGAAACTTGGTGTAGTTTTCCGCCATAGTCGCTCGATAACTGAAAATGATTGACTGATACCCTAGGAGCAAAGGAAACGTTTTTCATCCCGTTGCGATGCAAACCAGAAAATGCACATTAAAAATGAACCTGGGTGAGAAACTATCAGAATAAAAGCATCCAAGCGGGAAGTGGAAGGTCGCCCGTTAGAATGCAGTTGCCGAAGACTACCGTGGGATGCGTGCTGTTAGCCAGTTTGACGCTTTTTGGTTATTAATGGTTTTGAAACTTAGTGCGCCATGTTGACGGTTTTCGTAAAATAATGGTCAGTGAGCTTGGGTTTGGATTGCAAACGTTTCACCGCCAGTTACGATGACGCCCTGAATGCGTAGATGTGTAAAAGTCACTTCGATTCGTAACGAAACGTACTTAGACTGAAAGCCAAGCTCGGAGGTTAATCAATTATGAAAACCTCTTGATATCCCAAGTAAAAAAACGGGTAGTAAGTGCCAAAAGGCGGAATCAGCTTTGGAGTAGCAGAGTACACATTAGCCTAACGCCAAAAACGGGCAAGTGATGGAATCCAAACGATCTTATTTTATGACATACTGGACGCACTTGCGTAGCGCTAGAACCAACTACGCGGGAGGGGGGGGGCGAAACTGGAAGGTTTAGTAGGTCAGCTATCGAGTTCTGCTCATACCCGAGACAAGGGATGGAGGAGAAAATATGTCGGTTTAACTTAAACAGCACATGACTCCGAGTTCGAACTTTGCTGTCACTCTAAGATAGCCCAGATTCGGGATAGCTTTTACTTATCCATTTGGTTATGTACATCAGATTTTTACCGCACGATATCACAACTACGGCAATAACCGTGAGTAAGCAAAATTCAGTTACATTTTACGAATTCCAAGTAGAACAGTCACTGTTGTGATTAACGTAGTGTGAACATTCAAAGGATTCCACGAGTGCGTTTGCTTAACGTCCCGCTCGATTGAGCCATCCATGGCAGCTTGCATACAGGAGGCGGGGAAGGATTACTAAGATTTGTTTTAGAATGCTGAATGTCCTTGGATGAGAAATGCCTTGTAAATACACAAATTATGCAATCAATTTCTCTTTGAAACCCTCACCCGATTCATCAACCAAAGTCAGACCTACCGGCTAATGTAGCTTTAACCGAGCCTCCGTGATTAGCACATTAACCCACTTCGACCAAAGGCTATTTTGTTCTCTCTTTCCTTGTTGGAACCAGCCTTTTGTCCCATGAGTCCCAGCAAAGCAAGCAGAACAAGATGGAGAAGCGCCACAGGCTACGCGCTGCTAGAGGAAATGAGACCGCTTTTCCCCGCAGTCACAATACATTGACCCGATCCGTCAATATCGCTAGCATTTCCGGTAATTAACAAACCGCCACGAATTATAAATTAATAAAGTCTTATGAGAAGTATAAACCCGCTGAGTAAACCTTTGAGCAAAGGGAATGAGTTCTAAATACTGACATTTCAACAGTTTTAACAATGGTTGGTGTGCGGTGGCATTTTGAGCAGTGCCTTAATGTTAGTTGCCACCAAGTCCCTATCATCGTTTATTTCATTCCAAGTCCACCAATATACACCGACCATTAGTGGTTATTTTCAAAGCTCCTAGATGTACACAGATAAACATTAAGTCAAATGATAAAAAACAAATACTCACGAAGACAACAGAAAGTGTTTTGTTGATTCGCTCTCGCTCTTTCACATCAGTCAATTAATCGCCGCTATCTTGATGCAAAGTCTCGATTAGCCCAACGTCGAATTTCAATCTAGTTGGCTTCAGTGAAACTATCTTTCTTTTCCTTGTCCATTTTCTAACCTTGACTAACCATCAACATTTGCCCTTGGATCTCCGTTCACCTTGAATTCGTTTTAGAATAGCTGGAATAGTTAAATGCACATCCCTATCTTGCGGTGACAGTTTCTGACCGCACAGCGGTTTATACAATTCAAGATGTTGCCTAACGAAATACCATTTTGACAGAGTCAGGAGGTGAACTCTAGATTGGAATACTAAGTTCTATTCATAAAACTTGTTTTACAACTGGAGTATCGGAAGGACCCGTGCCAAAAGTTCCCAAACGCCAGTATTCCAGTAAGAAATCAACGTTAAAACGTCAAATGTACTGTACGAAAAAACTGACAATTACCACACTTATCACCGCCATCTTCGCACAATGATAAACCGCCACTTCTCTTGTCATACTATACTACATACCGCAACAGAAAACACGAATATACAAGACGAACAGACAGTAAACCCACGGGAGTAAAAGAAGAACGTTGTAATACTCCACATACGGAGTACACAGCCCAACGGTACAAACATTTTATAATCATTCTGATAGGACGGAAAGTGACAACACTACCACTACTGTTGATCGCTAGCTATCACATCCTTCACTGCCTTCAGTCATTCGGCTGAGGGATCTACTGGATCCCAATAACGAAGATGTCAGGCTTGCAGTACATTTTACTGTAACAGGCTGCCACATGATTCGCTGACCTCTACATGACTTATTTAACTACAAGGCAGGGACGGAAAACAGGTATTGTTAGATGTTAGATGATCACATGCAGCACATGCAGCAAGTGGCCAAACCAATGGAGTCTACCGAGCTGGATATGCAGCCATAAAGCGTTATGTGAACCACTGCCCAATACTCGGATTCTATTCTTGGCATTGCTCATATGATCATTCTATCCTATCTTATCGACACTAAGAAAACATTGATGGTGAAAGATATTCAAGCGAGAAACATCCTCAGCACGCAAACTCCATATCTCGCTATCATACAACACAGCTGAGTGCACCGCAGCACTAACAGCAGAATGCGCACGACCTTCCAATGTCAGAAAAATACGCCGTCGATACCGTAAGTGCCTCAATCTAACATACGCTGCTCCAGCTCCTAGTATTGTACTACCCTCCCTCACCACGTAGCTGCCGAGATGAAATGGTCAACAAATGTTAGCTCCCGTCTTTCATCGGGCATGAACTTCGGAACCACTAATTTCAAGTCTTCGTACGCTGAAGGTGCAAAGTACCCGTCGGTGTGGTGCACGTTGCTCAGGCTTCGCAGATTTGAACAAACAGCGTAAATCGCCGGCGTAGTATGTTCCCCAAGGCTTTTTATTATTTGCTAATTCGACGCCTGGATCCTGAAGACCACCTAAGGCACGCTCCATTACCTCGTCGATCGTGAAGTTAAACAAGGTCAGCGAGATTAAATACGTAAGGAAAACCACCGGTCGTTTCATATGAAGTTGGTAAATCACCGTACACCCTTAAACACAACGGCGCACGGGAGCACAATAAGTTCAGCAGATTGGCGAACCTTCGCAATCTACCTTTCCGGTGAACATCACTGAGCGTCGTTGTCCTATTGAGTTGAAGGCGCCTTTCAGGGGGATAAAAACCACGGTTTTCGCGCGACGGTGCGTGTGGTGTTTCAAATAACTGGCGAAGGGTAAATATTTGGTCTCCACATTCTTGATCTAAGGGAAATCCGGCCAATTTTTCCTGGATGTTCCTCTCGCTAGCCCATACAACAATACGGAGGCTAATATACCTTGATTATTACCGGACTAAAACTAATCCCACAATGACTGGGTACTCCCTTCCAGGACATGGGCAATATCAATGACTGGCTTCATGACAACGGGATACGCCTACCGCTCTAAATCTCACGGAACAAAGTGGCAATCGATTTTTACTATGACACCGACAAGTCTCAAAATAGCCGGTCGCTTTCTTACGCCTGTGACTAATTGGTCAACTCCACTTGTACCTCCATTGGGGATGGCATTTCCCAATGAATAGCAATTGTCGACGTCGGAGCACCCATATTAGTTCGCGGACAACGAAGCTACTGCTTGAAATATTTGGCCCAAATGTTCAGCATCCGTTGTTCTCCATGAGTAGGTTTCCTATTTCTATTGTATCCTATCACCGACTGAAGTTCACCCTTCACCTGTGTCATACATAACCTCAGACAGTCTTTGACGGTTACCTGAAGCAACTGCTTGACCAACTAATTTTTATGATCCTCCTAAAAGCTCTTTGCAACTTGATTTTGTATATATCCTATTCATTGTTACCCTGTTAAATTCAGCATTCTTAGAAATCACAGCAAGGGACCGAAATATCCAATCACCATTGGTCGATGAAATTAGGTACTGGGTTTTGCAGCGGACGAAGCCTTTTTTGGCTCCCTGATCCTAGATTCCACGAAATGGTCCCAAGAGAGAAGAGTGAGCAAGCGATGTTAGCAATATGCTAAGCACTTTAAGTTTACAACGGGGTGGCATACACTGTTGAACCACTCGGGACATCCGGGCTTGCCCGGATGGGGAAAGTGGAGCAAAAAGATTTATACTTTGGAGAACAGCTCGATTGGGGATAGACATAGGGGGATGAACTAATTAACTTAAGTCATTGACTATATTGAAATTTTTAGCTTTGCGCCCCAGATGAATGAATCAACCACTCATGACGGAGAACATCAAGATCTAAAACAATGAGATGACAGTTCGGTCTGTCATAACCAAGTGCTGGATGTTCGAAGAAGTCGAGGATAAAAGAGCCTCTGTTAGAATGATGAACGATTTACAAGTAATGACTAGAAGAAGGCGGTGACTTAGCTACGTCAGCTGAAACTCACGACCGTGACAATCAAAATTTTGTGTCATGTATGGGGCGACCAACTGATGGACTAATGGACAGACGCTAGGTTTGCGTAAAAAATAAGAATAATTAGGGAATTGAAAGTAGGCATTGTCTGACGAGAGGAAAATTTGAGTTTCAATTAAAGATGGGGTATGAAAATACTGGAGGGTGGTGAATAGAGTAAACGTCACAGTCCACTCCGAGAATGTGAATGACAGAGATGAATTCCTCATTGCTTCCATAGCGAGTAGTGTGCGAAATAGACAGGCGAGTGTTACTGTAAACTGCTATAATGCATGATATTGATAAGAAACTGCCAAAGATGATCGTGAGGTTTAGGATGGCGGACCAAATGAGACCCTGGTGGATAAGGTATGGCAGTGAGCTGAGAAACAGATCTGTTTACAAGGCCCATAAAACATCAGCGTATCCACACTGAATGTGGCCAATTTAAAGAGACATCGGGGACAAAGCAGAGCAGCAACGGGCGGAAGGAGGATGCGAAGTAAACAACACAAAAGGCAGTGCGACCAGATTTTCTTTTCCTTCCCCAAAGGTTCCACCTAAAGGACCCATCGAGATGAGATTCTTCGTGGCATTTTGGGTGGTCCCTACATCGGAAGAAAGAAAATGAGAAAGGTACCGATGTGGAAAGGGTGCTGGAGGTATTCGGGCAATCACTGCTTCTTGGTTGCCTCTACCGAAGAACAGAATTTTCTTATGGAACCCCAATCAAAAGTTTCACCCATAAGGCAATGAGGCGTTAATCCAGCATGAAAACTCGAAAGAGACGCATGCTTATCACTACCCACTCTGCTTAGATCAATGGGTAGTGCGATCCAGATTATTCTCCCCGACGACCGAGACAGTATGGAATTCATTGTTCGTGCTATTTATTGAGACTTTGGACGAATACTGCTAGGGAGCCCACTCACTAAGCAGGAGAACAATTAGGATTCTCAACCAAAGTTTTTGGTTCTAACAAAAACCTGTCCACAAGGCAGTGGGGAGTAGCTGAGTGAAGCCCTGTCCACGTGGGTCAGTTATTCTCTCATTCAATTTTTCGAGCGAAAGGAAGTCAATTCATCAGGCCTCTATTTACTAACCTTCCAAGCATGGTCAGATATTTGGCTTAGGATAAGTCATCCTGTGCAGCCCGTTGAGTCATGGAGGTAAGAAAGGCATGATACCGAATCGAGATGGTCTCACTTTACTGCCTAGCTTGGCTACTTGACGGAGACAGAATGGTATATCGGAGGCCGATTTTCTACTCCAGCGGATCGCCACATTGAAGTTTGTTTGTCTGTTTCTTGCAAACACCATTTTTTGTCAAAAAAGGGATACAGACCCACCTAGCGTCCTCCTTCTTTTTCATAGCTTTGGACTCAGATGGACCGCATTGCAATCGGTCACTGGTGGCATGGATCAATCAGGGATAGCCGATCACTCCGATCCACACCCGTCAACTTAGATCATACTCTTGTCCGTGCTCGTTTTTGTTTGCGCCTAGACTGTGGACATGTCAGGACGAAAACCATCTGTCCTGCACCGCTGATTCTAGATGGTAATCGCCGACTTAGGTTTTAATCGAAGCTTCCAATAGAACTGCCGTTTCAACAAAATTCCCAGGGTCCGAGCGAACACAGTAGATCAAAGAAGTTCTACACTCAGCGGCCACTCTCATGCAGGACGCCAGACCATGTCAATCTCAGAAACGATGGATATCCTCCATTTCAGCTGCGCTGTCGGATAGTCACAGATCTGTCCCCCCGGATGGAACATGCAATGAAGCGCATAAACACCTGAGACGTCAACTGACCAAGAGTCTGAGAAACGACCAAGAGCAGTGGTAGATGGATAAATGGAAAAAGCTGCGGCATCGGAAATAGTCGCAACCGTTACCGACTGGCTAAGAATATTGATCTACGGAAGCCGAGTGCAAAGATGATTCAGAGATCCGATGGCACACTAATTCACGCTCACAAACGTCAGCCGGAAATTTGGCAGAACAATTTAAGGAGCAGTTTAGTTAGCCCAAAGCTACAGTGAGCCCTCAACGAATGCCTGCAAGGGCGCTACCAGTCTTCCATCCGAAATGGAGGTCATCAGGAAGACAGGTTTTTCTCAAAAGCCGTAAAACAGCTGAACCAAATGGACCACTGCCGTCCGTATTTTAAGAGGGATCGAAGTTAGCAAAACTACTGGGGTCAATTTGGGGAAGAGATTCCTAAGGACTGACGTAAATCTATGAATGTACCGATTTACAAATGATAGATCCTCATGTGAAAACCAGATAGGAATTAGTTTAGTTAGCGTCGCATTCAAACTGCTCGCGGGCATTATCCTCTGCCCACTATTTAGGACTCGCGAAAGAAGTAAACATGAGGACCAAACCGGTTTTCTTCTTAGACGGGGTTGCACTGACCAAATTTTCGACTTACGACAGATCCGAGAACATAGGAACATGTTTTGCAAATCCACGATTTCTGACTTTCTTGATTTGAAAATAGCGTTCAACTCAGCCGATCACGGAAATGGGTGGCGATAACTCTCACTCAATGGTATGCCACAGAAATTCACTTCACTTATACAATCTTTGTATGCGAACAGTCGAAACCGAGTTCGTGCTTGCGGCGATGTTTCACCGAGCTCAGCATGAGAAGTGGTGTTAGTCAGGATTACCCCCTCGCACTTCTATTAAATTCCGTCCCTGAGATGATTATGGAGATATCCCCATCCTTATGTGAGAGCAGTGACATTGATATTTGCTCAAACGCGAACCTGTGACTTAGAATACACGGAAAATGTCATGCTACTGAGCGAAGATCCAAGTAAGTTACAAGCCTTTCTCGATTATCCGAACGAGAGTAGGTATGTTTGGGATGCATTTTGTACATTCGAGGCGTAAAATGCTGTTGCAAGACCGGATTGAGTCGAAGCCAAAACTCGTTCTTGAAGGTAAACACCTGAGTGGGTTGGAGAGACTCAGTTACTGAAATAGTTGTATCCCACTACGAGTTCTTATATCGGAAGTAGTCTTCGCGCATACAGAAAGCGCAACTGGCACTCACTAATTTGAAGCATCTGTGGCATCAGCGTGACATCCGGTTACCAACCAAAGGTCGAGTATACACGGCAGAAGCGAGGTCGGTATTAGTCTACGGCTCCGAAACATGACCGTTTAGGGCAGATATGCGAACACTTTCGGTGTCGAAACATCGTTGCCTTCGTAGTACTGGTACGATATGGTGGGGGAATTCCTTGATCAACTCAGGAGAAGATACTGGGTCCTAAGGTCTAGTCTTTAGAACAGGCACTGAATGGGAGTAGGTTGAGACATGTTTTCCGCATGCCTACAAAACGACGGTTCGGGTTGTACGGTGCTTAGCGCGGCAGGTAATGACTGGAAGGTGGTTTGAGGTGGCCAGTCAACACGGAAAAAACCATGAAATCTCTAAACAGAGGGCTGGCTCGTATAGGTGGAGTCATTCTATCGGGTTGGGGCCTACGAAATTTTCCCGAACGACGGCTGGAAACAAAAGGTGACATGAGTCAAGGCCGCAATCAGGTGCTTTTGCACTCGAAGCCTTTCTCCTACGTCGCCCCTCAATTCACTATTTTGCAGTCAGTCTTCGCTATTTCTAATTCTTTTTTTCGTTTCAGGTGACGGTGCTTTGAGATAGCAACCAAATTCAAAGCACGTCAGTGAAAGGTTAGTGTTTGTACAGAGTGAAACAGACGCTCAAGTTCTTCCTTGCTAAAGTAAAATGGGGAGCGTCGGAGCACTACTTTACTTAGCTTGGAAAGAAAGAAACTCTACAGAGAAAGCAGAGAACTCGTTTCCCTAATCCCTTGAAGTCCATTTGCATGCTATTGTGCACCGCAGCAAATGGTACGTGCGATTATTCTATTATAATCGTACGTCGACAACAGGCACAATGCTTTCAACCTGGGTTGAGAAGATATCGGTTTCCAACGATTCTATTTTTATTTCGACTACTGATAACGTGGCAATGCGCATCTAACCAGTTGCGAAGGAAGGCTGATATATCAGTCTTCATTGGCTCACGTTTTGGTGTTAAAACCAACAGTGAGTGAACAACTGCTCATGGGGTAGAAAGCCTGTGCAACGCTTGCCTGAATCAGTTGCGCAATTACCGGCTATCGATTGACTTAAAACGGCCTGACAACAGTCAGTAAAGTGTCAGTCATTGGGAGACTACGTAAGCAGGGATTAAAAAGAGCCAAATGACCGTGGTTTGGTTCTCCTTTCTCGCCAAATATCGAATCGTTGGCTCTGTTGTGATACCTGGGCTGGTATCCAGTACCTGGGGAGGTATCCTTCAAATGTAATCATGACGACGAAGTGAGATTCCCTAGCGGACGAGATTGGCACTCTCTTGGCCAGTAAGCTCGCGGCAGAATAAAATGAAGAAACTACAAATGAAGGTAGCAAAGAAGAGCGAGTTACTACAGAAAGTGAAATGAAACACCGAAATTTGTAAAATGCCTGACATACAACCAATGTTCCGACGCAAATGACGAGACAAACAACCTTCACGCACTCACAATAAAGGCGTGTTCACCGGGAAGCAAGAAACTTCGCAGTCAGAAGTGACATTTGAAATCACAACAGGGGACTGGTATTTGCTTTTCACGCGGAAAAAGTCTTCCCATACTTATGTAGTGCATGCCGAGTAAAACCTGAATTTTGAACCTCATTCGCTCTCTATCAACCTTTGATCCAAGTTGCTGGTCATACATTCCGCACACACTTGTAATGGAAGTCTGAAACCCATCTTACAGAAAGACAGTACTTACTATTCGGAGGCTTCAAGTCGGATTTGACCCAACTCAACCATTTCCCGAAGGGACTGGACTTTGCACTTTACAAGCTCGGTTGGACACAAAATAAGACTGGACCAAAAACCCGCTAAGCTTCCAGCGCATGCATGCTGGAAATTCGACAGATGTTCAGAGCGTTCCTTCCCAGCAATCCTGGAAATTAGGTGTTGGCTGGGAGGAAGAGCGCAGAAGAGAACAGCATTTTCAGCCACATTGGCAATTAGTGCTGGAACCGTCCCAGCATAAAGACCTTTAGCAATACCGTCTTTTGCCAAAGTGACTTTAAAACAATTCCAAGCACCGGGATAAACTTCCGGGAAAGCCTGCATTTTGACTTTTATAGTGTCCAGCGGTTGCCCGACGTACACGGTAGCTATGCCGCCTTGAAAAACAAAATATTCATGATGAATACTGGGACAAACCATTAACGCCGGCCACTAGGCCGATAGCACTGCACTTCACGTGTTCCATGACTATACTGTAAACGAACAACGGTTCAACTCAGTTCGGCTCAGTTTTCACAGGACAAGTTTTGGCCCGCGCCATTCGAGTTCCCCTTCTAGTTCCAGTTAGATTACAGGACTAAACGGAGAAGTGCCTGATCGTTCAGATTCTCGCACCGGGGATCTGACAGTGCTTCGACAGCAGGAGGCTGGAAAACCCTCTTCAGTCCCGACAAGGGAGGAAACAATTAATGAGATGCTTTCCTCTCGACCATTTCCTGAACCTCACAATTCATACACTGTCCTCTCCAAACACAGCTAGCCATAGTGCTGAAACCTCCACGTTGAAAATTTGCTCCTGTGAAGCCAAAACAAAATTGTTGGGGAAAGGGAATTCGTATGTTATTGTGCATTTTTCGGAATTTATGAATATGTTGATCTCCTCGAGCTGCTTATTGTTTGAACAGACGAATTTGGGTATAAATACATGTTTCACCGGAAACCACGTCAGTTTCGCCCTCATGGCTGCCATGGCTGTTCATGCGGATGCGACTGCTGTCTGTATAGTTCATTCCAATGTGTTTTCCCATTATGTTCGTCCGTTTTGTGCTAGGTTTTCAGAGTTTGAATGCGACTTTAGGGTTTTCCAGCATTAAACGCTTACGTCCTTTTCTAAATATCACAGCGCTAGCTCCGGAAATTGGCTCTGAGAGCATCCGCGATCTCTCCTCTCATTTTTTCTATATTATCGCGTCAAGTATTGCTGCGTGCACAAGCGTCGCAGACATTAAAGCGGTCGTCGGTAAGCCTGTTACCTTTTCAAAAAAATTTTACTTGCAGATTTTCGAAGACAAACTGCCTGGCCTTCGTCATGTTGCGTGCAATAAATAGGCAATACTAGGCGGTTGGCTGTAATCTCCAAAAAACACATTCTTTCCATCGATCTCATTATCATTATTACGCGCGCAATCCTAGGCCGGCCGCAGAGCAGGAGGCGCACGTGATGAGTGTCATGGAAATTTTTGGCAATGCACGGGAGATCTGCCGATACGCCCGGAAGAAGTTCAACCGGCTGGTTACTGTTCGGGACATCCTTAGGCGTAGGTTCCGGTTAATGGATGACCGGAACCACGTCGTTCGCGAAAAGCCTTATTATGCATACAAGGCCATCCTCAGGTTACTCAAGCGGGGTGTTCGACAATTGGCTGATTGGTACTGCGAAGTGATGTTAGCAGATGCGACCCACCAGCGGCGGGTACGTACTTTGACATGCCATGGTAGTAGATGATGGTGGGTTTGGTCGCCCAGTATTTTATGCTCTGCTCCCTAACGAAAGCAGAGCATGCTACCAGAAGGCGATTTTTGCCATGAAGGAAATGCTTCTAGCAACTGATAAGGTTAAGACGATAGTCGTCGGCCGCAGCTTGGTGCAAATGAACGCCTTTCAAGCCACCTATCCTAAAGAGGGGGTGATTTTTGTCGGTTTCGTGTCCTCATGAACATGCGTTGCCGTTTCGGTAGCCTTCCAGTAATTGTAGAAGGGGACGGGAAGCGCATTCATCAGTGGATGCGTAATTTAGTGTTTGCATCTACCACGGTTGACTTCGATAAGTTTAAGGCTGCAATAGGCGTTCGTTGTCCGTCGGGACTTACGTACCTTCAACGTGCGTGGCTGCCGCATGAGGAAATATGGGCACAACACAGTGTTAAGTGGTCACGAAACGTTGGCACTTTTGCGACTAATAGGGTTGAGGTAGAAAATAGGCATATAATGCGCGGTCCCTCAGTAAGGTCCACCCTTTTTCGATGTTTTTCGCAAATAATGCGGAACATGATATAGTTAGACGAGGCTAGGCGTCGCTGCGTTAATAGGGAATTCCTTGGGGGTTACGTCGCACGCAGAGGTTTGAATTTGTATGCTGCCCTTTTAAATAGAATTAATCAGTTCGCAAAGAATACGGTTGAGGGACACCTAGAAAGCATATGTTAGTTTACCTTCAGAAAGTTAGTGGGTCTTGGGAAGTAGGTTGTTCTAAATTCTGCGGTGCACGTATATTGATGGGCGTTCAGCCGTCATGCACATGCACTTTCTGGAACCAGTGGCTGTTACCACGCAACCAAGGTATGATGCCGGGAGACTTCCAGTAGACCGGTGGGGGGTGAAGGTGAGGGTTACACACGCCCAACGCCCTCACCCGGAAGGTGTGTAGCATAGCAGAAGAACATTTTCCTATCAGTAAAGAAGGTAAGATATCCCTCCCTGCCGACGCTTGCCAGGACATTTACGTGTCTTCACTGACCGTCAGGGCGTTTGCTGCAGCAACTGCGAAATATTGCTATCGTGATAGGGAGAGGTAAAGAATTCGCCGCGGTACCCACAGAGGACCACGCAGTTGTTTGGGCAGTCGTCGGTAACAAAATTCGCAGCAATATAATACAGGTAATTAGGAAGCCGGCTGAACTGATTCCGAGCACGTCGTCAGCCGTTCAGGTGCCTACGTCTTCAAAACTGAAGATTTCTGTAGTTCCCAATGATACCGACGAAATTGATTTGCAAATTCTTGGTGATCTCTTACAGTCAGTAAACTTCAAGAAGCACGCTGTTATGACTTCTGTGGCTACAGACTGCAGAAGTTGAAGAAACGTGGGCAAACAGGGCCACCACCTTCACCAATCGCACAGGACCTATACGCCGTCTGTAGACTGGAGCAGCTTTTAGTGGATTTGGATGAAACAACCGAATGGGTGCAATTTGACGTATGCCAACGTTGGATTCACCGGCACTGCTCAAACTACTTGGACCAAGGCAACCACGTCTGTGTGCATTATCTGTCATCCAAAGGTAAGTAGATTTATTAAGGATGTTGCACAGAACTCTGAAGTCGAAAGGAGTCAAACTGCAACATTTTGGTACTCACTTCAGACCCGTACTGCAGTGGTGCTCTTTAGTCTGTCCTATTATCAGTGTGTGCGCAGCAGTTGAAGACTTCAAGTGTGCACTAACCAAGCAGTTAATTGTCTGCTCTGCAAGCCTAAATTACGTGAAAATCTGTGGGTCAATGAAATTAGATTTCTTTGGGCTCCCGTGCACAAGAGCAAACATGATGCTGTTTAGCCGTAATATTACAGGGGACATCTGCGTCCCTGCACCTCTTGTTAGAAACCCACTGCCATACTCCCTCCGAAATGCAGAGTCCATTAATACTTTCTCATTTCCGAAGACACGCCAGAGCAAGCTTCTTTATTGTTAAATATTCGTCAGTACGGAATAAACTTTCCCAAAATGTGCGCATTTTATCATCATCTACTGTCTTCACAAACGAAGTACGTAGATTATTTGCTGTACTCTTTTTCGTATATCTATACCACGCAAATTCACCTGGGGGTCGAGTGTATGAATAAGGCTTCTGAAGAATGCATTGATGTCACCTTTTCCTTTTTCTGAGGAGAATATATTAAATCTCCCTACTCATATTACCCCTTGAAAAACCCGAACTATGCCGACCTGGCGATTTCCTTGTTCCTCACTCCTCACCGATATCTCCAATTTAAATACTTTGGACTTCCTATCTTTTCCACCACCATAAACCTAACTGCTGCTTTGTAGGTCTTTCCATTCTAACCTAAACCTCCCTCCCTTCCAATTCCGAATCAATTCCAATACCGCCGCGGAAACAGTGTGGCAACCCTACTCGGCCACATTCTTAGAATATAAACAACCACTATTGTCGTCACTTACAACTTTTCATCACCGCCTCTCCCCAAGCGAATGAATTTAGCTCTTCGAAAGCCTATTTGCTTGTGATAGACTCCAACGATCCCCTGTAGACGAAACCGGGTCACGTATATGCACGCCCAAAAATCCGGATTGCTCACAACATCGGCCACCAGCTCTCTATTTTGGTTGCAATAAGCCTTCCAATACTTTCCTTTTCTGAGCCGCTCGTAAGATTGATCGCTCCTCAATCCGCAACTGGCAGTTGAGCCAGACTGCCAGCCGCTGTTTTTCTTCCAATGTCGTTCAATTCTGTTTGGATTTCAATATTTGCCTCTTGCCCTGGTAATCGTGGTTACGGGTCACCAGGGATTGTCCACTCCTGGAAGAAAGATGTTCCACTCATCCTACATCGTGTTCGCATTCCCTCCTTCATCTCCCAATGCACCAGCGTTACTAAAATAGTGCTGGGTGCAGTCCCACCACCGCCTTGGCAGGCGCACTTCGCGCCGGAAGCTCGGCCGCAGCAGCTTGCCGGTGTGGATAGGTTGACGGATTACACCTCCTGATATATTCCGGTGTTTTTAGGTTGGATGGCCAGCATTCGGTCAACCCCACTCAATAGCAATGTTGCAGTAAATAGTCCTCTAGTCCCTATGTTTACAAGCACCATTATGTACGGGCTTCTCCTTAGTCCTTCCCGAGGTTCTTTTGTCAAAAATACAAAACGGGTTCACGAGGAGAGGCATTTTTATTGATATATGATATGACCAGACGATTGTAATGCATCTTAAGATTGCTTGAGAAAGTGGCCGAAGACCATCATTCCTTATTTCTCATGAACCTTCATTGTGGTCTACGAAATTTGGCAAAACTGCTGGACGTGGCAACTGTTCCTTATAAAAGTCCACCTGATTTGATTCCGGCTCCCGTTCTTCTTTTGCAACCCCGCCTTCATTATTGGACCTAGCTGAAATTCATGAAATGAAATTACCCAAAACTAACCTCATTGATCATGCTTACGGTTATGCAGTTTCTATCCCATGCTGCCGTCTTCCTTGCCCAACGGACTGTGCTTCCAAATATTTTGCGTTTTCTGACGCCTGAGTCCGTTCAATGTACTGCTCACCAGGCTGTGAAATCCGAGAGGGACTGTCTCTAAATTTTTTGTACTTGAATTGCTGAATTCCCCCCCACCTTAGCCATTCTAGCAAGTCCAATTCCTTTTTACTCCCTCATTTAATCCTCTCTCCTCCAAATCGTCGCACGCCATGAGCGTGTGCACTGTATTTACTTGGCACGCTGCAAGAAATAAATTTATATTATTGTTGTAACGGCATCCTTCCCATAGGCACATGCGCTGGAAACCAGAAAATCAAATGCTTCATCCAAATCGGCATCAGCCAACATCGGTTTGCACGGATGAGTCTTAATCCTGCCCACTCGTTCAATCACCCAGTACACAAGCCCGCCTGAATTTGCCAATCGCTACTATCCAAGGCAGCAGCGCCGGTAATAAAGAGCAGCAAAAGGTAACCATCTCGTCGACCATTGAACGCGACGGTAACCATAGGCCCTCGGTCTAATCTTCGTTCCACGTGCGACTTGTCCATTGAGGTCACCATACAAACCACAATATCAACAGCCACCCAGCCAAATTAGCAAAGCAATCTACTGGGCACCACAGCTGTCTGGCATTCTCACATTCTACTCCGCTCTTACTTTGCAAACACACCGCTCTATTTCCACTCTCATCCGTCTCCTTCACCCTAAACCATGGTCAAAAGTCATATTTCTTTTACGCAATGCCTCAAATGACCCCAAAAAGCTTAGCCCACTCATCCCCATTTTACCTGGACCAAATCAGAATTGCACGCAAACGCATGGTGCAAATCCCTGGCCTCGTGAGCTGAAGCTTGCGTCTTCGACTCTCTACAAATGGGTTCAACCAAGCTCGCTACGACTTCTGAACCAACTGCTCAGGCCTGCTTACGTACGCATGCATAATTACACATTTACTTTTGAGCGTCCCATTACCCCGTGGGTGACACCCCGGCGTCTCTTTTCAGGCAGTAAATATCCAAGGAGCAATTCCAGGGTCTCTCCCGCATGCCAGCTTGATCTGGCAATCCTCCCTAAGGCCCGGTAACGATGAATTACTTCCTGTGCTAGTTTCTTGTTTGGTGGCCTACCTGAATTTCATTGGACAATTATACACCAGGCCCTTCCTCAAGCCGTCATTCCCTACCTCGTAATGCCCACACACTCTTAGTGCCACTCTGATTATGTGCCAATATATTGACGTCTATTGCAAAACCTCGCCGCTCTAAACTCACCTTAATCTGTGTCATCTATTCTCTAAGCCCATTAGATGTTCTAGCCTAAAAAACTGAAATCCAGTAGCTCATCGTGTCAGCACTTCCGTTTCGATACTCGTATTAATAATCTCCTTTTCAGTTGCTAATCTTACCTTACTGTGCTTGTGGCCCAGTCCTGGAAGCGGCCAAATTACGGTCATAGATAAAATGCCTCTAAGTATAAATGCTGGTTGCAGCAATCGTCAGGAGTGTACACCAGTAATTTCCTAGCTCCCACTCCGAATTGTTCCGCAATGAACTTGGATCTTAACGTTTCATGCTGAACGTTCTACAGATTTGTTTTTATCTTTATGTGAATGTCGTCATATATCCCAGACGTTTGCTTGTCAGCTGCATATGTCAAATAAGTAACGAGTATACTGCTCTTTTTTCTAGGTCCATCTGCGCTGTCACATGCGACCCATGTCTCGGTGCGATTGTCGTGCCATTTGATGGCCAATACGGTTAAGGGACTCAACTAAGCCTTAAGCTGGACCACGGAAATCAGTTTTCTGCGATGGTCGCTCACCTTGCAGCGGTACCCACAATCTCATAGCTCAAAGACAAAAGTATATAGAAAAATTAACCAAAATAAGCAAGCGGATAGTTGAAAAATTGCTTGGAGCAAATACCGTCAAACGCGAAAGAATCACTTTTGTAATTTTTTAAGTGTCACTTAGTCTCGAATCTAAATAAGAAGGGTGGGCTGGTGATTTTTTTGGTCCCTGAGCTCCTAATATTTCATTGCAGGCCATCAAAAGACGGGCTTTCGCCGTTGACGAACAGTAGAGCCTCTGTTCATGACAGAATTCCCAGTACCTACCTACATTTTTGAGTCATCGGCTTAAAATTACCAATTGGTTTCGCCAAGTAGACCACTCGTTAAAACCGAGAATAACATAGGTCCAAACCCTAAAACTTCGGGGCGCCTCACGGCAAGCTCTTGCTGGAGAGTAACGTGTTGCGCCTACTGGCACAGAGAATTTGTGGGTAGTGGCGAGTGTCTAAAATCCACCATGTGATTGGGGATGCTGCATTTTCAGATCTCAACTTGTACCGTACCAGCTTGTGTGTAAGTGAGTCAAGGACCGCTGGAAACTTCATATAATATCCGAAGCCTGGATTTCCCTGTCTATCCTTTGGGTCACGCCGTCCAAGTATGATAGCAGACTTATCAGACACTATTTGCCACTGGCGAAACCGTGCTAATTCCTGCTAAATAATTCGTTCCGGACTAAGTCTCTGCTGATTGCATCCTGGGTACAATGTTCCATTATCCTCGGCTTATGTTCAGCTGACTCCATTGTTCGCGTGACAGGAGCGACCGCAAATTTATAATTGAGGTCTATGTCGGATTGTGGGAGAGGTCCTCCACCCGCCAAGGATGTCCCTGCAGTCAGAGACAAACTGAAAAAATGTGTTAGGCGAGAAGCAACTACAAACACAACTGGTTTGACAACGACGAGAGTACCATGTCCATTTTCTTAATCGGGCAGTTTAAGAAATGCGTGACGTTTTCGTCTAATTGAACCTCGTAGACCGTGCAGAAGACTGAAGTTCACCGGAACCTCATGGGTTAAGGTAGCCCGAAGAAGCCGCTAAGCTCATTACCGCCAAAATATTAAAAGATCCCAGCAACTGGACGATGCAAGAAACCTGACAAACGGGCATTGCGCTGTCAGTCTCGGAAAATTAACCGAACTTCATGATTTCAAGGTTGTTGTGTTCCTACGGTCTGTGTACTGTTCTGCCGTGATGTAACGCGCGTGGTGATGCTGGCGTCTGTCAATTAAATCACAGCGAGCTTCGGCTCAAGACATTTTTTCTTTTTTGCTTTGCGGTCACGAATATTTGCGCCAACGCGGATGGGCATTTTCGGTTTTGAGTTGGTGTTAGGGTGAGCTGATTGGTAATCAGACAAACCGCTAGTCAGACTGTCCTTCATTATGTTGTAACTGGACGAGTAAATTTTATCTCTTGGAAGATGAACGACCCTGCTGCTGAAAGAGTTGCAATACCCAGAGATGCTCAAGTAGTTTCTCAAGGTTTTATTTGCTCATCCTGTTGTTTTTATGGTATCATTACGTGTAGACGTATTTCGTATCCGGAACTGGCCATCTGATTTCCTGGAATTTTCCAGTTGGCAACCATGCTGGAATCAGACCGGGATTAAAAGCAGCTTAGCTGAGTGAAACGAACATTGCACCAAAGCTAAACCGACTGCGGTTGAATAATATTCTTCAACCAACAATATTGTTGGTTTGTCTGACAGACATTTTGGTGTATTTTATTCAGTGGTTGCCGCAAAATATATTTCAATCCACGATACCAACGCCTGAGTTCACAATGAGTAGTAGCATCCCGGGATGGCAGAATCAGGCCCGACTGTGACTGCCAAATTTCTCGCCTGAATCATACTGCAGTTGTGCTATTCATTATTAAGGGGGAAAGCGGAGGATGTGGTCAACTATGTTTCATAGCCAGGATAAAGGGGATACCCGCCGACGAACTTATCGGCTGCAGGAAACATGGAGCCCCAGGTCATGGGCACGGAGTTCATCCAAGCGTAGTTAAACCATATCCATCTAGTTACCGGCCCTGGCGTCAAGGGGCAGAAGTTGATGAGTGAGAGCCGTTATCGCAACGTCACTGAAATGGAAATCCCTGCGGCACATTGTGGTACCATGAAAATTTACAGTATCTACAGTTGATCCTTGGCGGACAATTATTGTCTGAATTGATAAAAGTAGGCCGGCGGTGGCCAAGCGGATAAGGTCGTGGTGCTTGGACGTGAAGGTCGCGGATTCGAATTCTCCCACCACCGGTCATCTTCTCCACTTAGCAGCCATCTGTTGGCTGCGCTCCCCTTCCTGAAAAATTTTTATACGTTATTTCATCAGTAAAAAATAAAGATGCACCATGCTCTCTGATTAAGCTGGGTATACCGAAATAACTAGAAATTGATTAGGTGGGCTTCCAACAGTTGGTCGAAAATGATTACCAGAGGGATAGAAACCATAGAGGCAAACACAGATGGACAGAAATTTCCTCACTATCCATTATCGCTGGCACCATGCCTTGCAAGCTACTCCTCGGATTAGACCTGCGATCAAAGCTAGACTGGCAACTATACCTAAAATACGGTCACTTTATAACACCGACGATCGTGGCGCAATTGAGGGGTCCACAAATACAGTCTGCTCAATAAGAGGCGTTTAGTGCTCAACCAGATGACATGCAAGCAAAAATGTGCTAGCGAAATCTGAGATAAACTCGAAGAGGATGCACTCCGGTGTGAACGCACAGTTAGCAGACATAATCGGAGCTCGTGGTGAAGGTCTTCGGTGGAGAACACGGACATAGGTTGTACGGGCTATTGAGGCACCACAAATGCTGGGGATTCGGAATTTATCCGAACACCATACGTTGGCTTCATTGCCTTGTCGACCTTCTCTGCCATTTAAGAGTTCCTAAATGCTCCCTCCAGGTCTGTATATTTCTTCGTTACCAGATTCTTTCCTCTAATTTGTTCCAAAATGCCGTCTATTATTGGGCCATCAGATTTGTTCGACCGTATCGTAGCTTGCATACAAACTACCGTATGTCTGGATCCTGAAGCTGGTGGACTGTTAAGCTGCTGTCGGTGTTCCACTAAGAGTTGTGTCGAGCCAAGTAACACCCGAACCTCTCGAGATGTGTCCTCACTAATAACCCCTTCCATGGGTTTGGCCCTTACCACTGAGTTTTCGTGGTTACTTTTGCTAATATTGCCGCCCCCACTGCACTGCTCACTAAAAAAGAACTTTTCGGTGGATGAACCAATGTAACTAAGCCATCAAGATATTGCGGAGGAAATTAGGCTCAACGCCATTTCTGGCGCTTCCGTATATATCAACGACAGCAGAGAAGTTCATTCTCGATCCGATTTCGAAAACGCAGGCTATTGGTGCTGTTTTTCCAGGTGGTAACAGAAGATGGCATACGAGAGTCAGTCTCAACATGTCAAAGAGAAGTTACTACGCGACCAGGAGAGGAATGCTCACGTTGGTTTAATTCATCCGGTACTGCAGGTTTTACCTACTAGGTAGGAGCTTCGTTTTACGCACTGATGATTGCTCTTCTTACTGGCTTCAAAACCCTGAAGGCCACATTGCTGGGTGGTGGGAACCTTTGCAGCTTTCGTGTGCCAACGCTGGCCAGGTAAACAACCCGGGAATGCAGGTGCTATATTGCGCATTCCCGCGTGAAAACGTGATTTCCCATCCTGTAAATCGCAGCGCTTAGCGGCAGTGAGCATCGAGAGCACGAAATACAGAAGTTGGGCACAGGTTCAATTCAAGGACCCGGAGGTAGCATTGATATAGGAGGGAATTCAAAGAGGGCTAATCGCCTAATGGGCAAGAAAATGAAAGTCAACGAGTGTAAGTGTTCGTGGTCGTTTTTGGACAACTTGGTCATGGTCGAAACGTGCTGTTTTCCTGCTGCAGCGGGAACTGCACTTGACAGATAATTCTGCCACAATCGGGGGCCGGGGGCGTGTTGAAGGACCTCCACTAACAAATACACTGGGATCAAGAAGCTTGAATGTGCAGCCCGAAAATTTCTGGTCACCTCGTATGAACAGTGTGGAAGCTTTGAGAGGCGCCGCCAAGAAACGGTAGCACCCCTGAAACCGGTAGAGACCGAATTTTCCGAATAGTCGGGATTAACGTGATGCGACCATCCATTTCAGCATGACAGAACACACGTCTTGGTGTTAGTTGATTATTTAACCAGGTGGTGCAAAGCAACACTGGTGGCTCAGATCAGTGGTCCTACCGTCATTGATGTGATAATAAACCACTGGATCCTTCGATAGGGAGCCCCGTGCCAACTGCTTTCGGATAGAGGCGTCAACTTTGAAAGTGACCTAGTTCAGAGTTATGCAGGTCTCTGGGGGGTCGATAAGACGGTCGGCAACGTGCAGCCCGCAAGGGAACGGTCTAATAGATAGGGTCTGCCGATCACTAGACGCCATGCTAAAACGTTTAAAGGCATATTCCCAACTGGAATCTCTTGTGAAGGAAACGCCTGCTTGCCTATTAAAACGAATTTCATTCAGCAACCGGTCGTACTCCATTTCATGTGAACGCGAAGAGAAGTTAGGCTGTCTTCAGACACTTCTACTGCTACTACTACTGGTACCAACCTCGGATTGCAATTGCTGGTTATTTGCCGAAGTACTTGAACCTGTTGACTACGTCCAACCGATCACCACGAAGAGTAAGTTCAAGCACAGGCTCCTATCCGTCTTGAAGAACTACCTTGAATTTTGAAAGTGGAAAACAAACGGCTAGTGGCGTTCGACAAGGGTGCCCCATATCTCTACTCACATACCGTGCCTAGAAATCTCAATCGTCAAGCGATCTAACGCCCTTTGGATTGCCTGTGCATTATTACTCAACAAGGCGATATCATCGGCATACTTTAAGTTAAAAACGGTTTCCTGGGGGGAGTTCAACCGCATTCGTTAAAAGACCGGGTAAAGCTCTCCGTGGAGCATACTGAATCAAAATGGGACATAGGACAGCCTTGCCGTACTCCACTGGAGACGACGAAGGGTGGCGAAATCTTGCCAAAGCCCTAGTCCGACCTGACGTGACAGTACAACCCCTTGAAGATTGGCATATACTAATACTCGAATGTCCAAGAACGCTGTGATCATTGGCCTTGGAAAGTAAAGCGGTGCTCTAACACTTATCGAAGGGTAAGTATTTGGTCGACGCATTCACGGCCAGCGCAAAACCCAGTCTGTTCGTCACGAGTTTACCCTTATCGCGTGTCATATAACCTGCGAAGAGTGACAGACGAAAGCAACATTGACGGTATTGAGATTAGGCTAATACCCCTATGGTTAACGCAATCACTGCCAAAATCATTTTGATGATGACGACGATCGACTCTCCTCTGCACGAGGAAGGAACTTTCTCAGAGTATGAGATCTTCGAGAACAAAACTTGAATTTCTCTGGTCAGCTCCATTACCCCATTTTTAAATAGAGCTGGGAAAGATCATAAGAGTCCGCCGCTTTATGATGCCCTGGGGATAGGATTTTCCTGAGGATATGCGCTTCAGTTGGTGTATCTATTGTAATAAGCCACCGGATGCTTACCAGATTAGTTACCGGAGCCGCTGACGCTGAGGAACAGCTAAATTGTTCTTGAAAGTGCTTTATCTAGCATACAAGACGTCGGTGTAGGATGCTGATAGGCGAACCGTTAGCTTCATAAATTGTTTCGCACACATCCAGTGCTTTCATACAGGTAGCTCGGATGAGGTGAAATAGCTTGCGGGAATTTCCCATGACAGCAGAATGTTCCACCTCCAAAGCTAGTTAAGACCATCGGACCCCGTGATTCTTAGGCAAGCTTGTACGAAGTTTACGTCTCATTACCAGCCGTGCTTCATCAACCTCGTTACCAACCGGGATGGACTAGCTTGTGTCAAGAAGGCGCTGAGCCAGCGGAAATCCAGGATGTCACAGCGCGACGGGTCAGGCCGCGAATCCCTAAGCCAGCAGAATGCAAGGCATCCTTGATAAGCAACCAATGCCCATTTATGCTTTGTGGTGAGGGCAATCCTAGATTCTCAGCGATCGCACTGCAAAAGACTGATAAGTGAGTCAGATCAAATAGTTTGTCTCAGTCTAACCGACGCTGCAACATGCCTTTGAGCGCCTACCGAGGCACAACGACAGCCTAATGCCTACTAACACGAGATGGAAGTCGAGAAGTGTACTCTAGTACGACCGGCAGTCTTTTAGACAGCCCCATCAACTTTAGCTAATGACGATCTGGTCGATTTGAGTCCACCGCTGACCGAAAGGGGGCGGACGCCAGGTGGCGTGCCGGCGATCAGAACATCTGAAGCTCGGACTAGCAAGAAACAATCGATTGTCTGAGCACAAAGTCAACAACTGTCCCCGTTTTCAGAATGACAGGAATTAAGACCTAACGGACCTGCGATGACAGCCGACCCTTCTATAACATTCATGTCCCCTGCCGAAGTCACGATGTCACCCCAACTTAATGTACCCAAGAGGTCGTGCAGTTTTTGATAGAAAGTGTCCTTGACTGCATCTTGGTTGCAATCTGCTGGTGCGTACGCTGAGACAACAAACAAGTTGCAAATATCATAGCGAAGGCTATTTACTTTGCGTGCATCTTTAAGTCTCACTGTGCATAGCCGGCTGTCGACTGGGATCTAGTCAAGTAATGCAGCCCCAGCCCTCTCAGCGAGAGCCACATCAAGGCCAGCACCACCAGAAGCCGTAGCCTCGGAGTCCCCAGAAAAACAGATGAAACATCACAAAAGGATGTGGTGAATAAGTGAAGTGGAGTGTTGAATGCGAGTCTCTTGGATACAACACACATTGATGGCTCGGGTCCCAGTGTGCCCGCCAAACACCCCTGTTGACATACATGCATCAGTGTTCACACATTGAATGTGGCTATCTTGAAGGGGTATCGGGGACGAAAAAGTATATCCGCTGGTGCAAGCAGGTACGGAAATGAAGAAGCCATGTGGAGGTCAACAGATGACGTGGCAACGCGGAATGAGAAAATGTACAGCGAACGTAGGTAAAGTGAGTGTTTCATGTCTCCGTGTTTGGGGTCCGAAAGACCCGTCAACTAGCTGGCTGGAGACACTAAAGGATACGATAGGGAACCGTGAACAGTAGCGACTGTGTTGTCATTTTCTATCGAATCAAAATGATTGCGAAACTGTGTTTGTGCAGTTAGACTGTGTTCCATGTGTTGGCTGCAATGGCGTCTTATCTTCTCCCATCTGTTTGGGTCCACCCCGTGTTCCCCCTGGNACTTGCGAGATGATCCATCTAACTCCAAGTACCTGTCGAGTTAGCGCGCCATGTTGCTTTGCGATGCGAACTTTGTCGGAAATTCGTACTAGATAGAAATAAATGATTATCTGCACAAAATTGGAGAAGTCTTTCGCTGTTATCTGTCCGCTGAGTAGGCAAGGCGCATCGCCCACCTAAACAGTATTCCGATGCACTCAGTTTTCCAACTTGTGCATCTAAATCACCTGCTACTACTGCAATGCCAGAGCGTTTGCTCTTCCAAACAAGGGTGACGATGTTATCGTAAAACTCGTCTTTCTCCATATCAGTGCTGCGGTCTGTTGGGACGTATGCTGTGATAAATATATTGCGCTTAAGACCACTATCCTTCCGGACACCAACTGATCCCTGCAGTCTCATGGCACACAAGCGACTGTTGACTGGGATCCAGTCTAAAAGGGCTGCTTCAGCCTTCTCACTCAAGACTATTCCTACACCACGTTGACCCACACACACAGCTTGAGCTGCTTCGTCTCCTGTGGTGCGAAGAAAATATCTTGACGAGGCGTTTGGCGCAGTTATTTGAATTACTTTACTCGAATCCTGAATTCGTGTTTCACTCACACAGCAGACATCAATCGAAAGTGAGTCCATTGTCGGAGCCAAATACGTCTGTTGGCCAGCCTGCATTAAAGTGCACACATTAAAGGAACCGAGATTCAGGGGCTGACGAGGCTTAAGAAAATGTGAGCTAGCAGACTGAAAACCACCTACTACACTACTTGACAATAAACCGTTGCGAGTATCGGGCGTGTTATCAATGGACATACTATGGGCAGGCAGAGCGGGGAAATAGATTGGGTTGGGTACAAAGAAAACATGTGGAATAAAAGACAGGGAACTCCAGTGGCCTTACCGCTGGCATGACTAATTGCCGTTCTCGAATAATGTTGAAAAATGGGGTGGGAATAGGAGGAAGAACACGAATTAGTCGAGGAACAAACAGTTGTGTACGGTAGAGGGTCGCGATTGCAAGTGAGAGAACAGCCAGGAATATTCGTTCATAAACCAGCCATATCCATGTTTGTGTGGGTTGTGGGCTGTTGTACTACTCGGATAGGCCTTTCTATCCGAGGATGCATCTTTAACCTTTGCGCAACCAAGTGCTTTCTTCAGGGTAGCAGAGTCATTCCAGACGAGCGGGTGGCTAGATGATCGGCTCATACGCCCCTTCTTGAAAACCTTACCGGGTCAGTGGAATACGATAACGGGAAATGGTCTTAACTAGTTGGCGGGACACACTCGCCGCGTCGCAGTGCCAGCAGTGGGCTTTTGTGGTATTTTTTAGGGAGGTCGCGTACCAGGCAAGAACTCACGACGCCCTCGGCACTGCCACTGCTTGAGCTTACGTTATTCAAAACTAACCGCCTGGCTGGTGGCCGTTCCCCTGTCCGCAACGGAGGTAATTTTTTAGTGCGGAGACCAAGAAAATACTGCACAATACCAACGAATTTGAACATCTATGTATCCACAATGTCCATGGTTGCCTTGCTTGTGGTGTTGTTGCCGCTAGCCTTTCCACGCTCCAACTGTTGATATGTACTCAGTGTCTATGTAAACCCGCTGTCGCCCGGCTTCTTACCACACCTGAGCTAATGTGACCTTATGTGGTTTTATGCTACTCGAAGTTTCAGGGTCAAGGTTGCTGTTTTTCCCTCTCCTGTGGTGGACTCTAGTGGCTGCATGATCTGTCTTCCACTGCACTTATGCTTCAGATATTTCATTTCCTCATTTTCATATTCATATCTACTGTATTTGAGGCTAGTTTCGTATTGGTAAGCATTTCAGTCATTTCGATATCTCAACAAGTCGTGCCATTTGATTTTAAAGGGCGCTTGAATGCACACACTTGGTTTCGGGATGCTGTAAATGAGGACAACCTATTATCTTATTCTTGTATGGGGTATTTTGGTTGCCGATATCGTATCATCGGAAGAATTTGGTAAGTCCTTGTTCTTTTCCTATCCATTTTTGCTCCAGTTTGCCAACGAGCCGATATTCGTAAGGCTACCGTGCTTCAGCGTCTGTCTGACTGTGATGTCATCGAGGGAGATTTGTCGATTGCATTTGGGCGGATTCCCCACAATGCGTCTTTTCATCGCTTGCGTGAAATTACTGGTTCACTCTTGCTGTATGACGTGGATGGACTGCGTAGCTTATCTACGTTATTCCCACGGTTAGCTGTGATTCGGGGCCATTCGCTTGTCTACAGTTATGCGTTGGTGATAAGAACAACTACGTTCCACGTAAGTGATGCTTTTTGGATCAGCCTCTTCTTTTGGCAACGCTAAGACTAATGCAAGAGACTGTGATAACTGGGACTAATAAGTTCGCGTATTTTTTTGGTGCACGGTACAGTCCAGTCATCAGCTATGGTACACATTAAAATACTGTAGTCTTCAGTTCCGCTGATGACATTTATCAGTAGTTTTGAGTTACTTATCATCACTCTACATTATAGAACGAGTCCTGGTGTGTTTAGAAAACCTTACACATTACGTGTCCGGTTGACGCGTGCGTGATGTCTGTTACGTAACCGGTGGTCAGAATATAGTTTCATTGGTGAATACGGCTGCCTGCGTAACTCCTTATCCAGTCGTTATGTGAAATGTTTAAATTCCCTTAAGTATGGCCTCGGGATCTAACTAGTAGAGCACACTATACTGACGTGCGAGTAGTATCCATTCCTAGGGTAATATCCCACGGCAATAAACTGCTTTTCAAAATTGGAAATATTCATCATTTAGGTAATCGTGTGACCTTTTCCCAGGAACGTTCGTTGGTTGTGATTTTCGTGTCATAAATTGAAATCGGAGGGCAGCAAACTTTTGGTGATCTATGAAGGTTAGCTGTCGATCCTTGAAGTGGGTCATAAAAAGCGATACTGGAGCAGAGTGGACCAAGCCGGATCACAGCTTTGCCCTTCTGAGAGCAAAATGGTTGTATTTCGTAGTCTAAACCGGACCAGTTCGGCTCAAACAAACACGCTTCCAAAATCGAACTGGTTGGTAAAAAAACAACTGATCTAAGCTACTGATGTACTGACCATTGACAATCGACTTCCCAATTGATTAGTGATGTGTGATGCTTCGGATTTATTTAATCAAGCACTTGCGGAAGTACGTGGTCATTTGTGAAGCTGGTTGCAGCAATCATCGTGGGATTAGTTTAATTCCGAAAGTTACTAAGTTGTTAGCTTTGATAATGCTGCGCCGTTTGACACCGATTCGCGCGAGTAATACCCGCGAACAACAGGCCGGATTTCGTCCAGGTCGAGGTTGCATCGACCAAATATTCACTCTTCGACAGATACTCGAAACACGCCACACCCACCGCCGCCCTACGATCGTAGTCTTCCTCGACTTGAAAGGTCCTTTCGACTCCGTGGATCGACCAGCACTACTCAGTGCTCTCCACCGGAAGGGTATGCCAATGAAGTTTGTGAACCTGTTGCGAGCATTGTACTCGCATACCTATGGTCGCGTTAGGGTATAAGGTGAACTGTCAAGTTCATTCGAAACAACTAGTGGCGTTCGACAAGGGTGTCCCACCTCTCCATTCTTGTTCAACTTCGTCATGGACGAGGTGATGGAAGGTGCTTTAGGAGACCTCCGGGATGTAGGAGTCGAACTGGGAAATGGAGGGAAGCTGTGTGACCTAGATTACGCAGACGACGTCGTGTGCCTGTTCGAGTCTGCGGACCATGCACAACGTACACTAGATAGACTGTCGAGATCGGTTGCTCGGTTTGGCATGTGCTTTGCACCTTCGAAGTGCAAAGTACTGTTACAGGACTGGACGACAGCAGCGCTGAATTTGATACTGGATGGAGAGGAAATAACAATGGTGGACCGTTTCACCTACCTTGGTAGCCGCGTGTCTAACGATGGTAGCTCGGGATTGGAGGTAAATATGCGTATATCCAAGGCTCGGGCAGCTTACGCTGGATTGAAGCACTTGTGGCGTCGTCCTGATATTTTACTGAAGTCGAAAGGTCCTGTGTACTGTGCTGCAGTGCGCTCAGCTCTTTTGTAAGGTTGCAGGACATGGAGTATGCGTGTGGGAGATGTTCGTCGCTAAGAGGTTTTCGACCACCGATGTTTACATAGTATGGCTAGGATTGGATGGAGTGACCGGGTGAGTAATATTGAGGTTAGGAATCTGGTGTTGGGTGCCACTTCTGACAACAGCTTGTTTCAGCGTATGAAACTTAGTAGACTACGCTGGTTGGGCCACGTGTTGCGTATGACGAACACTCGTCTACCATACCGTGCCTTATTTTGTATTGCTCCTGAGGAATGGAAGAAGCCATGTGTAGGCCAACAGATGACGTGGCAACGTGGGATGAGAAAGTGTGCAGCGAAGTTAGGTAAAGTAGGTGTCTCACGCCTTCGTGGTTGGGGTCCGAAAGACTCGTCGACTTGCTGGCTGGAGACACTTAAGGATATGGCAGTGAACGGTGAACAGTGGCGATCGTGTTGTCATTTTCTATCGAATCAGAATGATTGAAAACACATGCGTTTGTACAGCTAGACTGTGTTCCGTGTATTGGCTGCAGCAGCATCTTATCTTTTCCCGCTTGTGTAGGTCCACTCCCTGTTCCCCTTGGATATTCACCCTTTTTATATAAACGTGTAACTGTGGGGAAAGGCGGCGGTCAGTGAGGCTTGCCTTGCTGTTAAACGCTGAACGATGATGATGATGATGAATCCGGTTTATCCTGCCAAGGGGTCAGCTACGCGGAAGTAAAGTGCATCGCTGTGCTATGAAGAGTGTTCCGTAAAACTCGAATTGATAGATCTTAATTGTTCAAGGGGCAGTAGTTGAACGTCTGCGGTCAAAACGTGAGTGAGTAAAGCGTGATTTTGTTTTTATTTGTACGAATATTTTTGAATATTGCACGGTCAGCTTCGTGCTGTTTGGATGTGAATTTCTTACTTACAATCATTTAGTTCTCCCTTTCGGTTTCTTAAGTTAGGTCACAGTCTTGTTTGTTAACTTCTACACATTCGTTGATCAACAATCAAAGGAAGTAAAACGAGCATTGATAATATCTATACCATTTGTTTTGCGATCGATGTGATACTCGTTTGTTCACCCATTACCATGTTTTGCCCCGGGCGTTTAGGTACTCGCGACTGAAATTAGCAAGCATCTGAAAATAGTCTTCATACGATCACGTGAATTTCTAGTTCCGTTCGAAGTCTCTAAGAGGATATTGCTGGCGCCTGGCATGACTAATTTTTTGTCAGACAATGGTAACGAAAAGGATTCTCATCTGAATGAGCTTATTATTATGTGACTTTTTTTTTGTCACGTTGGTGAAATTCCAAACCCGCATTCTCTCGCCGTGTTGTAGACTGCGCGTTGACAGCGGTGTCCAGTGCACAGGTTTTCAATATACATTCAGCGCAGCTTCACGAACGATATTTACATTCCCACTAGTGTCATTGCTTAATATTTGTATTTTGTCCCACATGAAGTAAGGTACGTACTACGTAATATTCCGGTAATTAATTCCTATGTTAGGACTTGGAATAACGACAGACCAGCAAGGAACCTAATTGATCAGGTGTCGCTAGGGGCCCAAGCGATAGCGAAAGTGTTTATCACTAGTAAACGGTATTTGAGCCTCATTTCATGCTGGTTAACAACCACTGCTAGTTCTCCTTGTTTCTTAATCTACTTAACGCAGTCGCGTTATTGATTTATTTTTTTGACTCCATGGTAAATTGAAACTGTCTTTCTCACTCATCTTCCTACTTCTACTGAAAATTAACACGCGCGCGTATACATGGTTACACGAACTCTCTCAGGATGTTGCTCTGCCCTCGTTACAACTCATCGAAGACGGAGGTGTGCGGATTGAGAACAACCCAAAATTGTGCCACGTCGACTTGGTCCGTTGGACGAATTTGTGGAATTCCTCTGGATCGGATAGTAATTCCAGGCATCCAATTGTTTTAGCCAGCAATGGAGATTCACAGTGCCCAAAAAATTGTCCGACCAAATGTCCGCCGTTTCCGGATGGACATCGTGGTTGTTGGTCTGAAGCGTTTTGCCAAATCGGTATTGTTACCTTTTACTTTCTTGTGTGTCAAGTTTATCTATGCTTGAGGAGGCATGCATTAGACACTGTGATAACGAGAGAATCACCTGTCAAATAATTTTCAGAAGATAAGCGAATGTTGTAATTTTGGGAGCTTTTCCTATTTTCAATTTTTGTGGTTAGTGTAGCAAAGCCATGGCTGACGGAAAATCGGCGAAAAGTTTCAGTATTGAAGCATCAGTATCTTTGTTCGATTGCTGAAATAGGTTTTGTAATTGTATCACAAACTCTAAGTTTGGGCGTCGGGTACTCGATCGGGGTGCTTAGTCTGTTGAATTTGAGTTTGAGTAAGATGATTGGATCAAATATTAGACCTATCCACAGAGCAACTCTCTCACTATGCCTTATACTTCCGGTCCGCTGGTAGTTGCAGGATGAGTTAGGTCGGTCAGCCCAGGACGCACAAGAACTATATCAAAATCTTAACAAATAGACTAACTTGAGTGTAACGCGTAGCCAAGACCCTTCCACAGAATGGTTAGATACGTGAAGCAGTATGACGGAATCGCGATCTGTGGCCTATGGCATTCGAAATCTTCCCGTTTCTACCAGGTTTTCGTTACTTCTCACCTTTTTAGCTTGTTCATTGTATTCCCTTTGAGTAGACAGTCCTTTGAGGTCGTAACCAAACCCAGGGCACAATGATCCCAAGGGATTAGTTGTTGTGGACTTGAGGTCGAAAACTGAAACATCCTTCAAGCGTGTAGATTTTTCAGTGATATCAAAAATAATCGATATATTGCAGTTACACCTCTAGGTTATGGGCAAGTCAATGCAATCTACGTTTCCGCATTGTGAATATTACTTCAGGACGCCTTTCTGAAATCATGGTTGTTTGTGTGCGGATGGTTGGAAACCTGTCAGTCTCTAGGTTGGTGAATTCTGATTCTCCTGCACATGATGAATTTCTTCGGACAACTTGATTTTACCATTTTCCATGCGGCTAAGATACTTTTGGCCTGACACTGGGGAACGCACACAACGCTACGGTAGAACGGTTGAATATTACCAATGGTGGAGGATATTGTGCGCTCAAGGAAATTGCGTCATCTGTCGTCTGACATTGTTGTAAACCACTATGTTCGCTCAGCTCAGTTCACTTCTTTACAACTGTTATTCTTGAACCAGGGTGCTCTAATTTTGTTTGCTCACTCACGGCACCGTTTACTATGAACGGAGGTGAACGGAAAACGGTAAACGGATCGATTGCAAGGTAATACGTTGAAAAGATTTTGAATGAGAAAAAACAACGCTAGTGACGTTGAGCCATATGGCTTCCATATTAGTATGTTATATTATGTTCCGTATACTGTACGAAACGTTTAAAAACGTGTTTGTGACCTTGTACCTTATTTGTGACATGAAACCATGGGCGATATTTAAACGGTAACCTCGATTCTCCCTACAGCAGGCTACTTTACATCATTTGTGTTACTTGAACGTCTTAAAGTTCATTTGAAATAAAAATTTTGTTGTTGGCGGAATTAAACAGATTTCATATGTTTCGACCTGGTGTCCGTGGTTTCCTCACTCAACCTGTCTTATCTTTGGGGTCGAAATTTAGTACCTATATAACATTATGGAGCGATGATCTTCTTAAGGGAATGTATATGTTTAACCTGAAAAAACAAGAAGGCAAACACATTCACTATACTGAGGCATAATAATTGTATCACTCAATGCCTAACACTTGGATCAGTGAAAAAAATGCTGTACGACAGCTGAGTGCCACTTTTGTTCCTCTGTTTCTTTCTTGTTTGAATGAATCCGTTTGTGCATTCCATCCTAAACATGATGTCACGTATATTTCAGCATGTTCACCCAATTGTTCTATTCGGGGACTGACGTGCCATGTGTCCGATCCGAATCGGTGCTGTCACACTGAATGTGTTGGTGGATGTCACGGGGATGATGCTCGGTCATGCGTTACTTGTCGGCGAGTCAAACACATGGGCCTTTGTATGTCTCAATGTCCACCGGAAACGATGGAGGTGAGCAAAATCCCGTTTGGTTATTTTTTTCACTACTTCTATTTTGTTGTTTAACCGGACGTTAACCATTTGATTAAAGTTAGAAAATTAAAGGTACTTCCATTACGGATTCGATGATGAACTTAATTTCGACTTTCTGGTCTCGTCAAGGCCTTGCCTGTTTATTGATCGCATTTAGTTGTACGAATACTTGGAGATACAGCCTTAACTGAAGTCACATCCTGGTATCCATCAATGGTCTTCTTATTGCAATGTGAGCAGTCGAGTCATGGCAAGGGTTAGATAGAACAAATCGTAATCTTGCAAGTGTAACAGTACTGCCCTTATTAGTACATTCCTCTAACTGCAGAACCGGGCTGTTCTCTTGACTGCCAGGGCTCGTTGGAGGATATGTCGTCGCCAGAAATTTGCTGATCGGTAATCGGTAGTAGTGTCGGATACTTAGTGGGTTTCAAAAGCTGATAGAGACCACCCTGTCCTATTGATTAGTGGTGTATAGCTAAATGCGACTGCAACGGATAGACGGGTGGCCAACTCTACGGTAGGTACCAATCAGAGGCAGCCGTCTAAAGAGGTAACGGCCATTTCAAAAGCTTTTCGTAACGGACGAAGACCACCTTATCAACAAACCTACGCAGCATGGCCAGAATTCCGATAAACGACGCATTTCCCCCGGATGACACCTACAGTTCAAGTTGTCAATGTGGGGGATATTCGAATCAACGGAGTCAGAGGAAGGCCCAAAAGAACAAAGGCAAGAGTGTCCAATACACTTCCAAATCGAACCGGTCGTGCTCAGCTAGTCAAAGTATCGGTCTTGCGTGAGCATGCTTTCGAAAGGGACAATGCACACGATCGAGTAATATTTATTGAAGGGGACTTTTTTTTGCTGTGAACTAAGTGTATGAACCACTCGATTGCCTTGTTACAAAATCTGCCACATGGCTTCGATTCGTAGTAGAGAAATATGAAGGCGAAGTCAAACCGAATGAACTCCTTAAGGACCGTACCGGGCAGTCAAGGTGAGCGAACTTAATTTGACTACGTAATATTGATAGCTAATAAACAGGACGAACCAATCATTCGGTGATTTTACCGAACAATAAAAGCACCGGCGGATGAAAAGGCTTTAAGATGGATTCTCGTATCTCTTGAACATAATAAACATTCAGTAATAAAACACTATTTTGTCAGCTCGATTTTGGTGATCTCACTAGAGGCAGTTTTTAAGGGTGACGGCTGATTAGCGCTGGACACGATTGATAACACAGACCTATGGATGGAATCAGGTTGCAAACTGTCAGTGGATTTCCAACAAAAATTTTGTCTTGCACGACACGGTGAATGCATAATAAATAATTTGACTAACAACCGTTGGCATTGTGAAGAATTTTCGATAATCGTTTCTAGTGTCAGTTTGAGGTTTGTGTCTTTTGCTTTTACGCGGCTATCTTGTAGGAGAGGATAAGCCCGTTCCATACACATAGGGTCGACTGATGGTTTAAGCGATGCAGATCAATAATCGGTTTTGCTTCGAGTAGCGGTGACCGACAATTCACCAGTCACTTAGGTCGTCCACTGATTCATGTAAATGACACTGCGGCCACGGTGTGGCGCCGAGCATGTGCGAAGATAATTTCATGTGGGAGCACCGTATTTTATGCCCGAACGACTGCAGTCACTCAGATTAGTAAACAAACAAGTAAACTATCAGTTTACGAAACAAGCCAACAAAATTGCCAACTTGAGCGTTTTCGTTCACGAATCGTAACAACTACGTCTGTGAACGTGAATTCCGTTATTTTTAACTCCAGAAACATTTATAAACCGGAATCTTTTCTCACGCTTATCCCTCTCTCTCTCTCTGTTTGTATTGGGGATGAAGCGTGGTCCAGAGGGGGTATTGTGAAGATGGATCGCGACGGCTTCTGACATGTTCAAGACATGACAATTTGCCAACCTAGATTATTTACCCCGAACCTTATACAGTGCAAAAAATGCTTGACACAAGCCCCGAGTTGGCTGTTCGCCCTGAACGCCTCTCGGAATACCCTTCAATGACATGCGTCTCGCAGCCTCTGCTGAAAAATTCACATGCACTACCTTTCCGGGACGGAGATGTTTCGACTGTAGTGCGAAGGTAAAGACAAATGCCCGGCGCTGTCCACTGAGTTGACTGATCTTTGGCAGTTCTTGGGGAGACGAGTATACCCTGATTCCAGGCCAACCACGGACGGCGTACGAAGCATACAGCTGTGCTCACCAGAATCTGTGAAATAGGAGTGTACTGAACACGCCGGATGTGTAGCCTCATCCGAAGAGCGTATGAACTGAGCAATCAGTCACCGTTCCACCGTAGGTTACGTGACACTCAGGTCGTCCCACAATCTTGTGGGTTAGATCATTTGGTCAAGTGCTCTGGGTAGGTTCTCGTATGTCAACCCTCTCCTGTTTGGGCAACCGGATAGTATCAAGCCCAGAGAATAATCATGGAGCTCGATGGATGGCCGATGAAGCATGGAGAAGAACGGAAGAATTAGCATGTGTGGTGAATTCTGCACATTGTTTCTTCTTTCTCGCTCTTTATTTTCGTCCTTCGCAACAGTTCCGATGGCACATGATCTGTACACAGATTTGTTCTATATATATATCCAGGTCTCTGGGGTGTGATCATTCTGGTACATTTATACGGTTAGTATAGAGTTAAAACGCTCCCGGTTCGAGTCACGCTTGTCGTCTTACTCGATTACATGTGTTCAAATACTGCACAGGGTTGCAGTAGAGGTGCAGTTAGAATGCACCTCTCCAGCTCAACTTTATTTATCACGTGCTGCTCATTTATGTTCAGCCATGGTAACTAGTATTTTAGTTTTTCTAACGAAAGTGGTATGAATGTATTCTGGATCCTCACCATACCATACTGCCATCTAAATTCCCTTACTATCATCGATCCGACTCTTTCAATCTGTATAGATTTTATTAGTCTTTGATCTATGTACTCTCTGTGTGCCTTATTTATCTTCGCCGCAGTATCGTCAAAGGCGTTGTGTAACCGTTGACCAGTGCCTCGGGATTATTAGCTCCCATTCATCCTTCCCGTCCAAATCGAAGTTTCCGATCGGACTTGAAACGGGAAACCATTCGGACAATTATTCCATCTCGACTGCTCAGGCTGTTTCGAATGCCATCTATCGGCATGCATGTGTGACCCAGTGCCCAGCAGATTATGCAAGAAATGAATCGGGTTACTGTGTGCCTTGTGGAAATCAATGCTCACGGAAATGCAAGTATTGATGTATTCGTATGTATGCTTCTTAATACTCGTCTGATAGTCTAACTGGACGTGTTTGATACTGGCGGACTCATTCCTATTGAATGTCTGGTGCCCTCTCTTGCGGTTAGGACATGTGAACGGGCAGACATCATTATTGTGTAGATTTCACCATACATATGCTAATCCTCCCATTCTGCACCTCCACTCATCCATTGACTATCGTGATCCATGGCTCGTCAACCGGACATCTCCGGTGTTATTCGTATCTTTGATTCATTATGCCATCTTTTCGATTTCCAGCTGTTATTTTTCCCCTCTGAAACCGGCTGTCGTAGAAATGTCTCTCAGTAATCGTAGCTTTTAAACCCCATCTACAAAATTAAGATTTCGATGGCTTCTTTTCGAGGTAGATTTGTTATATTCCTCAAAATAGTTTTTTTAATTGCATTTGTAATTACGCGTTTACCTAAATTCTTCTTATCCAATTTTTTCACTTCCGTTAGCTTGTCCAGAACTGCTGATTCATGACCTCCGGGATCTAGATGCACTTGTGGGGTGTTATTCAGCCGTGGCAATCTACTTGAGTATTCAGGATGGAGAGCCAGGTACGTTGTAAGATCATAGTTTCGAATTTCTTATCGTTTTGTGCCAATATGAATGTGTTAGATTTTCACCTGTTTGTTCTGAACACATTGAGTTCGATCATTAAATTGCTGGATACTCTATTTTGGTGAAATTTGCATCGAACTTTACAACCCGTTGGCCTTTTCCATAATCCTGTTTGTTAGCGTTTCGTTCTTGTTCTCTGGTTGGGGTGATGTCCATTCGACCGTTGAAATGCGATCATTAGAACGAGATGAGAAGAGAGAAGAAAGAGCAAATGTGATATTTTCGTCGTTCTATGTCACATTCTAAGCCCTAATCTCTCCATTGAGATTGTCCGTGGATGGTAATATCAATTCTTGAAATAATATGGCACTGACGTGGATGATTTTTTAGGGTAGAATAACGACTCGTCATTGTAGTCACCTAGACCATCGTTTTGAAGTTCGTTTAGCTCGTTGTATACCCAAACTGACAGTCGTCCCTGGACAGCTTGTTTATTCTGGATGGTGACATGGCAATAGAAGTGAGCACCGTACGCCGGAGTGAAGCGCTTCTGCGTCGTTGAGATTGAAAGATTGCGTACGCTATGCCGCAGTGTGTTCAGTTCTAAGGTATGTTTCGGAGAAATGGAGTTTGGGTGTCCTTCGCTTGGAAGTGTTCGATCATCGATGTTCGCGTAGTACCGAGTGAGCAATATGCACGTTAGAAATCGAGTATTAAGGCACTGGTTCAGAAAATATTCCGTCGAAATGTGTCAAACGTGTTCCGTATGCCAAACACTAGCCTACCGAACTGTACCCTGTTTTCTGTTCATTCCACGCAGTGGAAAAAGCCATGTGGGGGTTAGCGAATTAGGTGGCAATGTGGGATGAGAAAAAATTCAGAGGGCTTAGATAAGGTTGGTATCTCATGCCTTTTGTGGTGGGGATCCAGAATATCTGACAGCCAAGTTGGTTGGGGACTTTAAAGGATATGACAAAGAACCGTGAACAATGGCGACCGTGCGGTCACTTTCTTTTGAACCAGAATGATTGGTAAAGTGCGTTTGTACAATTAGACTGCATTCTCTTTTCCAGCCATCTATGAGTCCGCTGTCTGTCCGCTTTGCATATTCATTCTTTCTACGGCAGCGAGTAACTTGCGCGGGGTGAGGGGAAGACTGGTCGGTGGGACTTTCCCTGCTGTTTAAAACTGAACGATGATGATGATGATGACGGATTAATTGAACACATTTTTTCGGGCACGTAACGCCCGTTTACATTGGGCGAACTTCAACTACTTAATCGGAACTGAAGTCAACTATTATCACTTGAACCAGCTGTCATGTATGTTTTTTGACTTCCGGTCTCGCAAACACAAGTTTGTCCAGTCAACATAAATTTCATTTCTCACCCCTCCTCATCTTTTTCTGGAAAACCCTTGGAGATTTTGTGAACAGACTGCTTGAAGAAGCCTTCTCTCGATTGCGTGTCGTCGAGCAAAGTTTACGCATTGTTCGTTCTCCAGTTTTGACCACACTGCGTGTATTGGACACTTTGGAATCCTTGGGTACGATGTCTGGAAACACTAGCCATCCGTAAGTTGGAACGATGTTTCATCCTTTGTGAGGTTCTCATTGTTTTCTATGAATACGGACTACTTTTGTTTTAAGGTTTTTTTATGCGAGGTCTTTTCGCGTGTGACCAACCAGTGATCCAGGATACAAATCATATCCACAAGGAGGAAGATGTTGCTGTCATTTGCTTACTTATATAGTTTCAAATAAAACGGTAAGCAAATAGGCGAATTCATGAATCGGCAGTGGTCAAGTGGGTTAAGCTTCTGTCACCCCGAAAACTTCAGAGGTTAGAATCCTCGACCCGCCTATCACTAGAAAGAAAAACAAGACAATGCGGTAGATTTGTGGTCACCATACGCACCATGTGACCCAGCCGACGAAGCCTGCTAAGCTTCATGCGTTGAGATAATAGGTTTTCACAGCCGGCACGGAATACTAGATTCCTAACCTGTACATCACCCACGCTGTCACTCCATTCGTTGATTGAAAACCTTCAAGCGACAAACATCTGCGACACGATAACTCCATATCTTGCAACCGTACAACAGAACTGACCACACTGCAACGCAGTACACACGACCTTCCAGCGTTAATGAAATACCAGGGAGACGCCACAAATATTTCAGTCCAGCGTATGACGCCCGAGCCTTGGATATACACGTGTTTAGCGCTACTACCGTGCCACCATTGTCCGTCACGCAGATACCGAAGTAACTGAAACGGTCGACAGTGAAGTTCGGGACTCCAGCTATCCAGTCTTGTCACAGAACTTTACAACCTGAAGGTGCAAAACATGCTGAATGGAGTTGCAGCTCTTGGTAGTCTATCTAATTCAGGTTTTACCTGTTCCCCACGGTGGAACAAGCACACGATTTCGTCTGCATATTTCAGGTCATATACCATCTCCCCATTGGACACCTACATCTTAAGGTGTTGAACCATCCTGTATCATATCATGGATGACGACGGCGCATCGGCATCTAATAATGACTGAAATAATTGGTTGTCTGGTTCAGACTATTCGCATCCTCTATTTGATAATGCAAACTATGCTACGGTTACTGCATCCTATCTACCCAGCATTCCACAAGGGTTGTGTGAGCGTCTTATATCGGGAGAGAATCAGCCATGTGAAGACTAGCAAATGACTTAGTGAGAAAGTCAAAGTGGTGGGAAGGAAATCCCCGAATCTTTCCTTGCAAAACCACATTCTGCAGATAGCCTCCATTACTTTTCCATGTCCACAATATCTGACTAACCACCGCCAGTAGATATGGTAGGAGGAAGCATATTTTGGCACTATAATCTATGTCAATACGCTTACCAAAAACAACCGTCGGTGTCCTTATCAAGAAGTGTGTAAAGACGATCCTAAGTTGTAATCATGTTTTACTTCGAAAACAATATAACGTGGCGAGCAAGCTCGTTTTCAGTTATTCGTACTCATGCTAATACATAACATTAAATATGGTTGGTGATGGATCAAAGGAATTGTCGGTTTGGAGTCACATCAGTGCACAACTTTAAGAATGTGTCTGTGTGTATTTGTAATTGTAGCAATTGAGCAATTTGTCACACGATGCGGTTGTAAACCGCTTGTTGGATGATGACAAGTGGGCCAGGGAAGTTTAAGAGTCTGGACAAATTGTTTCTGAGCCCATAGAGGGTGGTTATCCAAACGGATAGATACGGCTTCGACTGTGTTCAACATGCGGCACTTGATAGTTCTTCATTGTCCGCTCCTAACTTTGTAGATGGTACGTAAAGCACTTGTCACGTTCACTGAGTGATTTGACTCGACAAGTTGTGAACATGCCGCGCTAGTGATTATCTTAACTATTCCTGTGCTCAACCAAGCCGGGTGGTGTTCACGAACGCGATTGGACAAACGTCTGATCGTGCGGCCAATATACCTAGGCCCGCCGAAGCAGGTGAATGAATACACAAAGAATGAGGCTGCAGAATCTGGTAATCTGTCCTTTAGTTGGAGGCACATGATCGGTTTGGATGTGAATGCAGTTTTTAAATGTGCATCCAAGACTGTTCTACCGATTGAACCTGATAGTCTCCATTGGAAACTTTCCACTTTGGTATCACCTGTGAAGGGCAAGCGAACGTATACGGTTTTTTTATTGGTCCTGTTTTTTTTCGTCTTACTTCGTGTTTTTCCATGGCCTTATTTATGAATTTTTCGGGGTGTCCATTTTTTACAAACATGCTCCGCAGGTCACGAAGTTCATTGTCAGTTAGGCCGTCCGTACATATTTTTCTTGCTCTATCAACCCGACAGCATAGTAGGTTCAGAGAGATCACGCTTGCATAAATCACAATGCATTGTGCTGATGTCACCTTTTAATGAGGATTATTTTGATCACAACAAAAGCTGGACCATGTTTAGGTATAGATTTTTTAGCCAGGCTCAAATATTGTCGCACATCATGAATGGGCAAGTGCACTTCGTAATTGTACCGCACTGCATTCAGAGAATGGATGGCAACATTTTTTCCACAACTGTACTAATCTCGACCTGAGGATTAACCACAACGTGGCTAACGTAAGCTAGCTCACGCGTTTTAATTCAATTCGTTTGGTTTGTGCATCAAGATTGGACGAAAATTTTTTGACAGTCGGCTCAGTGAAAATTTATGCTCCTATCTTTATCCCGGGGTGATTGGCTTTCTTTTCTGACATTGGCTAACGGGGAACTGATATACTCCGGTTTTGTTTATTATATCGCGGTGGGATTTAGTCAAACCCAGGCTGACTACCTATGGTCAATCAATCCTGTCATTCCTTTTTGTCCGCGCACTTTGTTGCAAACACCTTCGGTACCGACAAGCAAACGAAAGCTAGTTAAAGTGCGTGGACATCCTAGAGCATCTCTGAGCAGGTTTAGGACGTGAAGCCATTCTGACCTTACGGAGAGTTCTAAAAGAAGAGTGTCGAGTCAGTGGGTCAGGTTGAACGAGTTGTAGTGTCTAGAAACTGCCTTTGTTCTTCATTTTTCAATCCAAACGCTAGCATATTCATTCCATTCACCGATTGTCTATTTTAGTGTTGTTTTAGAGATATCCGGAAATGACAATCTGCGTGAAATGTGGGTCCCACGTGTGACAGGTGAAAACCCCCAAGGATTACATATACGCGGTCCGGGCACGGTACGAATCACACAGAATCGACATTTGTGTCCGGACCATATTCTCCAATTTTTTCGCTCAAATATAGTACGACTAGTTCGACCCGTCACGTGGCTTTCAGACGTGGAACAGGATCTGATACGTGTAACCAACGGAGACTTAGCATACTGTAAGTGGTGATTAATCGTAGATAGGGGAGATTCTCTTTCTGAGAATCATGATTCGTTTTATTGATGATGTTTCTAATCAATTTTTAAATAATCTTGCGTAACTTTAGGGAGTGTGTACATCCAGCCTCACTTACCGAGACTTTTATTGCTAACGTCGGTTGTTCTTCAGTCGCTGGCCAGTTGCAGTGTGCAGTTTTCCGTTCTTGATTGCAGATGGTTAATTAAATTGCCGACATCTCATTAATAACCAAAAGCTGTTTTAGTCTCCATCTCGCAGTAGAACAATACAAATTTTAGTTTCACAACTCAAAATGTTATTACTAATTAAAGTTGAGGATGATTCTCGTGTGCAAATGATAATGGCAGGTGTATGAACCCAGTTCTGGTGCTTTCAGACAACAATTTCAGCCTATTCTTTCGATGTGTATTCATACGAATGTTTGGCACAATCGGCGCTCAGCCTGTATACTCTTTACTGCGTGTCTTTCTGTTCAATCATTATATGCATATATACATATATATATGTTTATACATATGTGTGATATGTAAATAGAATTCTACAGGAAGTGAGAAAAAAGGGGGAATAAAAAAAGTTAACCAATTGTTTCTTCTGTGCTTTCACTATACATATTTTATGACGTTTTTGTTGTTTCCAAGATTCATTTATGCGAGATGAACTCCACAGACGCCACACGGCAATCGTGCCACTGACCTCGGCTCTGACTCATATCCTTTACTACCTCCAGTCAGCATTAGACATCATTAAGCCTCAACCAGGAAGGCGGGAAGCACCAACCGAGGTGGTCAGTGAGGCCTACCTCGTTGTTTAACACTGAACGATGACGATGATGATGGACCGAGGCCAAAACCGAAGATAACTTCTTCATACCTCTGCGCCAAATCATTGCCTGACTGTCACGTTGCTTCTTCCAGCTTTGTCCAGCACGTACAAAAAGAACACGAAAAGGTAGACGATCGACAGACGATCGACAGGCATACGCAATACGCGCGATTTAGAGCGATTACCTCAGTCAGGGGACGACTGTCTGCATCCAACACAGGACCGTGCATTTCGTCAATGTTCATCTGATGCTCCCACCAGACACGAGTAATGCTTCGGATATATCGGTGGTCGAAAAAATAAAAATTGCCGAGCATCCCCAGGGCGGATAGGCCAGCTCTTGCAACTAGGAGCTGTGGCATTGTGCTTGCCGTTCACTCGAGGGAAAGCCGGATATCATGACGGCACCACAAGTATGGCAGGTTCGCGAAAGCTGCTCTGGCTTTTGCAATTGGTAATATGACGTCCTCCTCAAAACTTCGTCCCGAAGTACTTGAATCTATTCACTACCTCTAACCGATCACCATGCAGAGTGAATTCAGGCACCGACTCCTGTCCGTCTTGAAGAAGCATCTTGGTGCCAAGCACATACCGAACCTAGAAATCTCAATCGGCAAATCCGATGCCTTCTGAAATGCCTGTGCGTTGTCCTTCAGCAAGGCGATATCATCGACATACTCTAAGTTAAAAACTGTTTCCTGATGGGAGTCCACCTGCATTGTTTAATGACCAGATAAAGCATTCTGTGGAACATCCTTTACGACAAAATTGAATCAAAGAGGGGCATAGGGCAGCCTTGCCGTACTCCACCTGAGATCACGAGGGGTGGCGAAAGCTCTCCATAGATTGATATGGACTGAACTGTTTTCGGACTCTAGTTATTTTTCGGTCAACAATAGTGAATTTGATTGAAATTCAAGTTTTGCACTTTCGTGGGACAAGTTTTCATCTGGCCAATTCTGCCAACTCTGTCGCAGTACTTCTCCTTTTCTGTTTTCTCTGCTGGATACAACTATTAGGTATCATTCCGTTTCCTCCGAAAACGCGGGTTTTCCCGTGCAAAATTCACACTTGTATGATTGTCATTTTTGAATGCATACTAGTTAATAAATCCACCGTTTTTTTCACTGCCTAGGTAATTGGTCAACAATCCAAGCGGAGGTATCACAGGTCAACGCATCTAGCGTACGAGTTTCATGGTTCAAGGCACGCATAAATGGCACCACATGGGAAGATGAAGAGCCGGCATTGATGTTCCTTCGATATCGTCACCTGTGAGTTCAATCAACTTATTACAGGTGTGCTTTTCATTTTTGGCTTTCATGTCACATTATAGTGAGAAGTTAAAATCGAACAACCGTTCTTGGACCTAGTGATGTATACTCGACAATGGCTTAGCCAACCCACATATGCGGAAAAGCAAGTAGCGGGTTCGATGGGTTTGGGGGTGGGGTGGATTTTCCACGCATAACATTCCATTGCTTGCTTTTTGGTATGCTAATATAGCCTAAATGAAGTTCACGTAAAGTGCTGAGAAAGCGATATCATTTGTGGACCAACGCGTATTGCTAGTTTAATGTGTAGACGATTATTCGTGGTTTCATTTGCACACCTAGTTAATTAACATTCAACCGCTGTGTGTATTTTTGTTTCTGAAATCGTGAGAATCTATTGTTTACTTTTCCGTCTGGGTCTCATCGGATGCAGAAGATTAATCGTGATTGCACGACTTCATAGTAGGCCAGTTTAGCCTCGTGACGTGTTCCTAGCTGCATTCGGCAAATCATGTTTTGACGTTTTGATTAAACGGACGAAGCAGGAACTGCAATCAATAGTATGTTTTGCTGTGGATCGATGAACGAAATTCTCCCGGAAGCACGCGACCGGTTTCGCGGTTATTGTCATTCGTACCCGACACTTTTCTATCTAACCACTCTCATACGTAAGCATTTCTTTATTAATTCCTCGCTAGAGTATTGGTTTACTTGCATATCGTGTGTTTAAGTGATCTCAAGTCAGTCCAGGTATTACGTGCTTTGGATTACATGCATAAAACGTGGGCTTCGAAGGCTTGCAGAACAAAAAAACGCCCTTGAACGGCGAACCACGAGATCTCAATAAGCCAATTGTGGTATGAATCCTGATGATCTTGTTTAGTAAACTGAGCACTAGGTTTTACCTTTCATATGATCGTCATTAATCTGTCTTACTCATTACCATCCGTTATGGTGTTTCCGTGCTGTTCCTTCACTGCCGCTCTCAGCCCAATCGGTTTGACAATCATCCAAAATGCGGAGACTTTCGCACCCAACAAGTGAGTATCATGAACTCCATCCAACCGGTTTGCAATCAACCCTTGTTAATTAATAATGTCTTTGTAAATTTTTCTGGTTTCAAGGTAATATTTTTCTGATAGGTCAAATCGTCCAAATTCCGATAGAGTCGCGCTTCCGCCTTGTGATCTTGAAGTTTCTGTAAAAGTTGGGCACGAAAATCTGTTTTCTATGTAAATCCCACTTATCGCTACCTCACGACCTCACGCTCGGAGTTCGCTTTTTAATCAATTCAAATCTCCTTTTTGGAGCTTGGAACATGCGTTCAAGGGGTCACTTTTTACAGCGAAGGTTGTCATCACAATCCTATTACTTCGATAAAGACAAATTTGTTTCTCGTCTTGTTGATGAACGACTGCTGTAGTTACTATTGTCAGGGCACAGAAGTGATGTCATGTGACAACAGTTGTGGATAATGATCGAATCCTTATTTCCCAGTGCTACATAATCTCTCAGTTCTGTTCAGATTTCAACCAGAAAATCTGCACGGGTGTGCTTTGCACATTCAAATTCCGTGGTATTTCTTCAAGGCTAACAGCAACCTTGGCTGCACTCACCCTTCGTCATGGCCAGTTAGAGACAGCCATTAGTAGCTTTAGGTAGGTCGGTAATCCAATTCATCATCATCATCACCTTTCAGCGTTAAACACCAAGACAAGCCTTACTGACCGCTGGCTTTTCCCCTGAGTTACATGTTTTAATAAAAGGAGTGAATATCCAAGGGGAACAGGAAGTGGATCTACACAGGCGGGAAAAGATAAGACGCTGCTGCAGCCAACGCACGGAACACAGTCTAACTGTACAACGGTAATTTTCAATCATTCCGATTCGATAGAAAATTACAGCACGATCGCTGCTGTTCGTGGTTCACTTCCATATCTTTCAGTGTCTCCATCCACCTAGTTGACGTCTTTCGGACCCCAACCACGAAAGCGTGAGACACCTAATTTACCTAAATTCGCTGTGCATTTTCTCACTCCACGTTGCCACGTCATCTGTTGACCTCCACATGGCTTCTTCCACTCCGTCTGAGGGACGCAAAATAAGGCACGGTATGGTAGGCGAGTGTTCGCTATACGCAACACATTACCCAACGACTAAGCTTCATGCGCTGAGATAAAGCATTTTCAGAATTGGCACCTTAGTCTGTATTCCTGACCTGCACAGTACTCACCGGCTCACCGTATCCGATCCTAGTGATGCCACGTAAACATCGATGATGGAAAACCACCAACCGACAAACATCTCCCACATGCATACTGTATGTCTCGTAACCGTACAACAGAGCTGAGCTCACTGCGGCACAGTACACATTTTTGGTGAAATGTCAGGCTGACTCCACAACTGTTTCAGTTCAGCGTAAACTTCTCAAGCCTTGGATAAACGTCCATTTACCCCTACTGCCAAGCTACCATCGTTCGACACGCAGCTATCACGGTAGTCCGATTGTAATTGGAGGAGGTATTGAAAAGGGGATCGTATCACAAACTGCAAAAGCCGGAGCAATTTTCGCAAACCTGCACAAACCTTTGACCCGGCCTTGACGTCCGGCTTTTCTTCGCATGAACGGCAAACACAATGCTACAGTTCTTAGCGTTCTGTTTTATTTTTTTTCGACCACCGTTATTTCCAAAGCATTACTCGTGTCTTCTGGGAGCATCGGATGAACAATGACGAAATGCACGGTCGTGTGTTGGATGCAGACAGTCGCCTCCTGACTGAAGTAATCGCTCCCACCAGGAGATCACTTAAACACACGATATGCAAGTAAACCAATACTCTAGCGAGGAATTAATAAAGAAATGCTTACGTATGAGAGTGGTTAGATAGAAAAGTGTCGGGTACGAATGACAATAACCACTCTCATACGTAAGCATTTCTTTATTAATTCCTCGCTAGAGTATTGGTTTACTTGCATATCGTGTGTTTAAGTGATCTCCTGGTGGGAGCGATTACTTCAGTCAGGAGGCGACTGTCTGCATCCAACACACGACCGTGCATTTCGTCATTGTTCATCCGATGCTCCCAGAAGACACGAGTAATGCTTTGGAAATAACGGTGGTCGAAAAAAAATAAAACAGAACGCTAAGAACTGTAGCATTGTGTTTGCCGTTCATGCGAAGAAAAGCCGGACGTCAAGGCCGGGTCAAAGGTTTGTGCAGGTTTGCGAAAATTGCTCCGGCTTTTGCAGTTTGTGATACGATCCCCTTTTCAATACCTCCTCCAATTACAATCGGACTACCGTGATAGCTGCGTGTCGAACGATGGTAGCTTGGCAGTAGGGGTAAATGGACGTTTATCCAAGGCTTGAGAAGTTTACGCTGAACTGAAACAGTTGTGGAGTCAGCCTGACATTTCACCAAAAATGTGTACTGTGCCGCAGTGAGCTCAGCTCTGTTGTACGGTTACGAGACATACAGTATGCATGTGGGAGATGTTTGTCGGTTGGTGGTTTTCCATCATCGATGTTTACGTGGCATCACTAGGATCGGATACGGTGAGCCGGTGAGTACTGTGCAGGTCAGGAATACAGACTAAGGTGCCAATTCTGAAAATGCTTTATCTCAGCGCATGAAGCTTAGTCGTTGGGTAATGTGTTGCGTATAGCGAACACTCGCCTACCATACCGTGCCTTATTTTGCGTCCCTCAGACGGAGTGGAAGAAGCCATGTGGAGGTCAACAGATGACGTGGCAACGTGGAGTGAGAAAATGCACAGCGAATTTAGGTAAATTAGGTGTCTCACGCTTTCGTGGTTGGGGTCCGAAAGACGTCAACTAGGTGGATGGAGACACTGAAAGATATGGAAGTGAACCACGAACAGCAGCGATCGTGCTGTAATTTTCTATCGAATCGGAATGATTGAAAATTACCGTTGTACAGTTAGACTGTGTTCCGTGCGTTGGCTGCAGCAGCGTCTTATCTTTTCCCGCCTGTGTAGATCCACTTCCTGTTCCCCTTGGATATTCACTCCTTTTATTAAAACATGTAACTCAGGGGAAAAGCCAGCGGTCAGTAAGGCTTGTCTTGGTGTTTAACGCTGAAAGGTGATGATGATGATGAATTGGATTACCGACCTACCTAAAGCTACTAATGGCTGTCTCTAACTGGCCATGACGAAGGGTGAGTGCAGCCAAGGTTGCTGTTAGCCTTGAAGAAATACCACGGAATTTGAATGTGCAAAGCACACCCGTGCAGATTTTCTGGTTGAAATCTGAACAGAACTGAGAGATTATGTAGCACTGGGAAATAAGGATTCGATCATTATCCACAACTGTTGTCACATGACATCACTTCTGTGCCCTGACAATAGTAACTACAGCAGTCGTTCATCAACAAGACGAGAAACAAATTTGTCTTTATCGAAGTAATAGGATTGTGATGACAACCTTCGCTGTAAAAAGTGACCCCTTGAACGCATGTTCCAAGCTCCAAAAAGGAGATTTGAATTGATTAAAAAGCGAACTCCGAGCGTGAGGTCGTGAGGTAGCGATAAGTGGGATTTACATAGAAAACAGATTTTCGTGCCCAACTTTTACAGAAACTTCAAGATCACAAGGCGGAAGCGCGACTCTATCGGAATTTGGACGATTTGACCTATCAGAAAAATATTACCTTGAAACCAGAAAAATTTACAAAGACATTATTAATTAACAAGGGTTGATTGCAAACCGGTTGGATGGAGTTCATGATACTCACTTGTTGGGTGCGAAAGTCTCCGCATTTTGGATGATTGTCAAACCGATTGGGCTGAGAGCGGCAGTGAAGGAACAGCACGGAAACACCATAACGGATGGTAATGAGTAAGACAGATTAATGACGATCATATGAAAGGTAAAACCTAGTGCTCAGTTTACTAAACAAGATCATCAGGATTCATACCACAATTGGCTTATTGAGATCTCGTGGTTCGCCGTTCAAGGGCGTTTTTTTGTTCTGCAAGCCTTCGAAGCCCACGTTTTATGCATGTAATCCAAAGCACGTAATACCTGGACTGACTTGAGATCACTTAAACACACGATATGCAAGTAAACCAATACTCTAGCGAGGAATTAATAAAGAAATGCTTACGTATGAGAGTGGTTAGATAGAAAAGTGTCGGGTACGAATGACAATAACCGCGAAACCGGTCGCGTGCTTCCGGGAGAATTTCGTTCATCGATCCACAGCAAAACATACTATTGATTGCAGTTCCTGCTTCGTCCGTTTAATCAAAACGTCAAAACATGATTTGCCGAATGCAGCTAGGAACACGTCACGAGGCTAAACTGGCCTACTATGAAGTCGTGCAATCACGATTAATCTTCTGCATCCGATGAGACCCAGACGGAAAAGTAAACAATAGATTCTCACGATTTCAGAAACAAAAATACACACAGCGGTTGAATGTTAATTAACTAGGTGTGCAAATGAAACCACGAATAATCGTCTACACATTAAACTAGCAATACGCGTTGGTCCACAAATGATATCGCTTTCTCAGCACTTTACGTGAACTTCATTTAGGCTATATTAGCATACCAAAAAGCAAGCAATGGAATGTTATGCGTGGAAAATCCACCCCACCCCCAAACCCATCGAACCCGCTACTTGCTTTTCCGCATATGTGGGTTGGCTAAGCCATTGTTGAGTATACATCACTAGGTCCAAGAACGGTTGTTCGATTTTAACTTCTCACTATAATGTGACATGAAAGCCAAAAATGAAAAGCACACCTGTAATAAGTTGATTGAACTCACAGGTGACGATATCGAAGGAACATCAATGCCGGCTCTTCATCTTCCCATGTGGTGCCATTTATGCGTGCCTTGAACCATGAAACTCGTACGCTAGATGCGTTGACCTGTGATACCTCCGCTTGGATTGTTGACCAATTACCTAGGCAGTGAAAAAAACGGCGGATTTATTAACTAGTATGCATTCAAAAATGACAATCATACAAGTGTGAATTTTGCACGGGAAAACCCGCGTTTTCGGAGGAAACGGAATGATACCTAATAGTTGTATCCAGCAGAGAAAACAGAAAAGGAGAAGTACTGCGACAGAGTTGGCAGAATTGGCCAGATGAAAACTTGTCCCACGAAAGTGCAAAACTTGAATTTCAATCAAATTCACTATTGTTGACCGAAAGATAACTAGAGTCCGAAAACAGTTCAGTCCATATCAATCTATGGAGAGCTTTCGCCACCCCTCGTGATCTCAGGTGGAGTACGGCAAGGCTGCCCTATGCCCCTCTTTGATTCAATTTTGTCGTAAAGGATGTTCCACAGAATGCTTTATCTGGTCATTAAACAATGCAGGTGGACTCCCATCAGGAAACAGTTTTTAACTTAGAGTATGTCGATGATATCGCCTTGCTGAAGGACAACGCACAGGCATTTCAGAAGGCATCGGATTTGCCGATTGAGATTTCTAGGTTCGGTATGTGCTTGGCACCAAGATGCTTCTTCAAGACGGACAGGAGTCGGTGCCTGAATTCACTCTGCATGGTGATCGGTTAGAGGTAGTGAATAGATTCAAGTACTTCGGGACGAAGTTTTGAGGAGGACGTCATATTACCAATTGCAAAAGCCAGAGCAGCTTTCGCGAACCTGCCATACTTGTGGTGCCGTCATGATATCCGGCTTTCCCTCGAGTGAACGGCAAGCACAATGCCACAGCTCCTAGTTGCAAGAGCTGGCCTATCCGCCCTGGGGATGCTCGGCAATTTTTATTTTTTCGACCACCGATATATCCGAAGCATTACTCGTGTCTGGTGGGAGCATCAGATGAACATTGACGAAATGCACGGTCCTGTGTTGGATGCAGACAGTCGTCCCCTGACTGAGGTAATCGCTCTAAATCGCGCGTATTGCGTATGCCTGTCGATCGTCTGTCGATCGTCTACCTTTTCGTGTTCTTTTTGTACGTGCTGGACAAAGCTGGAAGAAGCAACGTGACAGTCAGGCAATGATTTGGCGCAGAGGTATGAAGAAGTTATCTTCGGTTTTGGCCTCGGTCCATCATCATCGTCATCGTTCAGTGTTAAACAACGAGGTAGGCCTCACTGACCACCTCGGTTGGTGCTTCCCGCATTCGTGTTTGAGGCGCGTGAGATGGAACTTGTCGGCTGTTGGAGACGCTCAACAGTTGTCATTGAAGGAAGGGGAGAATGTTGTTTGCTCTGACTGTAGAAGTCATGCTCCGTGAAATACCGAAAACAAACCGCAAACATCATATGATTCGTGCAATCGCGATGCAAAGTACAAAATGTGTTACTTTCTCGTTTTTCATTTCTTCTTCAATTATCCACTTTTTCCACTCATTCCATTTAACCGCGCTTACGTTCGTATCATGTTTGTTTCGAAGTCGGTGTTAAATATGATGCGCTATTTGCCGTTACTACCTATGGCCACCTTGTGTAATCTGAACAGAACTGACCAGAGAAAGAATGTCAAACAACTGCCGAAAATCGTAATAAAAAAACTACATGGGAGCGGAATTTTTTTGAATACGACTAGACCTCTGTTTTCTGCATTGAACCATTTCGTATTTGTTTCTGATATTCTGTTTGTTGCAGGTGGGAAATGCTCCCGGTTACTTGGGCAAACCATCGGTCGTCATCGACCTCGGGATACTCTTCTCTGTTGGGCAATCTGTCACCAGCAACTCGTTATGCTTTGTATTTGGAAATTCGCTATCCGCTGCGTCGAACAGGTGCTTTGAGCAAGATACTCTACTTTAATACGCGGCCAATCAGTGAGTTCTGATCCTTTTTAAATTTGGTTCTTGGAAAATTAGAAAGGCATGCGTAGATGGGACGATCACAAGTGTTCAACTTCGAAGCACCAGTTTAACTTGGAGAAAATAATTACTTTTTTTTCTTCGATGTGCTAAGAGCATAAATGTGGTGGAAGGGGATGCGCCCTAGACAGTAGATCCCAATACAGGTGAAGGAATGCAAACCGGAAACCGTTACCTTCTTGTTTTGCTTCCTTTATTATTGAAATGACAGTGTATACCATCTTTCAGGAGGGGGGCTGCAGGCAACAGAGGGCTGCCAAGTTGGGATGATGACCGGCGGTAGAAGGATTGGAACGCGCGACCTCCATGTCCAAACGTCACGACCTTATCCGCTTCGCCACCGCCAGCTGTGGCATGGTGCCACATAAGGTCACAGCGAGTCTGGCAACAGCGAGCTTCCGTTTACCGTCTAGTTTGTTCGACTCCTCGCTTTCAGCAAATTTGATCTTTTGCCCTTGAAAAAATTTGGTATAAAATACGGTATTATGTACGAAAACACGGTTCAGCTGAGATTGGCTAAACCCCCCTGGTGAAAACCACGCTGTTTTCCAGTGGCTCAATCCTAATTTTCTGGGAAAATGTGTTCGTTCTTTCGACAGCTTGATTACCTTTCCTTTCAACAAATATGAATTGTTATCCATTCTTCTTTCAACACATGTTTGTGGAATATAATTTTTCCCGTAGGTCAGCAACCAAAGACCGTTGTGAATAAGCCTTGCGTCAATATCAAAGAGCCAGCCGTTGTCAACGGTTGAACTGAAATAACGCTTCAGTTAGAAATCAGGCAAGCGCTTCCGTAGGCTGGGATAATTCTCTCAAGTTGAATGGATTTCTGCATCAAATATGTTGCTTATGGTCGCTCCGTTCAGACTCATTGTAGCTCTGAAAAAACACTTGGCCGTATTCCACTATCTTTGCTTTCCCATCGCTGCTTCTGAATATGGATGAAGATGGAAAAAAACAGACTAAACCTCTGACACTTCGAAGGTTCCATTCCTTGCCTTGCTGATTGAGGGTCATTTGCTGTCTCCGACCCCATTTACAGTTTGGACCTATTTTAGGCTTACACGATTCTCTGTTACCTCCAGGTTCGAGAATCCTGGTTACCGGTCTCTCAGTTCCATGAATCTTCGAGGCGATGAGATATGCCCCGTTTGAAGCACTACGTGCGTGCATATTCAGCGTCAAACAATGTGAAATTGTTCAGTTTTCTTTTTCTTTCGCTTCCATCTATTGATTACGATCAACTAATTGATTCGTTTTAATGTTCATCCCAGGTTAATGGTTTTTAGCCTCGAACTTTTCCGTTTATTTCATCCCGTTTTACAGACCCTACGGCCCCTCGTTACGCTTGGTTAGAGGCGATAAATGCATCTACGTTGAACCTGACATGGACCAGTCCTAGCAACCCGGGCGGTCGAATAGATTCATATCTAATCTGGTTCCGTCCGATGTCATGGAATCCAGATGATTATGCACACGTTGGCTCGTGCGTTCAAGGTGAGCAAAAAGTTATCCACCTTGATATCGTTTTTAGGTAATCTCCATCGCACCTTGGCGGAACGAGTTTGAAAGCTGTTGTCATATATGTACATTCATGCGTGGTTGCCTAAACCGAAGTAGAATACCAAGTTGTTTCTAACCTTCTTTCAATGATTTGTGAAGATTTGATGAGGAATTTGTGTGTGTTTGTCTGGGGTTGGTATTTCCAAGGTCATGGACTGGCTAACCAGGGGAGCGAGTTGAGTTGTTGCCTATATCTTCTCTATTGGTTGTACAGCCTTACGTGTATAACACACTGTTGTGGCTTGGTGTGATACAAACTATATATATATATATATATATATATATATATGTGTGTGTGTGCTTAACCTGTTCCACATTGCAGTACACAGCACCTACGGGAACAAGAGCAATCTAGGTTGTTCAGGTTATTTTCGGTCAATGGATATCCAAAGTCTTTCATCAACGCTTGTATTCGCAGAAGGCAGGGGGCAAACACTAAGAGGACCAGATCGATCGTGGTACTTCCATACATACGGGGAGCATCCGAAGCAGTCGAACGCATCCTACGTCCACTAGATATCACAATCGCCCACAAACCGACCGGCACCCTGAGATCTATTCTATTCAACGGAAAAGATCACGTCGACCAGCACGACCAGTCAGGGGTAGTTTATGCCATTCCGTGCCTCGGATGTGACAAACAGTATGTCGGTGAGACGAGCAAACAATTACGCACACGCTTGCACGAACATAGCTTAGCCGTACGACGCGCTGACCCACACTCGTAGATATGGTACCATTGTGCACAAACAGGTCATGAGGTCAACATCAACAACGCAAAGGTAGTCAGCCGGGCAAACAGAAAAGGGGGAGCGACTGATTCTTGAAGCCCTCCACTCGAATAACTCGTTCAATCGGCCTATCGAGATTGACAAACATTACGTCATCTTAACAAGACCCGGATGCAGAATAGAGAGACAAACAGACGGACAGTGCACAAAACTGAACGGAACTAGCGATCCCATTCAATCATTCATTCATTCACGTTTGACAACGAGTCCTAGTTTGGATCGAACCGTCACGATAAACGCCTTCTCAACTCTCTCTCTCTCTCTCTATATATATATATATATATATATATATACTAAGCTGAATGATTGTACCCCATGAAAATAAGCTGATCTTTAAGGGGTAGTTGAATCCAGTCACTTTTCTAAAATTTATGTATCATTTTCCACATCATTTCGGAACTACGTCAAACTTATTCAGTATCACATTAAAACCATTCGGTAATGTCATTCAACTGACCACTTTACGAACTCGTTTCCATAGGTGTGATCCATTTTACATTGGTACGCTTGTGCATACGTGCTATAACGTGCTCCGATTATCTATGCATTACTCAACAATCTGCGATCAGATATACTTTTATGAAATCTTGTAAAACCGAGGAATGTTCTTGACCAATTCCGAATATTTTTGACTTGCATCCCAACAACTTTCGCATGATTTCGAAATGACGGGAGAAATGGTGTAGTGAAAGTTTCAAGCTATTTCCGTGTGATCGCTTCAAAACACCGTTTCTCGACTATGCTCCTTTTCACGGAATTGACTTTAATGTAAAAATGTAGCCGTGAGCATGGTAGTAAAGTGGTTTCTGTGCGATGTTTCATCGCGGCGATATTAAGCTGGTGTTTTTATAGAAACCTTGTCCGTTGTAACTGCAAAGATAGGTTCCTGTACTTGCGAAGAGTGAATCAGATGTTATATTTTGGCGAAATTCGGAAGATATGCGTGCAACGTGTTTTTGGTAATGGCACAGAATTTGGGAGAATTGAGTCGCAGTTTCCCTAGGCACGTTTCTCTTTCTGGTGTCAGCCAAGTTCAGATATACCTTGCCTCTAGTTACCACCTTACGACACAGACCCCTGGGGATCGCAGTGAACGGAAAAGAGATGTTGTAACTTGAGATAAAGGAATCTAAAATAATCTAATATACTCTATCAATTCCTCGCCTGGTATTATGATTAGAATTGGATACAAAGACTGTTAACATAAATTCAGGCACAGGTAGCGAATTCTAGGTTAGATGAGGGATGCATATCGGCGGTTGAAAATCAAAAATATTGTTACGAGTCCTTTCGTCCGCTTGGAACAGAGCTATGGATTGAAGCCGCCGAATCCGTAAGAGCTTTTTTAATTAGTCATATGTTAGCAATTGCGCCACCCAAGTAAGATGACTTCAACCAGTGGGGTATAATTATGATTAGTTGAAGCCAACCAGTTCAAAAAGACGACTGGAACATGCCAATTCAGTCAAGACTACTAAAACTCCTACAAAACCACTGTAAAATGTAAGATGTATTGATTCGAATGCAGCTGAATCTTCTCACTGGAATCAGGTGGATTGATTTTTTATCACCACTGAGCACTTGGCACAGGAGGATTCCCATTTCTCCTCCCCATCTATTTGTGAACGAACATATGCGGGTACGCATTCATTCTCGATATGTCTCCGGATTGTTCTTCTTTTTTCTTGCAATGTAATTTCGTCATACATTTTCAAAAATCTTCCACTCAGTGTTGCTAACGGGACAGCACACACACACAGGGCCATTCGATTCGATTCGATTCTACCATCGGTTTTCTATACTTTTGACCGATAGTTCTTTGTTAAACAACAAACCACCCATTTAAGTGGTGGGAAAGCCGGGAAGATTGAAATTCGTATCAATTCTCTCGTGATTCGGAGTACGTTTTGTCCTGTATCTTAAGGCAGATATGTAAGACTGATGATTGGCTGCTTGCAACTGTCGTCTCGTTTGATCTTGAGGTACGCCGTTTCGGTTGCTCTCACTTTCACCTCCCCTTTCCATGGTCGTGGCCCTTTCCTTGAACCAGTTTATATATTTCGTGTAATAAATCAAACACCAATTGGAGCTATTTAAAAAGAGTTATATCATTCTTAAGCTCTGGTCGTATCTACAACCATTACTAAATGACTGCCACCATTTAGCGTCGAAATAATGAACTCATTTATCCTGTGTTTTGTTCTCATGACGTACCGCAGTTTTGAATGGACTAACCCCTGGCGGATCAACTCAAGTCTCGTCATTCACCTCGTTCATGTGGAATGAAAAAACCAAGGTGGGAGTCGAGGCTGGGGATTGCAATAAGTGCTCGCGCTGTCCGGCACTGCATCATGTGGAACAGCTATACAAGTTCGTTTCCAAAATCTTTGTATCAAGCGAGGACTATTCTCAGTTTCATGTAGCCTGTGGCTCGTGAAATCTTCAGTTGGCAAGCAAATTATCTGTAGACATTTTTACCTTTGCCTTTTTACTTCTTTTGTTAGTAAAATGAAGTTTATATCATTTTTTAGGAAATGGGCCGCGACCAACAAAGAGCTGCCAAGTGGGGTTCGTTGACCGGTGGTAGGACGATTGGAACTCGCGACGCTCACATCCGAACGCCAAAACTCCCATCCGTTTAACCACCGCCGGTCAATGTGAATGTTTTCCATTCAGGTGACAGTTGTTGTAGTGTTACACTCCAGCGTATGGCCACTGCAGTTTAGTTGCAGAATTTATGTCCGGACAGATTTTCCCCGTATCTTCTGCTGATTATTTCAGATTAGTCGAAAATAACGGAAAAAGAATAAATGTCGTGTTACCCGTTACAAACCCACACGTTCTGCTCTCATATCTACAGGTCTTGCCGAAATTCATGCAACAAGCGTGATATGAACAGTTTCCACTGATGTACGAAACGGCATAGGGAAACAAGTACTTGAACTTGCATTCTTTTGGTCCGGCGAGAACCGTTCAGTCTTTTAGATAATACACGGCATGCTTCGGAGTTATCCGTTGAGCAAATAGGTTGGGAATTCGGTCGATACCCCATTCTGGCCACCGTAGGTGTATCTCAACTATGATGCATTACGAGCTCGTTAGGAAGAACAAATTGAGATTGATTCGCAATGCTTTAGCGCGTGTATCGCTGAAAATTCAGCGTCAGTAAACAGCGATTACTGCTGTCATTTAGTAAGATTTTGGTCATTTCGATATATAACCCAGGACATCCAAGGTGAAATTGTTTCCACTTCATACTTTGAGAAGCTTTAGGATTTCGAAATCAGTATTCATTGGATAGGTGCGTACGTCCTCTAGTTAACACGCCAAGACATGAAATATATGTTGGATGGCTTCAAGATTCAGGCCGGAATAGGATTTTGAACGTAGCATACCCATCATCCGAGTGTACTTTCATCTGAAAAACGTCAGACCAAATGAAGAACACCGCAATCTGGAAACATGTTTAGCAAATTCTTGTAGTGTGAACCACGGAGCCTCTTGCGGATACAGGGGATTTTTTTACATTAGGTACTTTCTCAGAATAAAAAAAATATTCCCTTTACCACAGCGACAAAATTCCCCTACCTGCAATGCATTCGCTTTTGATCCACCGGTTAGGATTTTCTAATCTTAAGTGAGAGTGAACAACGTGTAAGGGAATTGGAAAGCGGGACAACGTTACCATCGAATTTCCTTCTAGTAATGTCCATCTCGTAAGTGTTTTGCAGGCCAATACATGCCATTCATTCATCAACCAAATCAACGGGCCCTTAGACTGAGACGGTCAACACGCTCCACTATTGCGCGGGTTAATCATTTTTCCGACTTTGTTATGCGATGATTGGAGCGTTTAAAAATTATTCGCGGTTATTTGGAGACGATAGTGCATGAAATTTCAGGAACAAATTGGAAAAGGATTACCAAAGAGATTTTTTGTCGTTAGATTTAAATATGGATAGAAATAACTTTGTATTCACCCTTCTATATGATTGATTATTATCGTGGAAAACGTGCTATTGGTATCGTTTGTTCGTTAAATATGATGTAATTGTTGGTCTTAGTTTAAAAAACTTGAAAATTTTAACCAGAAAATTCCAAACCGACCGATGTTTTGAAATCAATTCCCAAATCTCTCCACATGGTGATACCCAAAAACTTTACTGTTTCTTGCTCGGTGCTTCGCTATCACGATAACAATATATGCGATTAGGGCTACGTGTTTAGATGGCCTTGATTAAAGGTAAATTTTAATGCAAATCAAGATCCGTCATGAACGCGGAATTTTCTGTTCTTGATCGACCAAGAATGTTAGGCCCCAGTTAGTGCAAAATACCCGAATTAACAAATAATTATCTTCAGTTCACGAATACAGGCGTAATCGTGGATTGAATATTTGACAAAATAAGTACATTTGCTGGACAACCGAGTTTGTTATCCTCTATAAATTTGAACTACGATAAATGATAAGACTCTTCGAAAAACGTGTATGAAATTTTCATGCTCCAGTAGAGTTTCATTTTTCATGTTCGGACGCATCTACCTGGAAAACCAAGGTCTTCCACACCTATTATCATGCCAAAATGTTTTAATATTGGTAGGGGTCAAAAACTGAATGGTGAAGGACGAGTTCAAGCGTTTTATCTTCTGCATGACCATGTCGGAGTAGTGTTTCACAACAGCTTGGTGGTGAAGTTTTTAAAGGGTTTCTTTCAGTCGTCTGGGGGTTTTGAGTGGGGGTGCAACTATTCTGCCGGTATTATAGAATACTGGTTCGATGAGATAGCATAAGTGAAAAATTGCTTGGGTTACTTTGTGATTATGTTCAACGTAGACAGGGAGTATTCAGACGAAAACCTAGAAGACTCCATGGACAGGTATGTTTGAAACAAGGGATTGTTAACATGAAACAGATTTCCTATGTTAGCTTTGGTCTGTTTTGTTGTGACAAATTGGTGTGTAGAGCGAGAATAAATGGCAAACCCGACCGAAATTGACAAAGTGAACATTAGACGAAACGGGAGTTTATAATTATAATGGAATGAGACTGGTATCGTTAGTGCTTAACTTGTCTGAAATTGCACTATCCCTGGTAGGGATAAGGCATAGGTGAGTTAGGCCGAAAGGGAACAAGAGTTACGTGGGGCGTGGTTAAAGTCACGGACGCGAGGGCATAAGCAGTTAGACAGTAGTGGTAGAAGTGGAGGTATGGAAGATCATAGGATAGACTGATATCGTGTTTAGAACAAAATGGAGCGGTATGCACATAACTAATTATTGTGGGACGATACGGGGGAAATTTAAGATGTGATTTAACCACTACACAGTGAACACCGCTACTGGAGAAAGTGAAGACAACGCTGTACCGTTGGCTATTGATGTGGGTTGTCATCTGGCCGCCCGTCTTCTTGTGTTGAATTGTCCTGTCGAAGACACTGAGATTTGTTAGAGAGAGTCAGGTCATCCTCAATAATTTCATTAAGCCAGGATTCTTGAATGCAAATCAAACGTGTTTGAGTTAATTGGAGAGTTCAAAACATTGGTTAAGCACGGTATTTCCCTGACTGTAGACCTATTGTTAGGAGTGACCAAAGCCGGGACCGTCATCTTGCTTGATGCTGTGTGACTAATGGCGAGCTTGCTGCAATATCCTGGACCAGGACAATTTAAACGAATGTATGCAACACGGAAATAAGAACCACGGTACGGAGCCAATTTGGATTCCTCTCGATCGGTTATTCTGGGCGCCGTGGAGAGTCTGTAAATGATTCCTAATGACATACAGAACGCCAGTCCCTCCGGGAATCAAAAACGGTGAATTTCCTCGATTTCTGTTGCTCTGTTGGGCGCTCTCAGAGCCGTTCCTCCGCATGTTACATGCCATGAGACGCAAAAATCGTTAGGATGTCAACTGATCAGGAGCCTGTGGAACGAATACGATCTGTGTTCTAGGGAACTGTAAAAGACTGCTGCTATCAGTATTGATCATATCTTTTACCGATTGATTTAAGGTGTCGGCCTATGAAAAAGAAGTGTGGGCGAGTCCGACGGCCCACTGAATCAGTCTCTGGGATGTTGGAGAATGTATCTTAGGGAGCATTTTAGTTGGTCCACCGATAAGGTAGACTTTCCATTTATACCTGTAAGTAAAACAATACCAGTCCTCCGTCAAAAATGGAGGTAACAAAAATGGCAAGTTCCCTGAAAATGCTCAAGACATTTGGATCAAATATGCCAGTTCTGTCCTTCGTCAGGATGGGTTGATCTAGGAGGTAACTCCTAGGCAAATCGAGAGGTCCCTGAGGAATGGTGTGAATCGACGGTCATATCGATTTACGGGAAAGCTAATAATTCATGTGAAAATCATGGGAGAATTAGTTTTGTAAGCGTTACATCCAAAATTCCAGAGGTTCTGTCTCCCTTCGCGTAAATCTCCAAATGAACCTAGAGGATTTTGGGCCTGAGTCATTGGCCATGCGTCATCACGTGGTTCAGACAGTTTTTACCTGAAAATTTGAATGTTTTTACCTGACTACTACCTACTTTTTTCGTGTTTGACAAAAAGTTGTCGTCGTTCGATTTGATACTGATTGTCATCTTTTGAAATATTCTAGCAATCCTAGTTTTCTTATTCTTGATAGCGCACTCGGCACCTTAGGCAACCGGATGTGTATCTCTTATAATAGATTAAGTAAGGGAATGTAACACAGAGATCGACTGACATCTAGGCCTATGTTGACGCGTCCTTGAGTGATCCCTCTCAACTTTGTCCACAGTTTTAGAAATTATCCCAATCGGTATGCCTCTTGGCCGAGCTCGGTAAGTCGCTGGACTGTGGACGATCGCGGTGAACCGTTGCCAATCATCCTGGGTAGGTTTTCGTCTAATGGAAGGAAATACGTTTTTATAGTTTTCTTTTTCTGCTCCTGTGTTTCTTCATTCAGAGTAAGAAAATGCGCATGTTTATCATTTCAAAGATCCATCAGTTGCCATGGCTTCCAGCACTAGTTGGGCTAATATTTAGCTAGTTTATCATCTTCCTTAAAGTAATTCATCCAGCTTCATCACAGTCTTGGCATTTGCCTGCCATCTCTTTGAAATTCTTTCTGATTTTACTACGAATCTCCTCAGGTTTTTGTGTAGATATGGTGGGACCAAACTGAAATTCGAAATAAACTGAGGTAACAGTTGGAAAAATCATGCACTACGCCTCGAGGACAGAGGCGAATATTAATTTCAGTGACATCGTTTGGGGCTACGTAGTGCACAGTCGAATCGTCCATCTTGATTAGGACGACTTTTGATTTGTTGCTCTGATGCCGTCGTCTATATACGCATATATATATATATATATATATATATATATATATATATATATATAAGCAGGAAGTAGTATCTGGATGCGTAAACAAAATTAGCCCGGGAGCACACGACCGGTTTCGCGGTTATTGGCACTGGACAACATCCGCCGTATTGTGGGATTAGAATAGCGACAACATGTGCTTGATAGTATTGCGCAATGTAACTGAACGGTATACGAATAGGTGCGAGGAACGCTGATAGGATCGCCACTGTCAGAGATGTCAGCCGACACAAGCATGCAAAAGTTGGAGACCAAAACCTTGTAAACACGTTGCTCACCACCATGCGTCCAGTACGTCAACTACACGTTTGTCTTGTTAGAAGAAGCGCAAATGGACCAATTCGATAAACATCTCAACACAATAGTGCCCAGCATAATGCCCATCAAGAAGAAACAGGAAAAATGGACGCTACCTACCGTTTCTCGATATACTTATTATGAGGCAGACCACCATCTAGGTTGATGATGACCGTCTACAAAAAGCCAGCGATGATGGATTGTATACTCACTTATTAAGGCAGTCATCTAAGCCACCGCCTAAAGGGCTGTGTGTGTTCCATCGAACTGGCACACACTGTACCACGCAGTACCCACGGGAGCGAGAGCGGTTTGCTTCAAGTTATTCATGGTTAACGAGAAAAAGTTCTTCAAACTGATCAAATCTGATCTTGATGGACAATACAGACAACGTTGATGGAATCTTGCAGGTACACAAAATTCTTTATCATCGACCGTATTCGCAGAGAACTGTGCACAAATGCTAGCAACGTCATATCGATCGTCGTTCTTACGTACGGGATTATCGAAAGCCGTTGAACTCATTCTACGGCTTCTCGATATCAAAATGTCAAGCGACACCTTGAGATACGCTCTATTCAGCCAAAAAATCGCGTTGACCAGCATGGACAACACGCTGTAGTTTACACCATCCCATGCCTCGAGTATGACAAACAATATGTCTGAGACAGGCAAAGACACACATTCCTTGCGCAAACAGTCTAGCCCAGTTTGGTAGTAAATCACATTCGCAGATAAGGAACCACTCCACAAACGGGCAGTAAGGTCAATATGAAGAACGCAAGGTTTGTTTCTCGGGGAAATAGAAATCAAGAGTTCATGATTCTCGAAGTCTTCCACTCAAATAGTTTATTCACCCGAAATTATACAATAGGTAAACATCACGACACTTTAATAAGAACAGAATGCGAGGCAGATCGAGGGGAAAAGTATTAAAGCTAACGGACTTAGCCATTCCCTTTGACCACTTGCTCATGTTTATCAACGAGTCCTAGTTTGATGAACGGCGTAGCTCAGTGCATTTCCTTTGGCCTTTATTATATATATATATATCTTAGGGTTGAGAAGGCGTACACTGAGTTAATACGTTTATCGTGTCGTTGCTTCATTCCATGGCCATGATTGTTGTTGCACTTGATCTTAAAACAAGTCTAGGTTGGTCTCTTATTTTTACTCTGAATTTCAGATGGCACACCAACTGAGCCTGAAGGAGTAATCACCTGAAATGTCTCCACCTCCTATCTAGATTTATTTAGGAAACTAGACTTACATATGCTCACACCTCAAAGGTAAAGAGCGTCTCGTAGTACATTTGTCATATCCATGTTATGTTTGGTGAATTCCCGTCCGCCGCTACTGAACCACGGGTTTAGTTGTTGATGGTGGAAGTGGAGCCCAAATCATCAAATACCTTTTAAATATTTTGAATAGGTGTTTTATGAAACACTGGTTCACTGTTTTCGGTCCCATATGCATACGGAATTTGTGCGGTTATTTATATGAATCATATGTACATCATCTCGTCACCTTTCGACGTGACCTCGTATTACATGCGCACGTGCGGAAGTTTGAATTCCGCTCCGGATCAGAAACTCTTAGCATTTGCATTTACTCAACACAGTCAGCTTGTACTTATCACCTCTTCTAATTCCTATCTTCGATTTTCTTTGGGTTGTTCCGTTCCGTTTCCAATTTGTTTCCACGTTTTGACTACCTGGTACGTTCACAAACCAGCCTGATCTGATTTTTCAATACGATTTTCTTATCGTTTCACATTCATCCGACTTTTCAGTGAACACTTCGAGTTTCAAGTATCGTGCATCATTTCAGCCTGATCACGTAGGCCTGATTGTCTATCGAGTCACGGAGAATGCCATGAAACCGTCTCATGTCGATCAGCCACCCGCAGAGATGGAAACAGAATATGCCCAACTCATCACCTCATTGGATCATTTCACTACGGTGATTGTTGAACTCCAAGCTTGCCAGGTACATTTGTTTTCCGTTTTTGTCGCAGCTTGTCATTCGGTTCGATTTCACACAGATCATTTTCACTTTGAACCGTTTTACCGAAGAGCGGAGGGAGCATGAAGAGAACATGCGTTACGCAATGTCACTCGCGAACAGTACTAGGTGATAGTTGATAACTAAACCAGGGAAAAGTGTTCTTGATTGCTTCGATGCTTATTTACAATCTGTCGATACATATATTTTCATGGGATATCTTCGTGAAATGCGTCGCACATTTCCCCTACTTGGCAATCAACTTGTACTGTTGTTGACTAATGGTCTGCTTTTGCTTGATATATTGTCGAATACATATTTTCCATGCCAATTTTAAAGTGAAACACGAATAATTTTTGGAAATACACCTCTGATGAGGTCGAGACTGTTCTAGTCGGTAGCGATGATCAAATCGGTTCAGCTACTATGTAGATCGCCACCCAGTTTCACTTCTAGTAACGGTGACTTTAGATGAGCCCTAACTCTGAACGCTTTAGTTTGTCAACCGGACTGACCAAGGTTTTCAGTTGACGTCTGAGGCTGCGGGATCATGCGAAACAGGTACGAGACAAATCATTTGCCACGAGATTTTCATGTTGGCTACACCACTGCAGTTGATGATGTTGGGAAGTAATAAACACTTATTCAACGTAGCAGCACCACATTACAATTTAGACGATGGTGGGTTCTTCCTAGTTTTTGCGAAGAATTTACTGTAGGCACACATGGTACAATATTTTCAATCTTTTGGCTTTTTTGGCTTGCAGTGATCGGGTTTCTCCTCGACAGTAAGTCGCGAGGCGAGTATCGGAGCACAGAACGCGAAGTTGCATGCCACTTGGCTCAACTCTCGGTTGCCGGTGAGAAAATGGCGATCAGCCATAAATAATGTGGGCTGACGCTCATTGAATATAATCCCGCGGACCATCAGTGACTACAGGTGCATTTTTGCCCGGCCGGCATGATATATCTACAAACATGAAAAATAATTATCAACGAACCACGGTTGTGGTTCTTCCGTGGACTCTTCAACGAAGTGCTTCCATGCACACTCATAACACTACAAATAAGGTTCTTGCGATATATATATATATATATATATATATATATATATATATATATATATATAGAAGTAGTAAGCAATATCTGGATGAGTGAACAAGATTTGCCCGCTAGCACACGACCGGTTTCGCGGTTATTGTTGCTCGTCAGGTATGCGCATCTGGTACTCTCTTGTCCAAACATCCTTATGCTTGTACACTCCGAATTGGTATGTCTCATCAGAATCGAATTTGTGGCGTCAGGAGTGTGCATGGAATCTCTTCGTCGAAGAGTTCACAGAAGAATCACAACTGTGACTCGTTGATAATTCTTCGTCAGTTATGCGTAGATATCCAGGTACGGTTAAAAAATTTTTAATATTCCTGGGGTTCTAATTCCTGCGAGATGTAAAGACACATTAGTAAATATCATGAATTAATTCACAGGTTTCCCCTCTTATATTTGTTTTTAGACAGTGATAAAGTTCGTTAAACATGTGTGACTCTCTTGAACTCCCTCCGGTGCATGAAAATCTTATGGACATTTTCCGAAGGACCTTGGGATTTATCATAATCCGCGCCCATAGACGATAAAAAATTGGATTGTTCAGCGGAACCACTGATCTTATGGCGCATTTGATTAGTTATTACATCCGCATTTATGGGCTGAAGATAATTCTTTAGTAATTGAAATATTTTGCGTTAACTGGGCCTATTAATCATGGCTGATTACAAACAGAAAAGTTTTTGTTTAGGGCGTATCCTGGCTTACATGAAAGTTGGCCTTGCGTAAGAGTCATTTATGCGTGCTGCATTAATCGTTTCTATTGTTATCATGACGGTGAAACAGTCATGAGTTAGGTCAATATCTACATTGGATGAACCATTGCCAGTCTATGGTTTACTAGTATTTAAACGCGCATTTTGGCAACGGATATGGAGTATGGATTAGTGGCCCAATGAAGTAGGGAATACAATTATCCTACATCATAAAAAATGCTATGAACCTTAATTTGGTGACCCGTTAATTTTTTCTGTTGGTTACCCAACAGACACTTACAAAATGAACATTTCTATGAGAGAAGTTTTTGAAAAAGTTTTCTACCTTTATTATCCTCGTGCAAGTTGTTGAGAACAGTTTCATAGGCGGGTCAAGGACGAATACGCTGCGGATAGGGGCGATTTTATCATCGTGGTGACGGAGATATTCCGTTAATTCTAAGAAAGTAGCCAATATAAAAAGAACGACGGTGTTCACGAGAAAAAAACTTATTTTATTCCACCAGAATTCAGTCTATGTTTTCACGTGAAGGAACAGTTGAGTTAACGAGTGTATTTCATACAAAATCCTATCAGGGCGTGAATTTTGCTTCTATCCAGTTTTTGTTTCTTATTCTGACCGAATACTTCAAAAAGATATCCAATCAGTTTATATGGAAGCATCGGGTAAACGGAACTTCCTACCTGGTTTTCTGGATGCCACATCAAGATGACCGAAAAATTGCCAACTATTAGTTTCGGGCCCGTCGCTTGTCATCGGATTTTAAAGCTGCCTTTCTAACAATACACGTCAAATTATTGTGAATAAGTCTCACATTGTTCATCCTAGCAGGCTGGCGATATGCCGTGGTTGAGACGTACGCATGGTGGCTAACGTGTGATGTCGACTAAGTCTCTAGTCCACTTGCTCGGAGAATATCACGAATGTCTGTTACCTATCGTTGAGACGATTACTCAGTTTTTGCCCAGTAAAAGAAATACAAATTCAAGTACTTCTTTCTTTATGCTGGTACCTGCGGGAGCGGAAAGTGTTCATGTGAAGCCTATTACGTCAATTTCGATGATCCCCGTATATACAGAAGTAAGAAATAATGTGTAAAGTCCACTACACATACTAATTCTCCTGTTCACTATCTTCACGTCATAAGCTATCTTTCAGTATCCTTTATTCTTCTGTGGGCTTGGTATACTACTCGGTTGCCCAAATTGAACCTTACGGAACCTTACTCCGCACATTTGAAAAACCGTTTTGGTTGCTCAAGGCACCCCACTGCCAAAGGTGTCGGTGAACACACCCGTATGCTTCATGCGCGGATCGTGGTTAGTTCGGACTCAGATCGATCATCGAAGACCAGTCAACTAGCTGGGGGGGGCATCGAGCATTCGCCCTCGTTCTCGTACATTAGTAAAACGTCACTGCTAACGGAAGAAGTGCATAGGACTCACTCGGCAGGTCATTTGGAAGTATTAGGGCCTAATACCAGATAATGTCATTTCCCTTTTGTCACGCTTCATTTGGACGAGGCTTATAAGGGGCAATATGAGGGAATGGCAGTTTCATCGACATCCTGCCTGATTTTGATGGAGCTGCCTTACTGTTTATGAGCGGTTTATCGACGATGGATCGTACTAGACAAGTCGCAGCTAATACACACGCGTGGATGCAGTTCGACCATGCATACAACGAAGAAGCACAACTGACAAGACCAAGTTAAAAGATCTTTATTTCATTGACTGCTAGCCAACACTTTGATGTGATGGAAAGACAAAAATGCGGATATGTAAATCGAGAAGGTCATGTCGTGAGTCGTGTTAGCCAGTCAAGATGAGCGGTGAGGATTCGACAACAAAGCGACGTGAACTTAATCTGGTGGAATGCATCAAACTAGATGGACCAATCAAGGCGCAGCCCAGACAACCAGTGTAATAATAACGGAATTATCCTAACAAAGTAGCCTATAAATATGCAATTTGTCTATTTAATAGGGCGAAATTTTCATATGGTGCACTTTGGTTGTTCTCGCTTGTGTTATCGGTACGGACGATACCGATGTAGATCTAGGACTGGCTGGATGGCTGGGGAGCAGATTTCGGAACAGTAGTAAGCTGTTACACAGCTGAATGAACCAGTCACTGGTCGCGCGGTAATCTGCAAATGATTGACATTTCCAAATATCACGGTAGTCTTGTATCCTCCTAAGGAGTTAACTGCAGTAATCGAGCACCTCTGGGAGGCATTTTTGTCGCTGTTTTTACTTCGGATGAAAATAAACTGCTTGTGATTTTCGGCTCCCGTCATATAGCACTCGACCTTCATTCGCCGTTTAACTACTCCAAAATGACTGTTTCTCCTATTTCCTCAACTGTTTTCATTTTAGGGGATTCGATCTATCCGCCCAGCAAATGACAGCTGTCTGACTCAACCTCCATGGCTCGCAGCACATACCGATGGTCAAGCATTGAATCTCACTGTCACGGAACGGCATTGTTGGTCTTCTTTTGAAGCCGAACTATGTGGTCCACGTATGACTATTACCGGGCGGACTGAGGCGCTTGGTATGCAAATTTTCTCTTTCAGATCTACTGAATTCGACCAATTTGCTAGATACTGCAGTTTAGATGACCAGCAGTGCTATTTCACTGCATTCTGTGCATCTTAGTTATGACTTCCAAAATGTGAACATTTACATCTTGTATCCGTTCGAAAATCAACCCTAGTAGTCTGTTTCTTAATTCAGCCTGGGATATCAGTTTGTTGATTGACGTACATTTGTGCAAACCTTTAGAGACGTCAGGTCCTTACATGTTTATCGTTCTGATTTCAGCCACACGAGGATCGCTGTCATTTGTATGTATGCGTCGTTTGCATAAGTACACTTGTACATGCGACCTCGGATGGTTACATTTCTTGCAAAATGTTGTCTCGTTTGAAACTGTCCGAACAGGACCTAGTAGTATTTAGTGAAGATCGGGTGAAGTAGATGACATCAGATCAATTGATACACTTCTTGCCAGTCATTGGTATCTCGAAAGAAACCTTTATCAGAGCGAGATGGTTTATTCAGGCTGGTAGGTTTGGCAGCAGAAATATAGAAAAAAAAAAGAATAGAAAAACATTATTTCGTCCACTTGGTTCTGGATTTTTGGACGGTCGAGTGCGGTGGCACACAAACCGAATCGAAGTTGAGAAAAATACAAGAACTTCAGCACAAAGTACACCTTCCAGTCGAGCTATCCTAACACTAGTTCAGGTTTTGTTCCTGCCCCATCCGAGTTGAGAGAATGATGCAGACACGTAACAACTTTTCAGTCCGTGTAATGAGCACACAAGCAATTTTGAATTAACTAAATCTACTTACTCGTTTCCGTTTTTGTCCAAGCATAATATATTGTACAGTAAGCGGAAAAAGACTCTAAGCATAATTGGAAATGGTTTTGCAAACTGTTTTTGAATTCGCCATGTGCAAGTTACTGCTTTTATATTTGGCAAATGCAACACAAAGATCACAAAGTTACGCGAGGTTTAGTCCTCCCATGGTGACATATTTTTCCGTCAGGGGAGAACCAATGTATATGGATTTTTCGAAAACAGTATACGGAAAGCAACTTGTTCTTCGTGAGGTGCACAAAGCTTTTGTTTAACTTGACTGAGGTTGACCTGACCATTTTTATTGGCCGTGAATCTACGGTGAAATTGTTCTGTTCGTGGGCTGCTGCATTTTAATGCAGGCTGGCCAACAGGCGTGTTTGGCTTTGACAGTGGACTCACTTTCGATTGATGTCTGCTGCGTGAGTGAAACACGAATTCAGGATTCGAGTAGAGTAATTCAAATAACTGCGCCAAGCGTCTCGTCAAGATATTTTCTTCGCACTTTAGGAGACGAAGCAGCTCAAGCTGTGGGTCAACGTGGTGTAGAAATAGTCTTGAGTGAGAAAGCCGAAGCAGCCCTTCTAGACTGGATCCCAGTCAACAGTCGCTCGTGCACCATGGGGCTGCAGGGATCAGTGGGTGTCTTGAAGGATAGTAGTGTTAAGCGCAGTTGACATACGCTCCAACAGACTGCAGCACTGGCATGCATGAAACAAGCTTCCAAATTGTGATAGAAAATGGGCCAAAAGGATTAATTTGATTTCGCAGTGTTTTTTTCATCATGAAATCCTCCAAAACTGCCTCCACTTTTCGCTGAATATTGATATCTACGTCTGTGTCCGTTCGAGTGCACGTCCAGTCAATTGAATAGCGAGCTACACTCGTCCTGACTAGCCATGCGGAAGCCTTGGAACAACCCGAATTATGGGGAACAGATAAGGTCCACAAAGCCCTACGATGAATGCAACTGAGCAATTCGGCCTCTAGTCATGACTATTGGTCACTATTCTTTCAAAATTTTGTGTAAAATGGGGACAAAATTATGCAAATGAGGTGTAAATAGGTGAAGAAAACTTGCCAAAAATACGAGTCTCATAGTCCGCGTAGAAAAGGAAAAATCTGTAGGCCTTTTCACATTGGTAGTGGCCAAACGGATAAGGTTTTGGCAGTCCTCTGTTAGTCGCGGCTCCTTTCCTGGATTCATTACACCCGTCCTTGTTTGTGGTTTACCACCCCTTCTTCGAGAATCTCCGTTTCTACCCCCAATATCGATAACTTATAAACTCAAATGAACTGCTGATAATAATTTCCCCTGATGTGCCGTTTCCCGTTAGATAACATTTGAGATCTTTTGTCTCCGTCCATACCTCTCTTCATCTTCCTCGATTTATTAAGCCAATACTCGAATGATACCGCATTTTCTCGTCTGCACATTACGCTAGAATCGCGGTTCGCTATGAAGAATTCAAATTGTCGTAGTCTTTGACTCTGGCTTCAGGCAAATCCAGAACTGTGTTACTGGTCGCAAGACTATTTTGATCAAATAAGATCCCAATGAATTCCTCACATATGACAAACAGATTTTTTGAATCTCACTCAGTACATTCTGTTCACTCAAAGTTGTCAATTCTCCTCATCGTAGTGGAAGCAGATGCGATCTCAATCGATTCGGTCTCGTATGTCTCTAGTGATGGCGGTTCGGTTCGTATTGTTTGGCCTTCACCACCGAATCCCAATGGGATAATTTCCTACTATCAAATCCGATATCGACTATTGCCTTTGACCAAGGACAATTTTCCGTTCCACATGTCAATACTGGAGACCAACGGGACCATGCCACTCGATCGTCTCGTCCCGGTTAGTGATATTCTAGGCCATACAAAGGTGTGAGACTGTGCATCCGAAAAGTTGATTCTATGTCCTCTCATGGTATTTGACTATTTTCTATCAACATTTTGCTTGTGTTTGGTCAGTTTTCTCGATCTCGCTTGTCTTTGAATATAGTCCACATATGGATTGGTCGATTGTTTCTATCTGTAAAGTACATTCTTCCTGTTCTTTTAATGTAATAAAATCTATGTTTTACCGACTCTTATTGGATGCATTTGATTGAAGGATAGAAGTTACTTCACGGTTTGTGTTCGCATGTTTTCCTTTATGTTTTGAATATATTTTCATTCGTTCTTGCCCACTTTTTCCCAGTAGACGTTCAGTAATAGACGGCATTCTTGCTCCCAGAGCCGAATCTGCGCCAGTTTAGGTTACTCTTTTCATTATTTTTGACTATGTCAAACGAATGAGTCTCTTGTCTTTTCGAATCCATAAACTGGGACAGTTTGGTGCGAAACAAACTGTCATTGCTTTCTTTGTCCGTCCACCTTGCTTCATTCCTTCCTAATTATCTCTCAGTGCCTGGTCACAAAGGATTTTCACTTACTTTACCGAAGTCTGTTTATTTCCAGCAATTTTTTTCTTTTCCCGTTATTTCTTCTACTGATAAAAAGTGACTTGCATCTCATGGCTTGTGAGGACTTCACAAGAAAATTCTTGCCGATCTTACTCATCTCTTACTTCTTGTCTTCTTGCTATTTGCATGTGCGAAGACTTTCGGCGTTTGAACAAGGATTAAACGTAAGGTTTTGAGCCCTAGGGTTCAGTCTTTGTATTAGGCACTAAATAGGTTACGATGATTGTGACATGCGTTGCCTAAGCCCACAGACTCACTTTCTCGTTCTATGCTGTTCTCTGAGTCTTTTTGTCTTCGAAAATTTTCTGGTCGTATACCGTTCTCCATATTGAGATTTTTCGGAGTTCTGTTAATGTTATTCGGAAGAGTCACGTGATTGACCCACTGAGGTCTGAGTTACGCGGATCTAAAATTTGGCTGTTCTTATATGGACACATTTTCCCTTAACTTACGGTACTTACTACCCTAAAATTGCCAGGCAGACTCCAGCTCATCAGACCGTGTGAGATAAAAGGGAACGATTCTGACCACTTCCGAACATTTTTTTCGATTCTTTCATTGGTAAAACAGACATGGTTTATCGCTATTCATAAAATTGGCCGCGGCCAACTAAAGGCTGTCAAATTGGGAATTTAATCGGCGGGGATAGGGTTCAAATCCGCGATCTTCGGATGTCGTAGTTTTGACCGCTGGAACACCGCCTGTCCTAAAGCTTAGAACCCGTTTGATATCTCCGTAATTGTTATCATTCGCAAAAACTTCCCCGCTTTGTAAATACGCAGTGTTTTTGTCTTTGTGACCTAGAAATCCGTCAGAATGCTTTAAGTATCAAATTATTCTTCTTTCGTTCCGTTTCTGTTGTATTACCGCACCGAAATTTTTGGGCAGGTGGTTAACCAATCAAAAAAGGATCCAGTTACATGGTTGACAAAATGTATTTCGGCATTCGACCGGTCAGAACCATTCAGCAACTCATCCAACATGGAAGATATTCACAGTCAGTCAACGTCGCTACGAACCGTCAGGAAACATCATCTTGCCAGCGTTGTTTTGTCCGATTTGTTCGAAGGTTTATATGCAGTTCAGTTGCGCGCAGTCTCATTAGCAGGCGCTTCGCATTGGACCGTCGAGGGTACTTTTTTTGTTCCCGATTCCAAACCAGGAATGAGCCGTAATTTTTTGACCGGTAAGCGATACGCCCATGTATAACCGAAACTCCATACTACCCAGCGTTTATCCATATCGCTTCAAAATGCTCAGTGTCCTTTGTCCAGGCGAACAGCGAAGAAAGAACACCAATACTGCAGAATACTACCATTTTGTATTGCTCTTCAAACGCTTATGAAAACAATGAGAATTACACAATATTCAGTTATGTACTGCAGTGAACGGTCATAGGGATTAAACTGTGCATAGCAAATAGTCCGTGATAATATCCTTTACGTACAATGACTGGCTTATGTAACCACATTAGCATTGCTTCGATGAAGACTAAAACCTTCCGGTCTGTATTGTTTAAAGTAATCGCGTATTCGCAATGGATGACCCGGGACCACGACCTGCATAAGTGCCCGCTGTATTTTCTGGTATTGGTTAGACCAGCCACTTGACAATATCTTCTGACATTCGTTGTGAACCTATTCGATCTGTTCTCCCAATGTAAGTGTCACCGCAAATGCAGGTGAAATGATATGCGACATGGGAAGCAGAAATTGACATTCGGCCAGAACCACGTAAGTGCAGAATAATCCTCCGGATTGTTGGCAGAATGTGAAGGTCTGCGGTTGGGAATGTGTGGTTTGTGAAGCACATGATTGAATTATATTGTGTGAAATGCTGTTGCAGAACAGGATTTTTTCGTATGCAATCCTTATTCTTGCTTGAAAGATGTTGGGTGAACAAATGCATTTAGTAATACCTCACCAACTGGTTGTGCATAAAGGAAGGTGCCTTCGAATATTGGGATCAAGCAGTTCGAGGCATCTGTGCGATTGATGTGACATCCGGCTATCGATGAGAGGTTGAGTTTACACTGTAACAGTAAGGTCGATCAAGCCATACGGCTGAAAAATGTGGCCGTTGAGGACAGATTTGTGAAGGCTGTTCATCTCTTGAAAAAATAGGCGGCCTATTCGTTAGATAAAATCTAATAGATTTGGGAACCATCGTAAATTGGTGGAAATTGTAACACCTGAGTATTTTGGAGATTTGGCTCTGGAAACGGGAACAGCGTCAATGGCCAAATGTTCGTTGAGGAACGAGGAGTGAGACAAGATGAAATGTACTCAACACATTTAGATGTCTTCCTATGAAGGCCAAACTAAGAAGAAAAGTTGTGAATATAGCGCAAATTTTCTGATAGAAGTGATGTCTGACTGAATGGAAATTGACTGACGGAGTGCTACGTTATCCGCGTACTTGAGGAGTGGAGCAGATGGACAAGTAAACAAATTAGTGAGGTAAATAGTTACAAAGAAACGGCGAAAGAATAGCTCCTTATCGAACACCGGAATTGTGAAGTACTACTGGATTGGATAAGTGGTAACCGAGTTTAGTTCATTGAGTTCTACTGGAAAGGTAGTCTTTCAGCCACAACGGTATAGAGACGGGATATCCAGAAGACCCAAGCTCATGGAGCAGGATGGTTCGGGAAACCGAGTTGCAGAGAGAGTGATAATCCCGAAAGTACAGCGGACTGATTTCACGGAGACGATGAAACTTATGGAAACAAAATGTCAGAGTGAGACGACTGCATCCAGAATACATCTGTCCGGTTTGTAAACAAATTGGAGTTGGTGTTTAAGGATAATATGAGAAGATAACTCAGACGACGGAGGACAGCACGTCCGGTTAATTGGATCGCAGAACTGTAAATGACAATGAAACGAGATTGCTTTGATGCGCATCACAAACTCCGTTCGATTATGAGCCGCGCATTCCCATCCGCAGACCTTCACATTCTGGCAATAATCCGGAGGATTATTTTGAACCTACGTGATTCTGGTCGGATGTCAATTTCTTCTTCCCATTTCGCAAATCATTTCACCTGCATTTGCGGTGACACTTTGGGAAGACAAATCGAGTAGGTTCACAACGAATGTCAGAAGATATTGCCAAGTGGCTGGTCCAATACAGCGGACGGTTATCGTGGTCATGACCGTGGCTTATGAATCGCGAAACATCTGATTACTATCAAGCACACATTTGACTCCACTTCATGTTTTAAACCTTTGTTACACAATGGTAACCGGAAGGATTTTGCCTTCTGAGATGCCAGCGCCAGTGCGATTCCGCAACCCAGTCGTTTTTACACAAAAACGTATTAACACGGACTCTTCGTTTTTCACAGAGATGACCTAAATTGCTTTATACAATATACACTCTGAACAGTGCCCTTCGATTCACTTCGTACAGGACATGATCTGAAATGGACAACGCAAAGGGAGGAAAACGTCAGTCGAAGCTCAGTAAGCCCATTACTAACTGCGTACGCATTTTTGGAAAACCGAAGAGACTTACCAATTTCCCATGAAGGGCAAGGTTCCACTTTTGGAGTGATAAGGATTGCACGTATTTGCAGGGTATCAGAAGATGAGTGGATGGATGTGGCATTCAAAATATGGAGAGATACACAGCGAATCGGTGACTGAACGCGTTATCCGCGCAGAAGCCTGTTACCATGCCAAAGTGTTTTACTGTCGGTAATGGCCAAAAACTGAATGGTGAAGGACGAGTTCAAGCGTTTTATCTGCTGCATGACCAAGTCGGAGTAGTGTTTCACAACAGCTTGGTGGTGGAATTTTTAAGGGGTTTCTTTCAGTCGTCTGGGGGTTTTGAGTGGGGGAGCAACTATTCTGCCGGTGTTATAGAATACTGGTTCGATGAGATAGCATAAGTGAAAAATTACTCAAGTTAATGTAGACCTATTGTTAGGAGTGACCAAAGCCGGGAACTTCATCTTGCTTGGTGTCATGTGGCTGATGGCCACCTTGCTGCCAGCACAATTGCGTTTTTTGGACCAGGACAATTCAAACGAACGTATGCAACAGGGCGAAGGGAATAAAATGCGCAAATTGCCGAAACTCAGAAAACGTAGCTTCGCAGTTAGTCTGGCTCATCGATCAGGAAAGGGCTAATATTTACACCTTAGGGCATGAAACTAGGTTTACACACTGGGAGAAACGGATAGAGGGCCATGCCACAACAGGAACAAGATTATCGCACACGAATCTAAGGTGTTTGTTATGGATGGGAGCTGATGGGACGGAACAGCAACAGCGCTAGGGCTCGGTTTAACAGATACTGACATACCCACCTCAAATGCACGCTTAAGCGCACCGTGAGGACGCGTGAATGACTATTCAGAGACCAAGTTCATACACAGTACAGATTAACGTGGATTGTTCCTCGTTCGACTAATGTACAACAAGGGTGACTTAGAACTGGACAACTATCAAACACCGTTTGTTAAACGTTTATCCAGTTGTCTCCACCTCTTAGCGCTGGACTGTTTGTTCTGCGACGGATATAAGCTCATTCACAGCATTCTGGTGGAGCCAGGATTACTGAATGCAAATCGCACAATTTTGACCATGCATCTGGGACCGAAGAATCAAGGGGAGACCCTGTAATTTGGTGACCAGGGAGCCTATGTCAATGCGGAGTAAGGGTCGAACAGGCATTCTGGTCAGAAGGGTGTGCTTAAGAGCAGCTTGCCAACCCGTACGGATAATTCTTTTCGGTTAGGTGGGAGTTTCGGAAAACGCGTCGCTAATTCCATGCAGTGAGAAAATACAAAAGAACGTTTGAATAGAAGCAATGCCTATCGTGAATAGTGACGAACAGCAGCCGCATTTATAAGACCATTCCTTCTAGATGATTAGATAGTGACGGCAAAAAGGAATTCTGTGCTGGTGATACCATGGAAGAATCGAAGCTTTTGAAAACATCGGTTGTTGAATGTTTGCCCAATTGTCTCTGATGGCGCGTCATCAGAGAATAGCCAGTACATGCAAAATCCAAATTAAATAGCGAATTACTACTGAGCACATTGAGAAAACACAAGTTGGCTAACAAGCTCGTATTCAGTGATTCGTACTCATGCCGTTATATCACCACATATATATATATATATCTTGACAAAATATTTTCACTATAGGAAGGATTGGTTTAGTCACTTACAAATATGGGTGGGGAAGTGATTTGTGGTGTTAATTGTTTTGTTGTCTAGGTTTTCTATTGGTACGGGGGGAGTTGAAGCGCAACCACAAATTGTTTTGGAGAACAAAGTGGAGGAGGGTGAAGACGGATTGCGACAGCTTCCGCAGTGCTCAAGAGGCGACACTATGCTAACCTGGATTGTTGACCTCTGACCTTATACAAGGTCCGGAAAGCTTGCGTCACATTCACGGTGTGGTTAGTCTGTGCTATATGTAAAACCACTACGCTATTAAGTGACTTAATTGTTCCAGTGCCTAACCATGCCGGGTGGTGCTCACGGATGCGTTCAGACAAGCGCCTGGTCGTGCGGCCGATGTACATTGTCCCACAGGAACATGTGAAGGAATAGATACAAAACGAGGCTGTAGAATCAGGGACTTTGTTTTTCAACCATAATGACACTACGGGGCGGGATTTGAACAGGATACGAAGCTTGGCTGCGTAGAATGTCTTCTTGATAGCACTAGTCAGTCTTCGTCGTGCTATTTCTGCTAGCGTGTCACCTTTGAATGGCAGAGATATGTATACTGGCTTTCTCTCCACCTTCGCCCTCCTAGGAACTTCCTGTTCTGTCTCCAACATCTTGTCGATTAATCTAATTGGGAAACCATTTCCAGTGAATACTCTTCTGACCGTCTGCAGTTCAGCTTCAAGAGTATCTTCTGTGCATATTCTTTTTTGTCCTGGCAATCAGACATCTAATTAAGTTCCTCTTCACATTAAGAGGTACAAAGCTGTGGAGGTTGATGTATTGCCCATTCCATGTGGCTTTTCTGTGTACTGACCGCCGAATTGAGCCGTCTTCTCGACGACTCAGTCGTACATCTAAGAAAGCTATTTCACTGTTCAGGTCCATCTCTGTTGTGAATTTCAAATTTGCGTGAGCCGAGTTGAACACATTCAACAGTTGTTTTAGTTTCCGTCGAGGGTTGAGTACACAGAAGATGTCATCCACATAACGCTTGTATAGGTAGAGCGACTGTATGGACGACTCGAGTGGTCCACGTTCCAGCTTTGCCATGAAAATGTCAGCTAGTAGCGGACCGAGTGGGGATCCCATCGCTACGCCGTCCTTTTGACGGTAAATTTGATTATTGAATTTAAATTGGACGTTGTAGGTACAAAAGAACAATAGTTGTTTCAAGTCTGCTATCGGAAGACTTGTCGCTAAGCCATTGTTCTCGATGTAGTCACAGAGGTATTCGATTGTCTCCGTGATCGGAACGTTGGTAAAAAGGGCGGTGACGTCTAAAGAAAGCATCCTTCGTCCCTTCATATTTAGTTTTTTCACGGAATCGATAAGCTCAAATGTGTCTTTGAGACTATGTTTTGCTACCTTCTGTCTAACGGGTTCCAGTAACCTAGCTAACCATTTTGCCACAGCATGGTACGGCGAATTGCACATGTCGAGAATAGGCCTCATAGGTACTCCATTTTTATGTATTTTGGGTAGGCCGTACAATCTCGGAACAGTAGTTCCTGTAGACCGAATTTGTTCGAATGTCGTCAAATCTATGATATCCCTTTGTCTTAGTCGTCTCAAGATACTAGACAACGGTTTTTCTATCTGATGCGTCTTGTCATTCTCCCTCGCCATTTTTGCAAATTTAGATTTGTCATTCAGAATGGCTTCCATTTTCGTTACGTAGTCAGACCTGTTCAGGAGAACTATGCCTGCACCCTTATCTGGTCTTGATAACATGATGTCGGCATTTTTCTGCAGTCCTCTTAACCGTCTCTTATGTTCTGGTTTTAATAACCCACTCGTTGTATGTCTAGCGCCATGATATTGATAGCAAGTGTTCGCCAAAGTTGATTTAAATGCTTGCATTTCCATTTGTGATGACGGGGATAAAC
>LUCM01002137.1:99055-194308 GCA_008360955.1 Fasciolopsis buskii | reverse complement strand
GCACGCAAGCCGTCACACCACGTCAAGGTGTAGTCTCGTTGTGACGGTCTGCTAGAAGTACGCTTCTGATTGTCGCATTTCTTGAACTAATTTCAAGAACCACAAGCCTAATATTGTGTTTGCAATTGCATGACCTTTCATTAATCATAGGTAGACATGAACAATATGATGTTTATATTGAGATTATTATGACCTCTGTGGATTGCATTACGACAATGAATTTATAACACTCATGATAGATACGATACTGCTTTGAGTTACAATGAATATATATATATATATATATTGTCGGAATGCAAGCAACGAGTGTGATAAGAACGCTCTCCGTTTCACTGGATAACAATATACAGAAAAAAGTACCTGAATTTGTATTCCCTTTATTCACCAAGAACTAACAAACCAAACAGGCTAGAAATTCAGCCTATATTCCAATTTAGCTCGCTAGGGAGAACAAAGTGAAATTCATTCACAGCAGTTTGACCCTTGTATTGCTAGGAATCCAGCACCACTTGGCAGCCCTCTGGTGGCCGCGGCCCCCTTCCTGAAAAGTTATGTACACTGTCACTTCATTGATGAAGGATGTAAAAGATAAAAAGACAAAAAAGATAACCAGTGAACAGTGACAGCTGGCGGACGGCTTGCCACTGTTTTTTAGCTGTGGCATCCAGTGTGAAATTGTTTCTGCCTCATGCTCAAATAAGTTTCAGAATTTCCGTGTTCCATAGTCAGGTAGTTTATTAAATTATCACGTCAGGACAGGAGACATTTTGGATAGGATCGAGGTACATACCGTGGAGTTTTTATACCAAGCATACCTTGGATCCAAGTGGTTTCACCTGATTTACATCAGATTGCAAGAAGCATCTGGAACTTATTTACAGGTTTCTTTTACTGAAGTATGAGGCAGAAACAATTTCATACTGGACGCTACACCACTGAAAGACTGGCGAGCCAGCCAACTTCACTGTTCATTAGTGCCTAAGTCCTAGCAATACAAGGGTCAAACTGCTGTGAATAAATCTCACTTTGTTCTCCCTAGCGAGCTTCTAATATCGCACGGTTGACCTATAAATAGTAGACAAATTGGAATATCGGCTGTATTTCTAGCCTATTTGGTTTGCTGGTTCTCGGTGAATAGATGGAATACAAATTCAGGTACTTTTTCCTTATATTGTCATCTAGTGAAGCGGAAAACGTTCATAACATGCTCATTATATGAGTTCCGGCAACAGCTATATACACATAATGAATACAATAAGTGAAACACGCAGTTGCATACGCGTACCTGATAACCGATGATCACCGATCAGTTATTCACTTCTGGTACAATTTCGTCCACTCTTTCGTACAGTAAGTACATTGAATATAGATGTATGTATATACTAAACGTACAGATAACTAACTTACCGAGAACATAAAGCCACACAATCCCTTAGGAATCAAATTTATCGTTGCTCGAACAAAACAAACCACAGAATGATCTTTGCACGGATGATGCTTTAGACGTGCAATGTGGTCACAAGAGTTAAAGAAACAGAATCCATCAATCAAAGTTTAGCACCTATTGAGTAATCCGTAGGTTAACCGAATTACACACACAATTTCTTCCTCAAAGGTGTATAAGAGAACTGACTTTATGAAACCACCGATGAATGAAGAGCTCCGAGCTATGCAGATCACACCTCCGGTTGTTTTCATGGGACGGATAAGGCACGCCAAAGCTTACAGAATGGCAAACGGTATACCTGTGACTACCTCAGTAAAAAACGATTAGTGACAAATAGAAATGAAAGCCTGGGAAGCAAATGATGTGAACAGATGAAGGAACACACCATTCTGCTTCATATCAGTTAGTATTGTGCAGACAAAGATCAGTACACACAAGGGAAGGTGGGATAATGTGTGAGCGCTATTAACACAGGGTGCGCGATACGAGCCTTACAGTTGGGGAGGCGTGGCAGGCGACGTTTGCAAACGGAAGCACTGCGGCAGAAACGAAAAATTCACTAGCAACTGTATATCATTAGAGCATTCGTGCATTCGGTAGTCTCAGTTGCAAGTGTGCCGCAGCATGGTTGGAACATGTGCCGTGTACGCAAACGAGGATATGGCTAAAGAAACGAGAAGGGCACGAAAGGATGGAGTAGGCGCTTACGTGAGAACAGCCAAAACTGCGAAGCTCTTCCTGAATTGAATGAAAGGGCTCAAACACGTGGTACTTTTCGGGAATCTGAAGTTCAGTGAGGGTGACAACGCGACTGAGCAACGCCAGCTCACGATGCAACACACTGAATAGGGGATCAGAGAGAGACAAAACACAAACGCAGGATGTGTTTACTGAAAGCGGAGTTTGGTCAATTCTCATGACAAATTTTACCTACTTTGATTGCTACTTCCTTTCCCGGCAACGAAGAATCACTTATTTATTATATTAAGTGATTAATCAGGCAAGTCGAATTAAAATGAAGCAACTTCTTCCGAAAGACATTTTTCGGTTTAACACGGCAAATGAAACAGAAACCAGCAAGATATTGTGCTCAACCAGCTGAAACAGAAGACCCCTCACCAGCGCCGACCGAACAGAGGCGGTATGTCTAAGACGACCAATTGTGATAATCGATAAAAACGGTGACCCTCGATGGAAATATTCAAGTTAAGGCGAATGTAGAGGGATGTAGCAGTGTCTTCCCAAAACTAACCAACCAGTTCTAATTTAAACATAAATAAAAAAGCAAAGTGAAATAAGAACTTCGATCACAAGCTGCCGAGGGCCGCTCTTCCCGGGACTCGATTCCAGCATCTTCCGGGATCAATCACTGAGATGATTGATTCGTGAACCCCCCCCCCTATGTTGTGCATTTTCCTGGTTCTCTGACCCATACAAACGGCACTTTTTCTATTACCAACGACTAAGCACAGCACACTTCTGATTTCCATTGATATCATGCAACAGTGCTCACTCGATGGACAGAAGAGCGAAAATGCAGTAAGGAAAAAGATGAGAATAGTTCACATAGAAAACCATTCAAATCAGATTCCAAACATAATTACAGAACGCGATATTACTACTGCTCTCTATTTCACTTGACAGCTTAGAACTGGCTGCAGCACCTTCCAGAAATGCCCGAAATTCATAGTGAAATAAAGAAATTAAAAGATTATTCCCTCAGTCAGATGGAGCAAGAGTCTACTTACAGGTCCCTTTCAAGCTCCAGTGCTGGATCATTCATCCACACGCCCGACTGATAGACCTTTTCCATGACGAGTCGCCGAATATGTACACGGGCGAACTTCAAATGAGAGGATGCCAACCGACTGAAATCTGGATCCACTTCCTCTTGCTCATCCATCCTCGACCGACAAACGGGAAAAAGAATCGGAGGTCGACGACTGGGTTCCATCGATTCCCAACGTTCAATTAGCTCTTGGATAAAATGAGCTGTCAACTGGGAGGCCGCGCTACGACCACCTTGACCGTTATCCATGACTCCTCGACCGTCTATTTCCGACTGATTTCTTAGTTGGACGAATCGCTCGTAGAACTGACGGAAAGCCTCGCGTTGCGAGTCCAGGAATGCGGTCACGTACTTGTGAACGATATACTCACATTGTGATTGTAAGTCCTGCTCGCACCTAAGTTTTATTCAGAGAAATCCATCAGTCATTATCATCAAATTTGAACAGAGTCTGCCACTATAAGCTCCATCTCCACTAACATAAGAGAAAGCATTCTGAAGGTTAGCCTTGATTTATCGCCACTTATCTCACAGTATTTCGTCCCTCATAAAAAACAACTGATACTACATCCCAGAAGACCGAGGTTCAGACCATATGGTGTGTACTTATATTTGTGCTTTTGTGTAGTTAACTTTATTTCTAATCTAAATGTAAAGTCCAAAAGTAGACGTATGAGTAACAGATAAAAGTACTGCTTTGGAAACGACATATAGACGATTAAGCAACAGTGACACCAAAATAACCGGAGATGAAGTCAGAACTCACCGACGCTGAAGCATGACAAGCAAACGCTTCTGTGCTAAAGCGCGGTTTTTTTGCTCTTTTAAATAGGCCAGGTAGGCAAGTCGATGTCTGCGTGTGACGCGCAACTGATTCAATAAACTGGTCACAACTGAATCACGTTTAACTGAGGTATGCGAAGAATTTTGATGAGCATCCGTGGAATCTGTCCAAGGAATTACACGCGTCTGATTCGATACAGCAGAATTCACGTCCCGCGACGCCTCAATCTGGGTATTGAGCAACAAGCGTTCTAGAAGACGCTTAGTCTCACGAATGACTGTGGTAAGATCAGGATCCTGAGGAATGGACAAAGTAGACCACGAGTAAAACAACTGTTCTAAATATGGAATGTCTATGGAGTTTCTAGTACACATTCTCTATTACGCAATCACGAGAATAATAGTGGCAAAACAACGAAGAGAAATCGCCGACATCTCAAATTCATAAAAAGATAAATGGTAAAGCAGTTTCAACTTTTCGTTAAACAGCGAATGAATTTTTAAATAAGTCATAAAATCATTTGCTCATCAGCAAAAATCGATGGTAAAATTGAGACTTCCACCGTAAGTAGCTACGATCCGTCCTAAAATCAGTGAAGTATGATATCGTGGACGTGCTATACTGCTGATGTGAACCAATCCGGAAACGTCACAATATGTGTTCAATTTCTTAGCCTGGCTGATATCTCATTTAATGCCGAATTAAGAAGAAAAGATAGATCGCGAATAAACGTAGAGAATAGGTTACGCGAAATCAAACTTCTGGACTTTTCCTCGAATGGATAACGAATTTCCACAATAAGAGAGCTGGCAATTAAAACGATGAAAATTACTAGACTGCCAATAGAAATAAAATAACTGGATCAGCACACGACATCAACTAAACAATTAGTTTATGACAGAAGAGGACTGCAATAATTGGACTGCAAGTGCTTTTCAGGTTTAATCCCAGCTACTACGGGTTGCCAGTTTAAGGTTCCATCTTCTAACTATCACAAGTTAAACGATGATGCAAATCAAACTAGGATAAGTAGAACACGACAACTTTTGGTTTTCACCAAAAAGCGATTCAGTCGATGCTAAACTACTGAGATGGGACGAAGCAAACAGAAAACATAAGAGGTAAGTGTGGTAGTTCGGTTCAGTTAATCCAGTCACTGACTTAACACGGATGTCCTTACGTGGATATATTGAAGCAGATTCTAGACAAAGGGGAAATGAAAGATACTTCCCAGAACAGAAAGAAATAAGTAGCAAGATGCAAGTGCTTCGTTTATTCTCTTTGTACGCAAATGTAAAACAACAAATAGCAGCTAGCAAATTGTGAAAAAAAAAACGTTTATCGACGTTTATATACAGTGACCTATGAAGTGAAAAGACAAGCAGACGGAGATATGATGGGTTCACGGCAAGAGAGACTAAAACTCGGGATTAATCGTTTACATGCGCGAAGACTTCGACGAGGCACAGCGATTGGTACAGTCTTACTGAAAGCCAGTAGTCTGGGGTTTCTGTTGTGCACCGTTATTTTGTGAGACCGAATTAGGACAACTTTGTCAGTGCACAAGCAGAAACTAGGTTAAACATTATGCGTACCCAAAATGACCTTGAATCCAACGATGGGACTGGCTGAAGCGCCTAATCATATCACCGTCCTGTGTGTGGATCTTTCGAACCCAAAACACAACGGTGCCAATCTTCAGCCTCCCACAGTACTGATGAGATAATGCACTGCGACGGAGTTGTCCGCACTTGATTGTAGACAGCCCACTAGGGAATCTATTGGCGATAAGAGAATTCGTACTCACGACACACAATGTTGGTTGCTCAGTTTGCTGAATAAGGTTATTACACACTGTCTCCGTGTCATCCATTGTCCACCTCAACCGACGTTCCAACAACCGCATTCCTCGGAGGGCAGTATAAATAAGAAGTCTGACTGTGATCATGAGCAACGCATGTGGGGAAATGAATGCAAGAATATTCAAATAGAAACTAGCCTGTTGATCTTACTTTTGACAGTCGAACAGGCGACTGTGAGTTGAAGGCTCAGTTAGGCTCTGTGAGCAGTCGAATGGCCTTATAGTGCACGCAGTCGAGCAACGACAAAGAAGACGAAGTTTCATCACATATGAATGCAATATTAAGGTGATGGACGAATCTGACCCTGGCGTGGGGGAAAAATGTGCAAGAGTATAAAGAAACGTCTGGTGAAGAATAGAAAATGTTGCGCGCAGCAAGAGAAGAAAGATAAGCTATGTATGAAGGCAAGGACAAGGAGGGGACTAACGAAAGAATCAACGAAAGCAATGCATCTAGTGAGCGAAGAGTAAATAAGTTAAGGTTTAAACTGGGAAAAAAGAATGCTATTTCAGAACGAAGGCATAGTTTGGTCCTTTAGAAGCGTTGAGAATTACCTAGTTTATGTCGCTCAGTTCAGAGATTTCCCCAAGGTCAAAACTGAAGGACGTTTCGAATGGTATTCAAGGAGATATGGCGAAAGCTGGAATAAAAAATTGAGTGAGTGGCACCCCAAGCTAAAACGTGCATGGGGATCCAGGTGGCAGGATGAAGATCAGAAATCGGGTGGATAAAAGGACGGAATCCTAAGAACACCAATACGGTTGTGTCCGGACTCCTTCGGCTCACACGAAGATGGCCTGTGGGCTGAGAACATTCGACACGCACAAAATCAACGAAGTAGGGAAACCGAATGTAAACATACATCAAAACCCGAACCAACTAATTTCAGAAAATTTCAAACGTCTGGTTAGAAGACTTATTATCTATTGGACTATTCACCGTACGATGATAAGCCTAAAACAACCAGATGGGAATATGAAAACAATCGTCTCATTCTGTTGGTGAAGAATCGAATGCAATATTATAAGTCCATAAAACCCGAAATGACACTCGAAAAAAGGTGAACAGCTGTGGACAAACATTTCACACAGTGACCAATCCCTAGCATAGAACTTAGAAGAGTCGAAAATTAAAAAAGGCGGTTGGTGACAGGTTCTGGTCAGAAAGAGGAGACTCCCATGAAGCATACAAAGAAATGTCGATTGGAACGTCATTGTCCAACAAACTATCAAGAACTGAATCAAATGAGCGATCAGACGCTCAGACGCAGAGATAAATGAGTGACGGTTTACGCAATCATTCATCAATCTTCGAGAACAGACCGTCTTTTTGTTGCAAAGGGCTTGAAAAACAGTAACCCATGGACGACAAAACTGGTGGTGATAGGTTATTGGTAAAAATCATATTTACAAAGCATGAAAAGGCCTTCTCCCACAGCCTCTAGGGCCTATCACACGAGAGGAAAGAAAGCGGCAATCAATTTTCAAAACCGTCAACACCAACAAATAATTTATCCACTACGGAGCCCAAAAACCGGTGTTCTCATGACAGCAGATAATTCTCTTGATTTCACATGACGCCGATCGATGAAATGTAGTCACATGTTCTGCTTTACCTAAAAAAATAATTGTGTACGATCGCAGCACGTTTAACCAGTAATTAGCTGGCACAGAAAATTGCTACTCGCCTGTGAAATCAAAGCGTCTGACATGAGAATGTCCAACAAGGCCATGAAGAAAATATCTTGTCTGGACCAGTTATCCGGGTGGTCTCCGATCGATCGGGAAAATTCGGTCGCCATCAGTTGATTTATAACTGAGTCTAGTGCGGACCCAACTAACGGACTGGAGAATAGACGACGCAGTCCACGAATTAGATGAACCCGAAGCTGAGTGGAACTGTGCGATAATGCGGCACGATATGAACATGAATTACAAAGTCCGCTTGGCGATCCCGATGAAGCAGAAACTCCAGCGCGGGACGAAGTGTCCATCCTGATGCCTTGTGCCGTTTGCACAGATGATCCAATTTTAGAGCCTCGACCATTCCGGTCGCGTGAATGCGCGAGCTGGGATTGTTGCTTACGGTCGGATTGTCTGCGGTAACGGTCCATCATTTCGTCCACAGATTCGTCTAGTTAAATCGAATAAGATGTGATCGTGGTAACTGTATCCGTAATAGTTACTGTGAAAAGCAACTGGGCACCAGCGGGCACAACTCATGGTAAAAACCTGATAAATGATGGTATGTTTTTAAAAAATTAACATCGGGGTCAGGACTGATGCACTCACCGTTCAAGGATGAGCGGATTACAGAAATATCTCCACCCTCTTTGTTTCTTCTCAGTGATCTCACATACGGAACGAGCGGTAAGTACAAAAGACCAAACAATCAAACAGACTATCATTATTTCCGAATTCATTACTGTATAATGTCCCTATCGAAGTTAGGTATCTTCCTTAGAGAGAATGGAATGATTAGGCAAGAGATATAACTTCATATTTTGATCAAGTGGGACTCTGAACACTTTGGCTGCAATACTCAGATTATTCACCGTGATTTCGTTCAATCCGTTATCTCCTACCACTTTGCCCATTTGATTATTATCACAAACATACACGAACAGATATCACACGGCCTTAGTAAGTCAAATAACTGTAGGCATTTGTTTACGACTATCTTACACAGAATTAATGCACAATTATGTATATCCCTTCCAATCTCGCATGCTGGTAACCTAAGTACAACGACTAGTTCGTCATGGTGGAAATGTCCACAGGTTTGTTGATGTATGAGCCAGACGAAGGAGGAACTGCGGTTCTTCATGATCCAAATTCGAATGAACCACTTGTTTTGTGTCTCTAATCTGAGTGTTATCAAAGACAGGAATTAAAAACTATGTAGACACAAAGATAATTACTGTAACTTGTTCTCAAGTGTATGTAGGTTCTTCAAACTGAACGCTCTGATTGCACCGTACAATCAGACAACTATGACTGTGTCAACAATTAGTTTTTTTAATTTGTCTTCAAGAAACCAGCTTGCAAGCCCGCCTTATGGTACGATAGTCTAAAAATCCGTGGTCCACAGATCAGGTACGTGCTGGTATTCACTAAGTTGTGCTCATCATATTCACCAGTGAGTGTCAAACAACCAAAATATCTTAAAGGGGAAGTCACGTGAGATCGCTAAATAACAACGGCAAGGAATAATTACACAGTACACTTTGAGCCCAACAAGGTGCAACCAGTTGTGGTCTTTATGAATAACTTGGAGTGTCGGAACACGTGGCATCGTTCGAACGTGAACAGTCAGAGAAAATCGAAAAACAAGATTCGAGTTGCCAACTACTTGGAAAAGTCCCCACCAAAAGAAATGTTAGCTACCTTAATCCAATCAAAAACACCTAATATTGTGGCAAATACACGCAGTGGAATAATTTCTTAATTACTCGAGACTCGCTTTCGATCCACCACAAACTACGATCTAAAAACCACCCATAAAAAATACGAAACGAATTATTCATGGATAAAAACGGGGAAATATAAAGAAGTATTCCCAAAACTAACGCCGAATATACCTGTTTTACTGCCGATTTGTTGCCAATGGACCGCATGACCAAGCTGGTCGCTAGATTGAATACCAGTGGTGGTGAGTGGTTCGGAGTTAGCACTGGACTGCATCTGCGTCGGTTCACCACAGTTTGCTTCGTTCACGTTTTTTTCAGGTGGCCTAAATTGGGCCTTGGGGACATTTTCCATCAAATTGAAGGAAATAAGAGGACAAGAAATAACTTGATACGACCAGTAAGATACCGAATATGACTATCATAGTGGAAAAATTTTTGTCGAAGAAATGTGAGCTATGTCGGCACAACTTTTGAGATCATCACTTGCATTGATAACGATCTGGTAGGGACTACATTACTAGTTATCCCGTCGCACTTTATGAAACGCGCATGCATAGTACTCAAATACTTGTTTTTGGTAAGTGATAATTAAATGCACAAAACATCAGGACTGCGAGAAGACAACGGCAATACAGGGCCGGCATACGACTAGCAACCAACGCAAGCAACCAACAGACAACCATGGCAAAAAGTGAATCAAAGATACTACGTTTCTTTTTTTATATTGGTTAGTGGTAATCATTCGGACATTGGATCTTGGGTCTTCAGCAACCGCCACGAGCGGAGCTGTGTGGTATCGGGCGTCTCTTCAGATTGCGGATATTGGAAGGAGCACCATTCCCAGTGGCTGTGCTTGAATAGAGCGAGATCAAACCCACCGAATAAGCGTGTACGGGCAGGCAGCGGTAGTGCCGAGGACGTGACGGGTTTCTGTATAACGCGTTTTCCAGATGAAATACCATAAAACTGCGAGTGGGGCCTGTTGTTCAATAACACTATGCCTCTCTTCGAGACATCGTACGTGAGCAGAGATATACAAACTGAAATTTCCGGTTGTGCTCTACTAGGTGATGAAAGTTGAACTCCTGGTCTGAAATGATCAAAAGGCGTAATAACTAGACTACCGATCAGAGAGGCTCCCAAAGGTTCGTGAAGACCGTGTTTCGCTATTCTGGATTTGAGATCAAATCCTTTGAATAGATTCTCGAGGTAAAGCCAAATAAGACGATCTCCAAATTCGGTCTGGGCAAAATGGCGTCATAAACCACAGAGAGGGTTAAGACAGATGATTGATGATGATCAAGGGTCCGGAACCTTATTAAAACGTCTCTTCTCTTCCACTCGCATTATTTCTCCTTTTCGCCACACTTCCGATGGCACAAGATATTCAACCACATTCATCCAAAATAAAAGGTAGACATTAGATCTGCGCCCAGAAATTCAAAACAGCCTAGCAAAAGACCGTTAGCAGCTAGTAAGCGACAGACACATTGGCTTTCATGTGAAATTCACGAAGGGTCCTCAGAAACTTTTTCTGAGAGACTTCATTAATCCAAACGAGCAATCAGTCCATCCATCGTATTCACTCGTGTATCAATCTAACAAAAACAAACAGAAATAGTACTGTCATCCACCTCGATCATTTTCGAATGCGATTGATGTCACGGGAACCTACCAACTTAAATGAATAAACGAAGTCAAAGAAAATTATCCACCGTACTATACGAATTTTTGAAAAATAGTTGCAACATTTAGCATGCAGGAGGGCATCCATTGTTACTCATCATATACTCCCAAAGAAATGCCCAGAAGAGGATGTAAAAATAAAAATAGCTCTAAAGTTTTTTGGTTTGGTGTATGTTGTGAATGTAAGCCAATGAGAGGCATACATTCACCATGACCAGAAAGTGGAATTCCAACGCTTGTAAGTTTGGTGATAAGCTTATTTCGTCAACTGATTCGTGGCAAGAACTGGCCAGCAAAAAACTTATTAATCCATCACTTTTATTAAGAAATCTGAATCGTTACGTCAGAAATACTCCCCGAATTCAATAGCAATAAATCTCGCAGAGAAAAACATTTCGAAAAAGGCTTACGCTACGTATTTTCAGAATTCGAGAAATTCGTAGACTCGAGGAGCACCGGTGATGCGATATTATTAGCACGAATGTTTATTTTATTATTGTATAAAAACTGGACCTTGGTATTATCAAAAATGTGGTTGTCCTGAAAGCTGGATTTAAAATTCCAAAATGCCTTAACAGCTAAGGTAACAAATATCATTCTCATTCGGCAGCATGTTTAAAGGACATAAGAAATACCAAAGAAAAATGGTTTCGAATATTGCTATTGGTTGTAGCTCTGTTTGCTGGTCTTCACGAGGTTCTAACCTTTGAGCTACCCATTTTGGTTGCCAATGTTCAACCAATAGCCGGGATGACACCATCAGTGTGAACCATTAAATGACTGGAGTTTTCAGCATTACTTGCACTCTTTGGCTCGCAATCTGCCATGCTTGAGGTTGACTATCAGTGGCGAAAACGAGAAACCGCATGGTTGTTAAATACAAATACTCTAGCTAAAAGCACAACACGTGCCATCATCTATACTTAAGTGGACTCTGCTATCGTTACCATAAAATAAGAAACAAAAGCGATTTATCAGTACCTTGCATCAGTTGCAACAATATCTTTATCACCATGAACGAGCAGTGATCACAGGTTAAACTAGAAAGCCCACTGCCCTAATATGTCTTTAAAATGCTAGGTTCTTACATTTGATGCAACCGTTGAGGTTGTTGGGTCATCTGTGGGGTTTTCGAAGGAGGAGACATGAAGCCGACCTGGAAAATACCAAACAGAAGGGGATACAGCGGAGGAAATTACAATGGTTGTGATTTCGACAGCAATGACATTACTGGCAGATAAACAACCGTACGTCGATGCTACAAAAAAATTGATAAATTCGCGGGGATCAAGCAGTTAACGGGGCAGCGTTAGTTGATGAAGGTTGTGGACAGGACTCCTATCACTCAATCACTTCTTTCGGCGGTTTCATTGGTCGCAGCCTCCTTCTACAACTATCTCACACCAGTCGCACAATATACAAGGAAAGCAAAAAAGATTATCATACTCCTATAAAACGAAACAGGTTCCGCATCAGCTGATCCTGTTCATTATTGCATATCACTAACATAGTGGTTAACAGGATTAGTTTTATTCGTGAATGACTTGTACCGAAGTGATATGTCATAAAGTTATCTACTACCACAACAATTCACGACTACTAAAATGAGAAATCCGGCCGATCATAGATAAAACCTACAGACCATCACCGATAACGATCTCTAACAGTATCACACAAACTGTCGAATTACTTAAGCTGTTGACTTTCGGTACCATTGGTTATTACAAGGATGCATCTCGTACTACTCTTCTAACGGGGTTTGGATAGAAACAGAAAGGTATGTCGTGAAAGCTAGAGCAATATTCTGAGTAAGATGATAGGCCGCAGCTAATGCGACAGTGAAAAATTCTTTAACGACTTTTGTATTGAACTGTTCTTCATGACCGAGTCGATTTTCCTGCATCAAGATTTATAGGTGCACCATAAGAATTGCCGATATTCAGAATATTATTGGAAACTCCACTTAACGACAAAGTCTCATCAGAACATTATACGCATCTGGTCCTGGAGTCCCAGCGTTATAATTTTACTTCATCTACGCAGATAGCGATAGTTCCTCATTTGTAACTTCCGTACATCTACCTGATTTTCCATTTTGAGTGTCTACCGTTTGTATAACCAGTTTTCTAATAAACGACCGTCAGCAAAACTGTCAGCTCTTCACTGAATTGTTACCCTGAAAAGCAGACGACCTCAGTCTATTTTTGTTCTGCTCTTAGTCGATGAAGGTTCTCCGTGTCCTTTGTGTATTTTCACTCTTGCTCCATGCTTCATGTATACAAAGGTACAGCAGTAGTGCGCTCCATAGCCTTTAGGATCCAATGCATTGAATGAGAAGTCGGTTGCCGTGACTCGAAGACCCAAAGTGGCACGGAAACATACGAAGTCTCAGCAGATCAGGCGCGCGGTGGCCAGTAGGATATCAGCAAGCTGTCACCTACTATCAAACTAATCATCGGATCTAGGGTTCGAATATCTGACCATCTGATATGACAGACGTTTTGCCTAGTTCACAATTACCGACCAAATTTGTTTGTTGAAAATCGTTAATTACCCATTTTGTTACTATTTGTCAAGCGGAGTGTATCGTTGTTCGGCAAAATACTTCATCCAGTTGTGAGATAGGTGAACTAATTCCCGGACTATCGCACTGAACACATACCAGTATTGTTGAGATAATCAAACTGGTCACGGGGAATAAGAAGAGTATGAATATAGATCTCACCCACGCCTACCGATTGTGCAAGTGTATCCGGGTCACAGAAGTTTGAGTAAATTAATTTAGATCAGACGCTAGGAAGGCACGAAACCAAGTAGGACTCATCTGCCAAACTGCAATTTTATGCATTCTATCAAGACATTAATATGGATTTCACTAGCGATTACCATGACAGATGTTTTTGCTCCTATTACTGAACCACAACAGTAGCAAGAGCGGAAAATGAGACCATCGGGTAAAACAGAAGGATTATTTGGTGGCCACATGAGTATAGACGAGTCCACGGTCGGAACTTCTGTAACATGCTGTCCGCACGATATGGGTGCGGTAAACATAGGTAACCTCAAAGACCCACTGAACCAAAGTATTAGAAATTACTGAAGTGACCCTTGAATGGCTGTGAACCACAGAACGTTTCAACCAGCCAGTCATCGGAATGAACGAAGTAACGGCAAGTTTCTGTCTACCATCAAATCGCGTCTTACTGACAATCCCACAAATAATTATTCTGTTTGGACACTTGCGATTATTACCGAATATTTGCCTATTCCATGACTGAAGTCCTATATTTGGACGAGAAAAAACTAGCTCGCTACAGCTTTCTTCAAGATCAATGGTTCCGTCGAAATCGCAGGAGTTTGAGAAATAGATCGAGACGTATACACCAGTATCAACTCAATGCGGCATTCGGATGTCGTAAACACGCTTTAAACAGATGCGTTCCGAACACAACTTTTCCATCTAAAGTACTGCACTTTTAAACAGCTTCCCTTCTTCTCCACACCACGATTTGAAAAAAATTCGAATCTATACAATTCCGTAAATTTCCTGGAAGAAGTAATTAACTGTATTTCTAATACAACCTGTATTATCAAAACATACACAAGAGGAAAGAATTAGCTCATAGAGAGCGAAATATGCCCGAGATAAGTCAGTTGTCAAGCTTGATAGTGATTGACAGTGCACGTCTTGACGTCAAGTGTTCTATACAGCTTCTATACTCCCGGAATATCAAAAAAGGTGTAGGATCTAGCTGTCCTGTACCCAAGAGGAAAACCGTTGATCCAAACAGCCTTGATATGCGACTTATTTATCATTCAAACGATTTGTTCCCAATTTTCAGACAGCCTGTCTCGTCCGCACTTGGAAACAAGAGAATTTTAAGCCAATGAAACTCTCAGAGAAAACCAAGTCCACTGACCAACAGCGTTTCCCATTGAAGTTTAGCAAGACAGCAGCCGGTCATCTATGTGAACCAATGCCTTCAGTAATTAACCACTCAGCGGAATCATATTCTGTTTCCAACTGTTGGTGTACTGTTTCAATAAAACCAATGCCTCAAGAATCACATCATCAGCGGAATCCCAGGAACTTCGAGTGGGTAGCACCACCACCATCAACGCTAAGACTAGCTGAACACACCGATCTGTGTACAAATCCAAGTGCTCTGCAAAAGATGTAATACCGTTCATTTTGTATAGCACTGCACTGACCCCTTTAAGTCAGTAAGATGTGGTTTTGGTTACCGCATATAAGAATTTTGACAATATACCATATTCTCTTCTCAAAAAATTTCAGAATGACTAGCTGGTCCCTATGTTTAGTTGGGTAAAGAGCTACCTCTTCGGAAGAACACGTGGCTGTTGGCGCTTGTATCAGTGCCTAATAAGTCTGGTTTCGACGAATTTATTGCTAACCTATCACATATTCAGAGTTTTTCCAATCAATTCGGCTTTTTTGCTGAATAGTGCTAAATGTCGACAGTAAATGGCCTCAGTTTCTCGATACCGATTCCCTGAAGACATTCCCATCATTAAGTCTATACAACCTGCAAAGACAAACCAAGCGGAACAGATTGGGGCTTCACTGTGGCGTAATCTTTTTAAACTGAAGTCACTGTAGCTGAACTGCATAATCGGCCTTATCCAAATGGGAAACCACAGTCATGTATCCCCCCAGAGTGTCATTTTCACTTCACAGTGCATAATTCCTATACTTCCATACTGTCTATCCATCTATTTTCCGGACCAACCAAAGGATCAAGACATTTTTGCTTACACATCGGTACAAACAAATGACCGAGTATTGCAACATTCATAGATTAAGCACAAAAAAATTCTTTATGAGTCTTTGCACCTATTACATCTTCATTCCTCTCTGTGGGATCCAAACACCGACTCGGCCCAGGTGTAGATTATCGCCGTATAGGAATCCTTAGCGAGCACCAATGTATTTCCTTTGAATCGATAACTTGACCCGACACGTGCCGCTATTTTTGGCGGCACTTTTAAAGTTGAAAAGTAGTTTGTACCAATGGTAAGTTCGGTACTACAATGAAAAATACAAGGCGCTATTACTAATGAAAACACGGTTGGCTGACTGTTTGGATGATCGTGTCCTGTAAATTGTCACTTCGCCCACAACAGCAGTAAACTAGTAGTTGTCCAACCTTAAACAAACGGATGAAGGGTAGATAACATTCATCTGTCGACCACAGGTAAACGCAAAACGAAGCTATTACGAGTGAAACACAGGAAAATGAGTAACTCCTTTCCTCACCTTGGGGACGTGCAAAGCCAGCAGGGACTGACGCAGTCAAACGACTGGAAACGGTCAAGTGGGCTGAGCTCGACATGTTTGACTGCACCTGAATAGTCGGTTGTTGTGACTGTATCCTCGGATCATCGGTCCTAATTGGAACTCCGGCTGGTTGGGGAGTAGAAGACTGCTGAAAACCCGACAGACAGAAAGAGAGGGGAACTTAGCAGAGACAGGGGTTGTAAAAAACACCTTTGAGGATACCGCGCAGCAACAGAAATCAAATGTATTGGTTTCACAGATAAACGAATGAATCGAATATTTGTAGGAAGATCAGAGGACTGACAGAAGTATTAGGAATACCAGTAAGTTAGAAAGCAATAAGTTAAGAAAGCAGGTTATCAGTATTGATAAGCGCACTCTCTCATTTGGACTGCGTCAGCACTTTCGCCATAGATTATCGGGTTGCAAACACTTAGCTGTAAGCAAGCGATCGTTTCACACGATTCAGCGAACAAACCGCAACGGAGTTTGGGATGATTGATGGAGGGGGTTGAAGAGCGTCTTATACAATGTTACGCAAAATAAATCCAGACAAAATCATTTCGGCGGTAAAGAAATAATAAGCACCCACTGATAACGGCTGGATTCATTATTTTCCGTCTCGTGTAACACCTTTCATACCGCTACAAGATGAAAATAACTGAGAAACTGTATCGCATTTGATAAGAGGCAAACTTACAGTGGCGTTCGTATGTGGCAATAATGAACTAAATCACTGATTGTCGCACGGTATTTATCGTCGTATACGTCCGTGACAGCACTACTTCTAGCGCACAGGAATTCTTCTGCTGCTGCTTATTCTAATGCCAAATAATATTGTGCATAATCCGTCGAAACTCTATTGTAAACACGTGCCGTCAATCTAGCTTGTGTTAGTAGAAGTAACCCTCTATCGGTTTTTCCATGTCCAGTTGACTTGTACTCGTCTCTGAGGCATTTCTGCCTGAAGTGCAGAGTGAAACCGTCTTCGCCAAGACTCACGAAATGCCGTATTATGGGCTTTTGTCCTCGAAACTGTTTTTAGAAAGGTATGTCGCAATCTAATTCAAATTTAGCGGTGGGAAGTCGAAGTTCGTTGGTGATCCAACAGGCAGCATTAGCGCCCACTATCAAATAAAAACCACGGAAATTCTCTGCATATTGCTTTATCCTTTCCAAGACTATTTCGTGATGTAATCCCGAGTGGAACTCGTTGTAGCCTAGCAACATGAGTTTTCTAACAGTTCATGTCAGGTAACGTCGGATTAAGGAATGATGCACGTTTATCAATTACCGAATATGGCACAAACGGATTTCCTTGATTCTACAACAAACAACAGTTCCCATGGTTTACCGAATGACACGACAGAAACAAATCTCTTTAATGAAGACTTCGTGCTCTATCAATAAACATCATTCAAGTTACCCATGGTTAAGCGGTTAAGCCAATCAATGAGGACTCCAGAGCTCAGTCAACCAAAACATGGGTGTCATTCAATGACCAAGCTTTAGGCGAAGGCGAGCCAATTAGAACGGTTATCGATCTGCTGTCGGTCGGATGAGCTGCAAACCCATTCAACGTCAGAACGCCCGTCCTGAAACCAGGTCAACAGCTAATCAATATCTTTGTGGTCAAACCGAAAACTTAGGGAACAGTCTTTGCACTAAAACAGGGACCAGTCAAACGAGATGACTAATACCTTTGAAGTAACGTTTGATGAACCGATCCAATGCTGAAAATGAACTGGGCGAATTTCAAACCATCGGATGCACACTGAGAGAAACTGAAATGAATGAGAATCCGAGATGCGTTGTTGCTGGGACTGGATGAAGGACCTGAGCAACTACCCAGCGCTTACATGGGGAGGTGCTGTGTCACACTGATCTGATAGACGCTAACAACTGTCGAACGCGATTTGCCACTAGTAGATGTAACCCGATGGCATCATAACATAACGGACGACAGTGGTCGGAAATCCTAAAGTTAAAAACGTGGAATTGGTTGAATAACAAAACCCATCTTTCGACTGCCGTATTTGATTGTCAAATGCGAATATATATATATATATATATATATATATATATATATATATATATATATATATATATATATATATATATATATATATATGAAGCCAGGTGCTAACGCAACACGCAAATAAAAGTATAGAAAATAGGAAAAGAAACGGAAAATAATAAACAACTGGAAAACAACTGTTTTTGTGTGTATGTGCTTTTACACCCACATTTTTCTGATTCTGTGTTGGTTTGGTGTTTTCAAGGGGGACAAGTTCTACAAACAAGTCATACAGTATTCACATCGTTTAGTTCGGTTCTGAACTTCTGAGCTAGATGACTTCTAAATAGTAAAGCACAAGTCCCGTCCAGTAAGGGACTTTAAAATAGTTTGGCATAACTAAAGAAGGATGTGACTCGTGTTACGAGTCACATTTACAGGTCCGCAGCACACTGAACTACTAAAACGTTGATGGGTACCTCGTAAACCCCGTGGTGATCACGGTATTTCAACCTGAAAGTAACAGGTTAGAAGCCTCCTAACGTTGACAAACTGTCCCGCTTGGGAACCAGCATTTTGCTACTACTTTCATTTTGACGCATTTTGTTTTTTCATTATTGAAGAAAATAAACGGTAGAGATAGAAATCGCCATCATTATCCACGGAACAGAAAACGTTAGATGTCAGCAGAATATGACAGTCATGAGCCGATAAAAATGCGTTTTGAATAAATAGTCCTGAAGTGCAGCCAAACGGAGAGAAAAACTTGAAGAATGACAACAAAGCGAAAGATTGACAACTTTATCCAGGTAACTCCCACCGAGCTTCGGATTGTTGACCATAGTTGAATTTAACCTCACTTCTTTTGAACAGTTAAAACACTTTCATTTGGGAATCTTCTGCCTTTTGTTCTCCAAACTCCAAATTGTTTATCAGCTTTTACTGGCATAGAACGTACTTCGCTGATGGAAACAGAGCTGTTCAATTACGGAGAACACCACACACACACCGAACCATTGCCCACTTCAGTTAAATTCATTTGCGGTGCTCATTCAAAGCCAGCATTTTAGAGAAGTACTGGAAGCATACTGGCGATCTCCCGCACGCGGCAGCATCCCCGTAGCAGAATTCCATGTCATGTGAATTTTAGAAAAAAATGGATATCTCGACCTCAGTTGTGCTGTTATGCGATTCCAGATCTGCCCCTCCGGACACCACACAACCCCCGAGACCTTCGGGATCCTGGAGCCTGAGACACGATCGCCAGCAGTGGTAGATGCAGAAATGCAAAGAAATGGAAAAGGCTGTGCCTAGCGGAAATAGCCACAAACATCAACGACTGGATAGGAGAAGTGGTCAACGAAAACCGAGTGTAAGCAAAGTGGACAAGGAATCCGAAGAGTTGGAAAGAGCAGTTTAGACAGCGGTCGGTACATCTGGCTGGTACATTTAATATGCCTGTAAGTGAATCAGTGAAGATCGACATCACTTCCCCATGAGAAATGGAGACTATCCACGATAGAGAGTTTCTGAAAGGGCATAAGGCAGCCAAATCAGATGGGTGATTATAGTCTTTTGTCAAAGATGACAGAGAATAATAAAACTTGAGTTCTACTCAAGAAAATGAGCAACCATCTAGGAACTGGTGTGAATTGGTGAGTGTGCCGATTAACAAGAAAGGTAATGGACCCTCGTGTGAAAAGTGCGGAGGAATTAGTCTGGTAAGCGTAGCATGGAAAATGTTCGCTAGCATTATTGTCCACCGGCATTTTAGAACTCGCGAAAAACAGAGGCGTGAGAAAGAAACCGGTTTACATTATGGTCGGTGTTGCAATGACTAAATATTTACTCTGCAGTGAATCTTAGAACATAGGCACACCTTCCTTAAACCAAGGAACCCAGCCTCTCTTGACCTAAGGGCAACGTCCGGCTCATTCAACTGTAAGTTCTTTAGTGCTGTCTCCCATTGCAGGATATGCCAGGAAAATTCATTCCACTATTTCAATTGGTACACACAAACGTCCGACACCGAATCCGCGCCCATAAGACTCTTCCATCCGAGTTCATTAAGAGAAACTGAGTTCGCCAGGGTTGCCCGCCTTCACTTTTTCAATTGTTTTTAAGAAAAAAGCCATGAAAAACGTCCTATTGTCATGTGAGAATAGTGAGATTGATATTTGCTCAGATGGAAAACTATAGGATGTAGAATATGCGGACGATGTCGTGCTTCCTAGTGGAGAGCCCAATAGGTTACGATTATCTCACGATCGTCCGAAAGATGGGGTAAGGATGCTTGGAATGCATTTATCACCTCTGAAGTGTAAAATGTTGTTGAGGAATTGAACTGAGTCGAAGCCCAACTTCGTTCTTCCAGAGAAGGAGTTGAACGGAGGAAAACACTTTCTACTCGGCCATTTGCAGCTCATCTAGTGGTCAAATATCGGATAAAGTGACGTTGCACATAATGGAGACCAGATTAAAGTCTACTAATATGAGACTTCTGTGACGATGCCGCAACGTCTGATTACCGATCAAAGGTGGTGTTTTCACTGCAGCGGTAGTATCGGCCCTCCCATGGCTCAGAAACGTGAAGGATACGCGAAGAATATCGGTGTTTGAATATTGATTTCTTCGTAGTATTGCGATATTACGGTGGGATGATTGCATTACCAATGCTGAGATTAGGCGTAGGATTTGGGGCCATAGGACAGCCAATCGAACAAGCATTAAACTGGAACAGATTAAGGCCGTTGAGACGCGTAATGCGTGTCGGCAGATCGAGCCCATCGGTGTACACCTGCTCCTTGGGGCAGGTAACGGTTATGAAATGGATAAGGGTGGAAGAGTGTAAAAACTCTAACCAATGAACTCTGCCTAGTGGATTACATGAAGTTACCGATTTGAGGTTTCCGAGATCCCCAAACCACATGGTTGGAGATCTTAGGCGGTATGGCCGACGTCATGGATGTTTCCGCATTTGAAATATTTTCGCTTCTCCTTATTCCTTTTGCTTTGTGATCTTGAGATCTTTCTCCCACTATTATTCAGTGCCATGAGACAGCAATAACAGCCACAGCACGCTTGCTCAATGTGAATGGTTGTACACTGAACGTAAGGTGCCCTTCTGGCATGTGGAATCCAGTCATCTAAAAACACTCCAAAAGTATGAGGCGATCCCAGAAATCCATTTTGGCCGTTAAAATGATCACCTACTCTCCACGTTCCTAACGCTTGTCTTATATTTTTCCCAATTAGCGGACAGCACAACAATATACCGCGATCGGAACTTCCACTTAACCCAAATACTTTGTCAAGTAGTTGTGCGTATGTCACGTTCAAGTGATGTTTACCCAGTCCGCTCAAAGTATCCTTGACTCCACTGAGTTCCTGTCTGTTCGGAAAAATTGCGGAAAGAATACTGTTTGATACACTCAGCAAAACATAGGAAACTATTAGGCGCCTATTTTTTGTCCAAGGGTAAGTTCACGTACGCAGGGGATACCTTATGTGTCGTACACAACGCTGTTTACAGGTTAGGTAACATCGGAACTCTGGCGGAAAAGAATAAGGAAGAAAAAGAAGAAATGGAGCAGGGTTCACCACTCACATGTTAACTGTTCCGGCCCCCGCCTTCACATAACAGATTATCCACAGGAATCCACGGCTTCGCGGATGAATGGATGGATTGTATTTACTATCACTGATCAGGTCACTAGTCTAATATATCAACCTACAACAACTATCGATACAACACAAGAACATGTCAATATATTGACTTACTAGGGTATTAGGAGCCTGCGTTACTGAAGATGTGGTGTCTCCGTTGTGAATTGGAGTGAAAAACGTGGGTCCATCGGATACAGCTAAGGAAGTTCCGCCATTCAAAACATTGGTGTCATCGAAAATTCGATGATGTCCTGTTGCCGAGACTGACCCCAAATGAACTGAGTTGTCCGGGCCAGGGTCGTCACGATGGATTTCGTGTGTCAAGCATAGGGGATCGTCACAGTGGTGGCGGTGTTGCTGATGCTGATGATGGTCATAGCGACGACGATGATGATGATGATGGCCGGAATATGAACGCTCCACGGAAGATACACGATATCTACCAGAAGCTGACTGGAGATTAGAAGACGAGTCATTACCAGACGGTTCAGGACCAAGGTATTCCGAACCTCCATCGGGATACTCAGTATCCGAAGGAAGCACATCAGTGGACCAGGTGTCACTTACTGTGGACCGTGCCTCGACTGATAAACAAATAGGACAAATTAGATACCCGGCAGGATATCAAAATAGATAATATTCAAGCAATAACTTCGTGATATCGTTTTTACTAAGTTGCTTCAGCACCAACATAACTACTAGGCAGCTAAGGTGCAATGGATTGGCACACTAAACTAATGACACTAAGGAGATTAGTCAGATATCAGTCAAATCACTGGCATGATTATGCTATTTAAAACAATCTGTAAGTCCGACCAAAAACTTCCTCTCTCGATTATGATGAACAATTTAACATAACAATTATCTGTAATGATGGACTTCGCAAAGCTAGAAAAATCAAATGGGTGTTGCGAATAGCTGAATTTACCGATACGACTGGGGTTCGACTTCGAAAGCTTCGTGTCCATAAGATAAGGATCGGGGTGAGTAACCGTTCGAATCTATCCACATTTACTGTGAGATGGACGATAATGGGGAAAAAATATGTACGATTTCCGAGACATCCGCAAAATTCCCCTCGACAGTTAAGCTAATACGTCGATGTAGCCAAAGCCAGGTGAAATTATACTCAAGATTCGAGGAGTCTTGGATCAGATCTAACGCAGTTTCGTTAGGTTTGAAATGAGTTTTGCCAATTTCACTTATCAAATAGGATTCATCTAGGAGTTGCGGAGAGGCGAATTATGTTGAAACTGGTCAACAGGCGTGGATGAGCACGGACCAAATTCCGCCAATAAGCAGCCGCAGACAAGCAGCAGCAGCGTTTTGCACGTGTTAGGTTTCGCCTGGCAGGCACTCTAGTTAAAAAATACCACAAGAGCCCACTGATGGTCTCGTTACGTAGGGAATGTGATTATTCGTCATTACCTTATCCCTTGAAGATATTTTCCTCTCGTCGAGGTTTAAAAATCGAATTCTCCGGTTACTAGTTATAGTGGGAAACTGAGAAATATTGGGCCCTCAAAAAATTAGCAAAAGCGAGTGAATTGTAATGCCAGTAAACGGCTCGCAAAGGTTAGCGGATCCTATAGTCTTGCTACGTTCCTATACAGAATAGGTCTTCTGGCCAAATTTTCGAAGTGGGACCGCCTAAAACAAATTCTTTCTTCGGTCTCCGCAATAGGGCAGTAATAGGCCCACGGGGAGGCATGAATAACCGCTAGCGTGGTTGAGCAGTCTAGAGGTGGCATGCGCAAATAAACCTACACATAAATGATTACTCTCATTTTCTAGTAGCAGATTATTCCCCTCTACCACCATAGTTGTGATCCAATTGTTTACAAGCAGGTTTGTATTAAATACGTATAGAAAGGGACTCCCCAGTGTCTTATCATGGTCGGAAGTTGATGTATTAGGCTCCGAGTTGGCTACTTGCCATAAATACCGCTCAAAAGATCATCAAATAACAGTGCGTCTCGAACACCCTCTCTTGAAAAAGTCAAACTCACTGTCTTCCCCTGGTGGAGTCATTATCGATGAAGTGCGAGGAAGAATGCAAGTGATGGAAGCTCTCCACCGACTTGACTAATCTTCGACAGTCAGTCTAAACAAGGGAAATAAAATTTGACTCAAAAAAAGCATGGGCGATGCACAAAGCACACAGCACCACGCTCAATAACTTCTATGTTGAAGACGTTCACCGAGCACTAAGAATGTCTAGCACCACAAGAAGGACGTGTGAGCAGAGGAATTGACCACCAGCGATTTACCAGACCCTGCGATTGCCTTGTTGCCTTGTAGGTTAGACCATTTGGTCAGAGGCTAGGAGTAGGGCCTCCTTAGCCAATCCGCTACTTTGACTTGGGCAGCCGGAATAGACAGAGAATAGATGAATTACGGGAAGAATTCCATACCGGTTTCTTTGTCCACTTTCTAGCCTATTGATCTCCTCCCTGGCAATTGTTACGATAGGAAAAATGCAATATATATATATATATATATATATATATATATATATATACCTGACGGCACAAATCCGATTCTGGTGAGACATACCAACTCGGAGTGTGAAAGTATAAGGATGTTTGGACAAGAGAGTACCGGGTACGCATACCTGACGAGCGACAATAACCGCGAAACCGGTCTTGTACTCTCAGGCAAACTTTGTTCACTCATTCAGATATTAATTGCTACTTATATATACGTACATATATAAATATATATATACCGCCACATTTTACTTTACAAAAAATCACTTTTGAGTGTTACAAAGCCAAGGTAAACAATATATTGAAAATCGATTTATTATCATGTGCATTTTGAATACTGTGAAATCATTAACATAACACTGTCTACCTAAGCTAGAACAATCTCACCATAAAACTTAAATTACTGGAATTTAACCACGGTTACTGAAAAGCTAGCCAATAACAATCGCAATATTGGACTTTTGGTCCATGAAATTCGTTCAACAAATGAACTTAACAGAAAAGTAATTCTAGCGAACCGCGTGGGACGTCTGCCACTATTTTACGATGGTGTTAATGTTGTCATTAAAGACTTCCATTCTCAGCCCTGTTGGAAAAGCCCTTTTCAACCCAGGCGGAATTGTGACTAAGACAAAGACCGTCTTTGTAACAATGAGGAATCCGCCAACGGCGCTCAAAAAACTTTTGCAACAGGCATCCACTAACAAGCGTAAATTACCTTCTGAAAGACGGGTGACAGGCAGTTCAAATTTTCCAAACTTTTCCGTAACATCAGGAGATTCATGAGCATGCAGTAAAGAAGCGGGAAATTCCAACACCCCGAATCTTACGGATCCTGAGTTTCCGGTTCTTGTGCAACCAGACACTGGAACCGTTGCCACAGCGGTTCCGGTCGAACCGGATAGAGTGACTCCGTTGGGGAAAACCAGCCCAGCTCGATTGTAACCGCGAGCATGAATTCCTGGGCTTTCTCCTGAAAATGGACCAGTGACTGAAGAAAGGCCAGCTCCACCCGTGCCACCACGAGATGTACTGCTTGTTAACGACAGTGGTGTTACTCTGCCGGATACGTTTGCTGAAGATAAGTCAGGCAGATCAGATAATGCATCTTCTTCGGCCTCACGACCCTCGACTTCCTGACGCCTACTAAGTTGAACATCATCTCCATGACTTCCAACATCATCATGAGATTCAACATCCGCACCCAGGTCACGCTGCTCAGCGTCGTCCGCGGTCCCCGAGACTCGAATACCACAAGATGAACATGTGATTCCGCTGGACCTCTCATCTACTTCATCTGCATCTAAAGGCGTTGGGAATAATTAGTGTTTAAATCTCAATTAGCTAGTCACATTGGTAAATGGATAAATCTTTAGTTATTTTGATATGCAATGAGACGAACCGGGTTGAATGAAAAATCCAGTTATGCGTAATGCATTCAAAAGTAGGCACCACGACCCGGAATTGAATCGGTGATTTTCAACTTGCCCGACAGATGCTCTGCCAATGGGTTATCATGTTCCAGAGTCGTGTCCATGGTAGATCCGTGGTAGAACATGAGCCCAGTAAGCGAGATATCGCCGATTCGATTGCGGTTCACGGCATCCAGTTAGAAACTTAACGCGTAGATGGACTTAGTTCTAAATGAATAAATGTAAAACTACTAATCGCCAGCTGCAGGATACAAGCAGAAATAGGAAACGACGAATACTTTTGAACAAAAAGGAACTCCATGTAAAGGAATGGAAAACCGACCAATTTAGCACATCCGCTCTTGATCCACCTTGGACATCAAAAACTACCACCACCCTAGTGTCGTAACTACGCAATAATAGATGGAAAATTCCAGTCAAGCTTTGGCTAGTTTCATGGCAATCTGGCAAAAAAATCTGTGCAACAGTGACAATCAAAAAACCCAGGTTATAGTGACAAATGCACACTGGATAGGTTTTTATATAATTCTTGCGTATTACGGGATTTATGACACCTAATTATCTTGCATTCTCCAACCACCACAGAACATACAATATCAAAAATCTTAGTGCGTAGTTCACAGATTTCCTTTGTGCATTCAGACTGACGACTATTGTCAAAATATTCACCTTCAACTCAAGGGCAGATAGAAACATTCGTACTCCCATACTGGGGTTACTCACGTACCCTTAAGCACAGTGATACCTTTACCTAACCCACAAAGTAAAATAATGTAACCCCTGGATCGCGCAGCCGAATACTGATATTTGAGCAAACCTCGGGGTGATGATTGCCCGTGGCTTTAATATACAGAAAATAGTACGATACCATCTGTCGCTTCGTTGATTACCATGCCTCAGTGGAAATTTGCATGGTTCTAGGCAGTCTCATGCTTCCAAATCGGTGTCGCTTGTGTTTCACGATGACATGCAGACGAATCACGTGGGTCACCGTCTGAAGATAAACGACTGGTGCAGTTTCGGTGCCCGAAACTTCCCGACCAGTGTGAAATGGGTCCGGAATTAGTGAGCGGACGGTACTTGATTGTCATTAATTCAACCGTATCATTTTATTTTCCTAAATTGGTATCTGGAAACGTTTGCGAATCAATAATACGGACTGATATGCTACGTAAACATACGTATTTTTGAATAATATGGAACTAGGATTTTTCGATGGCTGCGTTTTAAATCATCAGAAAGTCATTACAGGTTAGCCAGTATGCTACCGATTGTGTGGACATATTATCTAATCCACAGATCCATCATTCCCAAGTTCGAAATGACTTTTTTACATGTTCCACATACGATTGCAACGGAAAGGATATGTTCCATAGCCGTTAGGGCCCACAACACAAAGGAAGAGGAAATCGACAACCAAAACGCGAAAAACTCAAGTGACAAAGAACATCACAAGATCCCAATAAATCAGGATCAATAACGAGCCGGATGATAGCCGATTTCCATCTATCACTATTCGAACCTCCCACAATATGGAATCGGTAGACACTTAATCCACTTGATCACCGCAGGCCAACTACAGCGATTTGGAGGTTATAGTCCCGAAGACACGGCAATGTATGACATGATACCATAGGGTGATATATAACACTCGTGCTTCGTTAATGCAATAAGCAGAAAAATCAAAGGGCTACACACGGGTTTTAGTTACTCTGAACTCGGGACTGGTGGATCTGTGGATTAGATAATATGTCCACACAATCGGTAGCATACTGGCTAACCTGTAATGACTTTCTGATGATTTAAAATGCAGCCATCGAAAAATCCTAGTTCCACATTATTCAAAAATACGTATGTTTACGTAGCGTATCAGTCCGTATTACTGATTCGCAAACGTTTCCAGATACCAATTTAGGAAAATAAAATGATACGGTTGAAATAACGACAATCACTAATTTCGGACCCATTTCACGCTGGTCGGGAAGCTTCGGGCACCGAAACTGCGCCAGTCGTTTATCTACAGCCGCAAACCAACGAGATTATCAACAGTATCATCATCCGTTGAGGTTAACCAGCAGATCAAGCCACTGACCGTTGCCTTTTCTCCAGCCACATATTAACACAAGAAATGGATATGGATACTGTATAGGGTGTGGGTTTAAAGGACCATGCAAAGAAAATTATACCATAGTAGTCAACATACGGAATAAAGTCTAACTGTAGAGAAGCACAAGTTTTCAATCACTGGTTTGAAACGAGGTGGCAACATGATCACTCCTAATCACCGTTCGCTGCCATAACATTCGGTGTCTCTAGTCAGTTGATTGACAAATTTTTTGGATCCCAACAACAAAAGGCCAACTTTTCTCAAGCTTGCTGTACATTTTCTCATTCCACACTGTCACAACACCCGTACACCTCCACTTAGCTTATTCCACTCCGTGGGAGGAACGAAAAATAGTGCATGATGTGGCAGGCGAGTGTTCACCGTACGTAACATGTGACCGGACCAACGAGGTCCGAGGTAAATAAGCTGTGACGGAGTATTCTCTGAACCAATAGTTAACCCTAGATCCCTAACCCGCAAACTAATCATGCGGTTACCCAATCCAATCGCGCCGATACTACGTAGACGTTGGTGATCAAAAACGTCCAAGCGACAAACATCATCAGGAAAACTTCATTGATTGTAACCATGCAACAGAACTGAGCACACTGCAGCTCAGAAAATACGACTTTCAACTTCACGGAAATATTAGGTCGATGCCACAGGAGATTCAGTCCAGCGTACGCTGCTCGTGTTCTGGATATAGAAGTGCTCGCCTCTACTGCCGTGTTATTATTCCCAGTCAAGCACCTGACGAGGTAAATAAAATGGTCAGTACCTACACATCGAATATCGAGTTCGGCACTACTGCCGTCCAGTCTGGAAAAAGCAATTTACATTTTGAAGGTGCAAAACAAACGCCAAATGAAGCTACAGGTCTTTTGAATCGCTCTAGAACACATTGAGCATGCTCCATACAATCGGACAGGTAAACAAAGTCGATAGCGAAATCAAGGTCACATTGTTTCTCGTCATTTGACAATTTGATGCTTACATCCTAAAGCATCCCTCCATTGTCTAATCAATGACGAGGCTGAACCAGAATGGCGAAATGGAACACCCTTGTTGAACACTGCTCGTGGGTTCGAATGAACTAGATAGTTTACCGTGCACCGTTACGCGACTGAAGGTACTCGAACACAAAGCTCTTAATAGACTGACAAACTTTTCTGGCATATTGTTCCCATGGAGAGCGCTGAATGACGCTGATCGAACCATTGAGGCAAAGACCCTTTTCAAGCCGAGAAAAAAAAGGATTGTCTGGAAAGGTGTGGGTGGCGACGAGATTTTCACCCTAACTTTTGCAGCAGTTATCTAGAGTTTAATAACTGAATGAGACTTCGGAAATTAAAACGACACCTGAAGCGGGCATGGAGGTAATGAGCAGATTGTAAACAGTTCCTAACCACGAGTACGTTGTACCATTATAAAAGACCTGCAATGAAAGACTAAACAAACCTGGTCTGGTGGATGACCTAGCCATACCACCAGTCGATGGTGTAGCACAGTGCGGTGCAGGTAAGCAACCTAATGATGAGCACCGTATGGTTGTTGGTAGGCTGACTCCCAATGATCGATCATGATCGTTGCAGTTAGACTCACGATTGCTTTCCGTGTATAGATGTCTAGTGCCAGTCACAGATCGGTTACCGTATCTACTAGTGTCCGGAAGTGAATCAGGTCCGCAGCTGCGAACCACTAATTCCACGGAACACGTACGCGGTACCGTACGCGTTCGTTCAAAAACCATGGTAACATTATCAGCAACTCCGGTGGACAGAGGAGCACCTTGGTTAACTCCACCAAAAGAATCCTCAGCAGAATGATGCTCTCCAGATTGGCTTCCGTGGTTCGTTTCCGGTGGATCTGTCGGGTCAAGAGGCAACACCAGTTCAGTTTATTTTGTCAAACAGAAATGGGTTGCCAAGATAACGATCAATGCGAATAGTGGTTGGTATAAATCAATATAATGTGAGTTCTCAGTGGATAGTTCAAATGGAATGATAGCAACAAAGTACAGAATACTAGAAGACGTAAAATATACGAAACATGTCTGATATTATGATAAAAGCCAGCTGGTAATGTCAATTTTCCAGACTCACAATGTGCATCGGACAAAACTGACTGAGAAAAACGTGCACGTTTTTCCACCCCATCAGAAGTCACATGAGAGGTACATAAATGCGTTTCACTTCTGAGTGCCCCAGAACTTCCAGGTGCAGCACCGGGAAACCCAGAATCGCCTGAATCACCAGAAGCACGAGGGTGACCAAATAAAGTGCGCAGTCCAGATACAGCCTGAATTCGCATCGCATGTGCGCTGCTGGCCAAACTAGTAAACCCACTTCGTTCAGAAGCATCTGAAGAAGGATCATTAAGTGATCGATCCTCGGCCATGAGATCTTCTGCGCTGCCATCGAGCAATATTCTGTATTTATGCACCGCATTGTTTGGATTATGATCGACGAGAAGGTACGGAAGAAATGGGGAAAAGAGTGAAGATTCATGGTTTAAATTCAATAGTGGAAACTTAAATTACATCCTGAAAAGTTCGCAATGAAAGTGGGTGTTTGGACCAGACTATAGCCATTAAGTTAAGACAACAGGGTTATTACGGCCCCCGTTACTGTTAAAAACGATAAATTGACGTGTAGAACCACGGTTATTCCAATTAAGTACCGGGCTTGTACCTATAACCCGAAACCTACGAACCGTCCACCCGGGTTCCCAGTCACTCGGTTGAAAATAAAACGCAACGTTTTCTACGACGTAGACTAATTAACGAATCAAAAGTGGCCTATCAATGCACTGTTGTTCTATAAATTGAAGCTAAACAAACAATGAAGAGTTGCATACAGAAATCGATTGGTCGCCACGCCCTGGTGAGCCATACAGTGCGGTGCACATATACTAACTCAATCCCTTCTCCGTTTATGAAGCTCATTTGATTACTCGGAACTCCCTTAGATGGCAAACACTGTTAGGCTTTCACAACTCCAAAAGGTTAGTCATGTGTTACGACATCTGGCGATTTCGGTAGCCTTGCGACGGCGTCTTGTGGTTCACCAAAGCTCGTTTGGATCATTCGCAACAACCTAAACTATACTAAGAAAATGAGGTTAAATGCATGCGCTTAAATATACGAATCTCTTCGATTTGTAAGTTGAGGAAAGAATGGCTCTGAAGACGCTGACAGATGATTCTTAAGTTGGTAAATGAAGTCCTTAGATTATCGTGTGATGCCTTTAAAAAACAAACTAAAACCCAAACCAAGGGAAAATGTTGTAGATAGTGGTATCCCTACTGGTAGCTTCAAATTGACTTTTATTATGGTCAGCGACAGACTCGAAGCCACTGCGCAGAAAAATAATGAACGAGAAGGAAATCTACGTTGAGTTCTCCATATATGTTACAGCTCTTCTATCTTACACCTCAATGTCACCAGCAGTTCACCATGATCCATCGTACCTCAGCGGTCTGGATACTATTCGGTTTTCCCAAAGTAGAAGGTTGGTTTAGGAGAGGGGTGCTATTCCAAGCCTCTAGCCAAATGGTCTAACCTACAAAGCAACAGGACAACCTCAGGGTATTGTAAATCACTAAGAGCTGGTAGTCGATTTCTCAGCTCACACGCTCTTCTAATGGGGCTAGACATTCTGAGCGCCCGGTAAACTTCTCCGCCATAGATGCTATTGAGCGTGGTGCAGTGTACTTTGAGCATCACCTACGATTGGTTTGGAATGGGGTTTACCCACCTCCTTACTTTTTTATGACATGGATTACAAGTGACTACAGTGGAAGGTACATTCACCATTGCCACTAGGGTCAACTATACGGAAGTGGGGAACCGGCAACCTTGGCTCCAATACTTGGAGGGGCACAGAACCATATAAGGTCACACTAGGCCAGGTGTAATAACGGACCGGACGATAGAGAATTGCTACCTATCACCAAAGTGATCTGCAAGTCTGGGAATTGAACATCTCATCTTTTTTGGGAGAGAGGGTGTGACGGAGGCCCAGTCCCGTTGATCAGCGCCGATCAAGAATCAGTTAACTCAGTGGAAAGCGCCGGAAGTTTGCCTTCGTGAGAAAATCGCCGCGAGATAGTGAGTATGACCCCGTCAACAGAGGTTATTTGAGCTGCACGGTTGAGAGCATTTCGAAGTATCACAGCGAGTGACCGATTCTGAGCTGGAAATTCATTCCCGAACAATCTGAAGCAAATCATTTATATCGCATTGAATAGTATATACTTAGTTAACCTGATAATTTTATGGAAGATGCGCCCAGCTATAAGGTACGTTCCTAAGCAGCAATTAACAAAGCGCCTGCTGGAGATTGCCAAGCCTAAAAGATCACCGCAGAAGTCCGGATCCACTTTTACCAAAATTTGGTAACGCTAAGGTTAAGCATAAAGCACTAGGATCCGTTCTTTCTGTCTTTCCTTCCTAAACAGCGGTCAATGAGACGCTAACGAAAAGTGTAGCGCAATGATACACGGCTAATGGCTGTTAGAACTGCTACCATGTGCACATGGATTGAACATTTTCGTTTCATATTGAATCCCGGTCTTCACTAATGAAAGCACTTCTTATTGCGCCACTGCAAATAAATATTGAAGTGAAGAAAAAACCTTGTCGAGAATGCATTCAAGACGATAAACGATAACACCGCTTGATAATTCCGATTGGTGTAATCAGAGACATGAATTAATGGTCAGAGTGTACAAAGACCTGGAAAATTAATAATTAGGCTCCCAGTTTCGAAGATTGCAACAGCCGTACAGAACCACAGGTCATTATATAAGAGGAGTAAACCCTGATTACATTTACGTACCTTAATAAGTAACAGTATATCTTAACATTAAAATGTAGCCCAAGATCCAGTCACGCGGTGTAACTACGGAGAGTTCGGATGCGCTTAGCTCCCAATATACCAATATGCTAATTGGCTGGGTTGTTCAGCAACAGTTACAAAAGATTTCGCTGTTTTGGATTAAACAGTCACCATCAGTGTGAGGAAATGAAGCAAGGAGAACAATGACACTAGTAATTAATGGTAAATATCTTCTAAAATTCAAAGCAAGACATGTTTCGCCGTGCATTTTAGCGAACCCTGATGGCGTCTTATGTTTTTAACTTCCACTGGCTTATTGGGGGGAATTGCCAGCTTCACGAATGATCATAGAAGTCCAAAGGGCTTGCGATGCGTCATTCGGTATTTCTAAAAGGTCCAGATTCAACTTTTGCACAATCAGGTGTGAAATTCAGGGCAACACTGAGTTCACTTATGGTTGCCAACGGGCTCCTTGGAGAAAGTTCGCTATTCAGTAGAAGTTCTCGTGCCCCGAGATTTATGCACCCCTATTAATGGAGCAGATTTTTTCCATATTACATCTTGTCAGTCAACTCAGAAGAACCTTTTGATGCAAACCAAGTGCCGTAATATTTAGTATTTTATATTTCGGTCACCCTAAATTGGATACATTCTCTCTGTCAAGCAATTTTCTAGGTGTGCCAGTGAGTACGTCGCTCGCGTTTTTGGAGGAATATATGAAAACCAGGTAAATAAGGGGGACGCAGGGTAGGAAAGCTGCTCCAGATGATAAGAAAGTGCACCGATCCAGATATCCCTTGCATCTAAATGATCGATTAGAGATATGTTTTGTGTCATTAATGACAATAAGAAGTGAAACAGCAAACATGAAAACTCCAATCAAAAATAACCAGATCCAGCTTCGAACACCGAGGCAAACACAATAGTTCAAAGTGAGTGCACTGCGCCGATCCGTCTAACCGACCAGCTCCTGCTGCCAAAGTTAGTACCGATTCAGCGCCGAATCTACCATCACTGGGGAGCGTACTAAGTGGGAAAAATACAGTGAGACACCTTTAAGTGCACCTATGGAGGTTCCATGTGGAGTTAAAAATCGTGTTTTATAATAACAATTTCGATACTATGAGGTGCAATAGTTCGTTCGGATTCTTTCCCAGGATGCAGATGCGATAGGAAGTATAAAGCAATAAACCTGTAAGTAAGTCATTCACTGAAGAAACAACCAGAGCACGAGGTTCTCAAGCGCTTTTGAAACAACACTGACTATTCGGACCAGGTTAAGGACACTACATTTCCAAGACTTCCCACCTCTTGAATTACCTTCTGCACAACTCGTTCCCTTCATACTTGTCATTTGATTCAACAAGTTTCGCCTCTCCTGTGGGTTTATACCTTTGCCTCAGACTGATTCCTTAGCTGCGCGTAGGGCTGATTTGAATACTGCTATCGTGTTCTGCGTGGTCTCCATCATGTTCAATAAAAGGGAATCCGGTTGATTAACGATCTCTCACTAACTTCCAGCCTACGGTAGCTAGCCTACTCCTAGCTGACTGTTCCATTAATCTGTGTTTCACATTATCATTTTGTTTTTTATACTTCGGAGCATATCTCAGCAGTTCAGTTTCCGTAACCTTTGCCCTCCCCCGCTCCGCCTCGAGCTCAAGCAGCCAGTCCTTACCTGATTCCTATTCCTAGGTTTAGTATTCTAACTTACCTGCAGTTATTCACCTTGGGATCATACGCCGATTAAGATACCCGGATACAGAATGTGCTTGGACTTTCGAACCATAAAGCACTTCAACTAAACTGACAAAAGCCCATGAATGGACCCATGCTTTGTAGTGATCAGCTAGAAATGGTCGACGGCTCTCATAATTTTGGGAGTATGATTACACCTGCGGGTGGCATTCAAGAGATCACCCCACGAACTGCAATAGGCGAGACAACTATCGCGAACCTGTGACGCCAATTTGAGATTGGGATTTAGCCCAAAGAAAAGAGTTACAACGACACACTTTGTGGTCCCCAACTTTATAGTTGCAAGACGTGCTCATTTCGCATTGAGTATGAACGGATGCTGTCTAAATTCCACGATGAACTGCCCAAACCTGATGGGAGCAGTTAAGGAGTAATGGTGAAGTACGTCGACCTGTGTCGGGTATTGGTAGTTGTCCGCCAACCGAAGGAAGAACTCAACAATGCTCTCCGTGCTTTTGATATGTTTTGCGCATGTCTGTCAATCATCTAGATGTCCGTGCTCTTTTCCCACGTGCTGCAGAAGCCTGTAAGAAGAGTAGTAGCGGTGGGATTATGAATTGTCTTGGAGGATTAACCAACTTATACATTGCCCCTTTTAGTTCGCAACACATCACAACTTTTTTGACTCTTCTAGTATTTATTGTTCCACTTCTTGAGGATAATCTGCATATTATTATAGGTGACTTTAATCATGAATCTGCCTTACCACTGGCTGTGTTTGACTTGACTGATCTCTGCGTTTCTCCCATCAGAGGCGGTTCCATTTTCGATCGAGTTATTACCAACCACTCCGATTTATTTTCCCTGAAACTGCGTGCTCCAATTCCAAGTAGTGATCACTGTCCAGTTTTGTTAGGACAAGAAATACTCTAAGTTAGCTTTCCACTCCTTCAGGCGAACAAATCAAATCCGAATTCTGTAACTTTTCACACAACAACCTTGTTCATCCTCAGAAATCCCTGCACTCGCATCTACCTGTTTCTCTTTTGAACTCCTGCTCAATGGCAATGCCAAACTTTTCACATAGACGGCCGACGCGGTCTTTGATATTTGCTGCCCCTCAGAAACACTATTCGTCCCAAATGGCCGCATCTCCAAACAGAAATCTCTAAGAAGACACAAGCAGAACATCTACAATCTCGTAATAACTCAAGCGTGCGGTACATTTCCAACCTAATAAAAGCTGAAATCCAACACATCAACATAACGTTCACCAGCCACCTGTTGAGTGGTAACAACAAGCGACTCCTATGGCAAGGCATTTGACTATCGTGTAGGAAGAAGCATACGAAAAATTCTGCGGATGTCGATTAATCGTGCTTTCATCCATCCTTCCACTTATATCCCGGTCATATTTGGACAGGCTGATGATACGACAGTTACAAGTTTTTCTAGAGAGGAAGTGCTTGAACTTCGCACCACTAAAATTACCACAGGGGTTGGTCCTGACAGTCTGTCTTCAGCTCTTTTGAAGCATGGTGCTGTGGCTCTGACCGATGCACTTACTTTTCTGATTCACTCATCATAATCCGTCTCCTATACCCTGACTGTTGGAGATCCGTCCACTATTCATGCCCATACCCACACTAGCAGTTCTACTGCTTTGAAAAACTTTTTCGCCCAATCGCCCCTTAAAATGCTCTTCTTGGTCCCAAACTGACGGAACGTGCTACATTAAACGCCTGGCGTTCTCTGTGTATCATCCTGACGACCCTTTTCAGTTTGCCTATAAATCTAACAGGTCCACTTTGGACGCTGTCGCCTCCCTCAGTCACCACATGTGTAAGTCCTTAAACGCATCAATGAAATCCGTCCGTTGCGCCTTTCAAGACTATTCGTCGGCATTTGACTCAGTCCCACGGTCTCTTCTACTTTACAAATTGGAAGCATTTAGTTGTCCCAGTTCTTTATTAGCATGGCTGTCTGGTTACTTTACTAACCGAACCCCGTGCACACGAATGGACGGTGAAACATCAAAACAGTTGACTAACAACTCAGGAGTGCTACAGGGTGCTGCTCTTTCACCGTTTTCCTTCTCTTCTCCATTTACATCAGCAACTTATCAACTAGCTCACCCAGTCATCTGTTTAAGTATGCTGATGATGTTATCCTCTCTCAGGCCGTCTCGAACAACGGTGACTTTCAAAGTTTTTCCAACAACCTATCTTCTGTTTACGATTTCTGTGCACGAGCTGGTTTAAATCTCAACACATCTAAATGGTTCGAATGTCTGTTCTCTCTTTCTCTCTCTCTCTCCCATTCTCCCGGTCAGCTTGCCCATCCGAGACGTTTTCCATCAACTCAAAAACTTACCAGGGTTGACTCTGTGGAATATCTAGGATTTGCTAGTGATACAAATCTGACGTGGACTACTCACATTTCTACCTGCGTGAGGAATCTCCGACGGTTGTTATTTCAAGTCTGGAAGCTTCGATACTGCAAGATGTAACAAAGCACCATCTCCTGATTTGTATACCAATTTGTCTTTCCAATCCTTCTTTACTGTTTTTCAGTTATATACCCAGGTTCACTTAGAAAAGACTTTAAAATTTTTCGTCGGAGGCTATCAATTATTAACCGTGTGTCCTTCTTACCACTAACTGAATCGTTCCTTAGTCTATGTGATCAACACTTGTCAGCGTGTGGGACATTTGCTCATAAAATTCTTTTAGATCCCGCGCATCTTCTGCATAACGATCTTTCAAAGTGTCACTCTCATATTTCGACACGGTCCGCTTTACGTTCCATACCCTCCAGAATCAATATCTACAGGAACTTCACTGTCCCATATGCAGCACGAATTATGGCAAACCGGGACCGAGTTTCAGCCGAATTCCTGAGTAACCTGTCTTAATGTGTTATGATTATTCTTGGGTGAATTCTTTTGTTGTTTTTTTACAAGACGATGAGTGCATTTTTTTATTTTATTTCTTAATTTCTTTCCCCCCTATTTTATTTTTGCCTTCACATTTTTTGACTGAAATGCGACATTACCTATTGTATGCAGAAGTCCATACAAATCAATACAACCAGTAAGCTTCTGCATAAACCAAAATACATACTTTTTTGACTTTTGAAAGGACGGCTTTGTTGACCGGCATGGGGCTACTCGATATTTCTTGCATGACTAAGTGGGAAGGATTTGTAAGTAGCAACGGGACAACCTGGCTGAATCCTCCAGAGTTGTGAATAGGTAACTCTCCATACTGAAAGGATTTGCAATATCAACAGGATACTTTATATTACATATCTGCCCTTCAAGCTGTAATTCTACAGTTTGTGTAACGTGTTTTAAACAACTGTGTTTTATGATGAAGACACCGTTTGAACTTGTCGTGCATGCGATAAGTTACATAAATCCAAACGATTTTGCTATCAGTCCTGATATTCGACTTCCAGACTGAATGTATTGTATATCACTATAAAAAGTATCAAATAGTCGCTTCCCGTATAACTTTCTATAGGTTACTTTGACCATACATACGCACAGTAGCTGTCCCCTTGATCTCTTCTGTGATCATGTGTGGCCTCTCTGCAGCATGCACATGACCGAATTTTTCGGTAGTTAATTATAAAGTGTTGCCGTGATAATAACCGGGAAAACGTCATAAATTGCATCAATACCACACAAGATGCACTGTACAACTGCGCACAGATTGGTTGCGCTGATAACAGAAAAAGGCAAGAAATTTGGACAAATTGCCATACGACGATCGATTCCACCTGAGAATACCTGCCACTCTTCTTAGAATTCCTAAAGCTGATGACAATACCTCCGGTCTGTTTGTGGGACTCAAATGAGTATGTATGATTGGTTTTCTCCGGTCTTCAGTATTTTTAGTGTTAATGATTATTTTATTCCAATTGGAGTGGTCTTCATTTACCCAGTTTTTTGCTTCTCTAAACTCCCCAATATATGAGAATAAAATTGGTACCTTTTGACAATTAAATCAGTAAAATTCTGACTGCGGTTGACGTGAGATTTGATAGCGTATTCTTTGAACGGACTGAACTGAACTAGTGATCGTGTATTATCCTTATGAAAGTTGATTCTGAATAGCGAATACATGACCATTCGTTGCAGGGGTTCTCAGGCAGATTCGTTATTCATGTGCACATCTAATGACGCTCAGAAGTGAGGGACAAATATGGCAACAAACTGTGATCCGATAAATCAAGTTCACATAAACAAGCATACTTCAGACAGACGACTGACTGTTTACTTATGATTGCTATAACTGATTTACCTTAATAAGAAGGACAGCCACTGTTCTGTGTGGTCTGAGGTGAGTCTTCCAGTGTGGCTAGCGAAAATCACTCACGGGAGTTCCGAATTCTTTGGTCAAGTGCCTGTGGCTGTTCTGTCTTTCTTTGGAGTATATCACGGACTCAGGGCAAAGCTCCAGAATTCATAGATCTCAACATTTTTTTATCTCACATCTCGCCAATATTGACTAATGGATAAGAAATAGGACGTATACTGGGGTTCTGAAAGTGGCATGCGAGCGACTAAGTAATCTTTGAATTCTCGGACTACTTAGCTGTACCAAAACTAAGGGATAGAAATAAATTCTAATACTGGGTATTCTAATATCTCTATATTTTATCTTTTATTCCCTTGATAATCAAATAACAGTGTATACCATTTCCAAGAATCCGGCTGGGGCCAACAAAGGACTGCCCATCGAGGGAATTGACCGGCGAAAGAGGGATTTGATTCCACACCCCTCATATCCAATGCCACAAACTTACCCGCTTGACCATCCTCCTGCTCTGATCGGTTCATAAAGACTAGTAACAATGCACTTGGTTGCAAAAAACTAACTCTAAGGGTTGCTGGAAGTTTTTATAAATTCTGTGGAAGTAGAAACCATTTCCATATTCTTAGAAGTGGGACACTTTGTTTAGGACTTGTTCATATAAAATTTCATGTACTGAAATCCGATCGCAGATCAGGCCAAGCCTTTGTGGCAAAGACAGAGATACAGTCAATACTAAGCATTACCAGAAATAAAATGCAAAGACTTTGACCGCTCCATCGTTTAACCAGACCTTTCGGATAGCTGTCTTATCGACCAGCCAAAGTGCTCTGCTCACAGGTAAATGAGTATGCACAAAATGAGGCCATAGAGTTTGACACGCCAACCTTTAGGCATGAGCGTGAAAGTGGCTTTAGTGTAAACAGTACTTGAAGTTTTATCTTACCGACAACACCGAAGTAGGAGGAATAAATCTGGAAATGATGTCCTGGAAGTCAGATAACAAACTAGGAAATCCAGGTGAACCAATGGGGTCTTTTGGTTAGACCTGGTAGGCAGACCCAGGGGGTGAGGATCGGTCCTCTGGGTTTGAAGTGCACCGACTGGGAATAGATTTTGCATCCATCTGATCCGAGATGACGACCATGGGTCAAGGCAAATCGCCCAGTACATCCGTTCTTTCTAATTTCTAATGAGGAGACAAATGTGCTAAGAGCTGTGGGAACTTGAAGATTGTAGCATTTGCAAATTCGTCAGTGACTTCAGCAGACTCGGAACAACTTTGCTTACCACAATTAATTTGATATCTTTAGCACATTTTCCCAACAGAAATGACGTCTCTGTAGCTTTTGTTTGCCCAGGCAGATGATGTTTGATTTAAAGGGTGTAACGGTGGGTAGCTCTAGTCACTGTGTTTTAAACGCCTGTCCATCAACTGGTAGTGGTCAAGCGGTCACCGTTGTGGCTTCTCAACCTGATGGTCGCAGGTTCGTGCCTCCCGCAACCAGTCAAATTGTCCACTCGGCAACCCTCTGTTGACCGGTCTCCCTTCCTGAGATCTTGGCACCTTTGAAGGGTTTTCTGATGACTCTTGTCCCAACAATAGCAGAACAACAGAAATGAATTTTGATGACTGCAAAATGTTTTGCATCGATGCCGATTGAGCGAATACCAAAATAACATTTTGTTTGATGTTAGTTACCACAGACAAGCTTCTTTGGAATGAGCGATATTACGTAGCATACAACGTCATTCTAAAGTGCATCAAAGTCGTTTAAGCCACAAGTTATGGTTTACAGCAAGATTGGCAGAAGACCTTGGAATTTAGATGGAGATGAAACATTTGCTGACGAAACCAGTAATTCACTTATTGCAGGAAATGAAGTTCCTTTTCACCCGTAATTAGCAGTGTAGCCATCGAGCATGCCAAATGTTCGCCTTTTTACTGAGGACAACTGTGAACTTACCGAATACTAATGAAAACTACGTCATTAAATAACCATCAAAACTCTCGGGTGAGGTATGATGCATAGATGAAATATGTGTATTGCGTCTTATTAGAGTGCTCGTCTGTTTTTGATTATGTCCCACGGTTTCTCTACATTACACACTGGAAGTTTCATTTTTTATTAATGGATGAAAGGGAAAAGATGTCTTCTTGGCTATAAATTCTCAGTCGGTTCTACCTCTCGGCCGCTATATCCAACTTCCACTGACCCTAGTGATAAAAACCAAGTCGAGCAGACAACAAAATTTATTACTCAAGATCGAATTGCCTTTATTGGTCTTCAGTGATCAACACTCACTAGTCGGTTCTTCTGCCGGCCGATTCAGTCTACCGTAGTTCATCGACCTTCTCAGGCGACGTTTTCGTACGGATTATCTGTTGGCATAAACATCGAGAAGTCACTGCCACTGTGTTGAATTCTGGGCCTGGTAATGGCTATGATCAGTCAAATTCCATTAACCTTACAATGTGGTTGTCCCAGGCCATTATTAGAACGGCTTTCCGATTCTTTTATCAACCACACCTAGTGCACATGACTAGATTATAAAACTTTAAAACCATCGCCTTCCAACTCATTTGACTTCAGCGTGCTCTTCTTTCACCGTATCTTTTCGTACATCAGTGACTTATCAGCTACATGCTCCTATCACCTGTCCAAGTGTGCTGATTATATTGTCTTCTCTCAAGCTTTTTATCAATGATGACTTTAAAATTCTAAACACAACCTATCTTCTGTCTACGATTTCCCTCTACAAGCCTTTTAAAATCTCAACACATCGAATATCCGTTCTGTACCTCTCCCGTTCAGCATGCCCATCTGAAACACCTACGAAGGTTGATCCTGTGAAATCCCTACGGGTAACTGTTGGTACAAATGTGAAGTGAATTTCCCACGTTTCCACCCATGCAAAGAATCATTGAGGAGTGTCAGTTCAAACCAGAATGCTCTGACACTACATGGTGAAACAAAACACCATCTGCCATTTTGCATATAAATGTGCTGTTCCAATCCTTCTTCATTGTTCTCCCATTATTTCTGCAGGCTTCCTTAAAAATGACTTGAAAATTCTCCTCCGGGGACCGTCATTTTCAGCCGTGCATCTTTCATCCGACAATCGAATCGCCCATTAAACCATGTGGTCAACACCTGCGTGTATATGAAAAGTTTGCTCACTGAATACTTTCAGATTCCGTACATCCTCAACACAACGATCTATTAAAGTGCCGTTCTCATATTTCAACAAAATCCGCTTTTCGTTCCGTGCCATCTGGTATCAGTATCGATAGGAACTCCACAGCCCCATATTAGTGTGCAAACCGTGGCCGCCAATGAGCCAAATTACTGAGCAACTTAGAGAAATCAGATCATTCCCTTAATTGTTTAATTTTTCCTCGTTTTTGCAAATTGCTGATTGTAACTATTTTCCTATTTTTCAATAGTGCTTCTGACTGAAATGAAACAGTTATGTACGCGAAATTCTATACAGTACAATAAAGTATTTTAAGAGAGAAATATCTCCTTTCGAACGTTTGAAAAATCCCACAGAACACATTCAGAACAACACAACGTGGCGAACAAGCTCGTTTTCAGTTATTCGTGTTCATGCCAATACATAACATTAAATATGGTCTGGAGATGGTTCAAGGGAAATTGTCGGTTTGCAGTCACATCAGTTCACAACTCTAAGAATGCGTCTGTGTGTATGTGTAATTGATCAATTTGTCACACGATCAGGTTGTAGACCACTTGTCGGATAATGACAAATGGGCCAGAGAAGTTAAAGAGTCTGGACAAATTGTTTCTGAGCGCATAGGGGGGGGTTACACAAACGGCTGTGTTCAACATGCGACAATTGACAGTTCTTGATTGTCCGCTCCTAACTTTATAGATGGTAACAAATGGTAACAAATTGACCAATTACACATACACACAGACGCATTCTTAGAGTTGTGAACTGATGTGACTACAAACCGACAATTTCCCTTGAACCATCTTCAGATCACATTTAATGTTATGTATTGGCATGAATACGAATAACTGAAAACGAGCTTGTTCGCCACGTTGTGCTGTTCTCAAATACCTCCCTCTCCAGCAGACTGAGTTTATCGGTGTGGAAACAGCCTGATGTGGAACACCAGTTGGCCTCGCATGACTTTATCTAAAACCAACTGATACATTTGTTTCTCAGACTTATCCATTCTGGGTAGAAAGTGATTGGAAGATCGCACTACTGATTCTTGCTATCTACCTGCCAGTCCGTCATCTTTTCTCGATTTATGTTTGCACGTAATGTTTCATGAAGATGATCGGCCAAGAAAAGTATGTTGTAAATAAGTCCATTGACCAGTGCTCTCCAATAAACCAGATATGAGCTGAAAAGAAGTAGCATACTACGAGCTGCTGGCTGAAAGAGCCACAATGTATACACACCAAATCTTACGATTTATTTAACACCTGAATCGAAAATTGGCGACTATTCACGGTTACACCGTCCTAACTTTAAGGTTATCCATGGTCTGGTACAATAAAAACAAGACAAAGATGCCCAAGTGAATAACTGCAACACTGACAGGTGAGAGCGATAGATAAAACCAAAGCGTCTGTGAGCGAAGCTAGGAAGAGGAGTTTCAAAGTACAACCAAAAGAAATGTCGTGGTTTCCTTTATCCCCAGTCTATCTGACGATTAACCGATGGGCCTTAAAAAATTGTGCATGCAGTTCAAAATACAGTACGAGTTCCAGATTTAACCCAAAAAAATCACGTAGAAATGAGCAAGTGTAATTTGGAATTTGGAAACTGCGAGTCTAAAATCGGCAAGAAGTATCTCAACTGATTTAGCTCTCGTGTGGTGCGCATGACAAAACAACTGACTCCAGTGCTGACTAATCAATGATCTGATCACGGTTTAGTCCAAGCTGGTCCCTATTTCACATGTGGCCTCTAGTCCATCACATCCTGTCAGGAGAGCCCGATAAGAAGTAAGCCAATTGAAATTGTTCTCTGAAATTAAAGATAATTTCGGTAAATACATCTCGGAATTTCTAATTTCCATGTGGTTTTCGCTTAACTTCAACTGATATTTTTTGTTATCGATCTCAGTTAAATTTGAGCCATACTTGAGCACCAGACGACTTATGCTGGGAATTGCAGACTGCTTGTAGATGACAAATCAGGCATCAACTCACACAGTCAATGTGCGACTTCTAGACAACGTAAATTAATAAAACAGTCTTTTATTTGTAAACGAATAAGCAATTGCATTTCAGACCTGGAAATCTAAACGATTTTGGACTCCAAAGCAGTAGTACATGTAAACGATCGAATATTGCGCTCTTATCTTATTGTCAATTTGTTATTTCTGTTTAGGTTGTGAAACAGCAACACTAAGCAACTTGCCACGATTTCTTCACTAACTGTCACCAATATTTTGCACAACAACTGATCTGTTAGTCTCTATCAATTCCGCATCCAGTTTGGATCCCGAAACCACCCTTCCTGACCGAACTGGTCTAAACCCTCCCTACACCCTGTTTGGTTGGGGTATTTAGTACCAGAAATAGGATAGAAACAAACGCATTTTCTAAACTTGTCGGATGTTTTGCTCTAAACTATTTCTTACGACATTTTGCGTGACCTATTATGCTTTGTTTGTTTTACCCTGACGAGAATAGACTTACGTGTGCTGGGATGAAGCATCCATATTGTCAAGTTCAGTGATGGGTACACTCGATCGTAAATAGCGGCTTTAATTGCTGGTTTACAGAAAATAATTTTACTCTTATTAAAAGCCCTTTCAGGTTCCATCCCGAATTTGTAAGGCTATGCAGGCCTACCTCGTTCATGAGCAAATGAAACTTTGCCAAGTCGTAGCCTTATTTCAGTATTCTTTTATCCACGGAATCAGCACTGTGGGTCGCGATTTGTAGTTCAGTCGATGGAGTCAGTAATTTGGTCAGTTTTTTAGCAGGTGGTTTCTGATGAACCAGGCAAAAATACGCATTCTTACTTATTTGATCTAACAATTTAGGACGTACAATCGGGTATTACAGTCAAGCAACCAGAAACTCAAAATTGTTAGCCCCTGCAACCTTTCCACTGATTGCGCTTCCCGAGCAAGCACAACTCAGATTTGCGGAGACTAGTTTGGGGCTATGCAAATGTTGCTTACTAGAACCTAGGACATTAAGAATCTTGTTCTTTTGCCAGCTCAATTGTATTCATTTCTTCCGCTGCTTGATTTCTTACGATGTGACTTCATTTGTTTATCTAAATTCGGAGATTAAACGGATCAGTAACGGGCCCTATGTTCTGTCCCGTAATAATAATATCATCGCTTATTCTAATGATTTTCTATAATTATATATCCGTAGTCCTCAGAGCAAGTCATGGCCAACAGGAAACACAAAAAACGTGACCAATGAACTGACTCGTGTGGGTCCAGTTAGAAGACCGTTTTGGTGTTCACACCGTCCCCTCAGTAAATGGCTGGAGGCACTACAGAACATGGCTAAATAGTGCAGTCACTAGCACCCTTTCATTCGAAATATTTTCTCTTGCATATGGTTCTTCAACTCATTACCTTACAGTTGGTCTTTCACTAATATTCGTTATCTTTTCCTTTTAAGTAGGCTACTATGGGATACCAACGAAAACCGGAGCCTACTGGTGCTGAACTGAACCTATTGTGGAAAGCTGAAGTTTTCCCAACACACCATAGACACCACCAATTGACTAGTACCAACTGCGGCATGCAAGGTCACTCACATGACGACACCGTATAGTGCTTACTGATTTTTAACTGTGCTTATTTACCAGGGTAGTGCCATGTTAGCTTTAGTTACACACTCGTGAAAAAGTTTTCACGAGAGACCGGATAAAGTTTGCTGAGGTAGTTGGAAAATGATCATCCCCGTGCAAATCGAGCGAGGTAAACAAGGTTGTTCAACAACATGTGGCAAAAGTGAAACTGGAATTTGCGTGCCAAAATTTATGATACAGCTTCCATAATGTTAACGAAATCAGCAACAGCAAAATTAATGGTAAGGGTAGCAGTTTTCAAGGTATGTAACGCAGCTGCATCTGTGAAGTTTGACCGTTCCAGTTAGTTTAAGAGCTTTCAGAACCTTTTGTCCAGCAGATTGAGCTGTAAGCAGATGGCCATTGCTCACGTGATGTGTCAAACTTAAGATGCCATAATTTCAGATGCAGCCAAAAACAAATTGCGAAATTTGCAATTTGGAAGCAACCCTACTCAAGCGAAACGATTTACCTGAAAATCATTGTTTTGGGTGGCCATAGTTTTGCGATAAATCAGTCATTCTGGTCTAAAAGAGAAGTAATCAATAGTTAGGTTCACCTTTAATGATCCCTCAGAAAATGTTTACTCATCCATTTGTTTACTTGCTATTACTTGCAGTATGATACATATGCCACCTCGGCTTGGGTACATATGCGAATTTGTAGTCTGTATTCATGACAGAGTTGTTCTCTTGCCATTCTTAATGCGATTGGTTACTTCCATCCGTCCAACGGAGAAATTCGGAGGAATATAGCAAAACTGAACAACTGGGATCAAATCGGGTTTTTGAAACATGAGCTCATGTACTTTAAGAAAGTTCGACCTAAAAATTCCTATTGACAAAACTGGGGATTATTTTGAAAGTTTCGACTTGTGATGCACTGCTTACGGAAGGATTTCTGACAAAAGGATGGCATAAGTTGACGAGGAAGCTCGTCTTCAGTGATTCGTACCTCATGCCATTACATTTTAATATACTAAGGAAAAAATTTAGTTGGATTGGGTTAGTCATATAGAAACAATTGTTTGACCCAGAACAACAGGTCAGCGAGCCTGATGAATTCAAGAGTTGTGTTTCGTGCCGACTTACTACTGACGAACTGGATTAGCCTCAGACACAACATGAATCTTGAGTTGACCTCACAATGACCTACTCGGTTACGAATTCATTGTCATTTCTGGTCATTATGTGCTCCGCTTTACTCGTCGTCCATCGAAACCATTGAAAGGGTTACGTGCATTCCAATTTCCATAAATATTCTTATTTTGCATAAATTTGTGTACATATGATATGCCATCGCAATCAGGAAGATGGAGAAAAAAAAGTGGGAGAGAAAGAGGAAAGCAAAGAAACATTGTGTAGAGTTCACTGCGCATGTTGCTTCTCCCATCCTCCAGCTGCTTGTCAGATACGTGATTTCTAATTTGGTTTCATACCACCCGGTTGCCCAAGTCAAAGTAAAAGGTTGACTTAGGAACCCTATCCCAAATCTTTAACTAGGTAGTGTAACCTACAAGGTGTTAGGAGGGTTTGAAGGCCTCGTAGCTGGTGACCTACTACTCAGTTTGCATGCCCTTCGGATAATGTCAGACATCATGGGTGTTTAGTATGACCTTTCGCTGCAGAAACCGGTGAGTATGCAGTCCTATGCTGCTCACGGTTCTTTTAAAATCAGGGTTTATCTGCTGCCCATGGAACGATTGCCAAAGGTCAATCAAACGCCAGAGATTTGCCTCCATCCTCGCGCCTTTAAGAAAACCCAACTCCTCCGGGAGGCAGTGTTCAAGCCCTCATCAGGAAAAGCTATTTAGGAGTCACAGCCATTTGAGAACATTTCGTGAGGCTTTAAGGACGAGCTTGAGAAACTCACCCAGCCACATGCATTTGGAGATACAGATAAGCTGCATAGGATTACGATATCCAGTAACGCAAAGTCAAGCAGATTTTACTTGTTCATTACCATCCAGAAATGTCCGGCCCTGCGATGACTGTAATTCTGATCGCTTACTTATCCAGTGTCTCCCAGCTAGTATCTAGGACTTAATTCGAGACGCAAGAAGTCGACTGATACTCTAGATGGAATTCTGCGTTGGAATGCCCATACTACAATCCATCCATTACTACATTTACTGATTCTTTTCTGATTTACTCTCTGGTCATCTGAGCATCGGAAAGATGGAATCATCAGGACGCCTTGTTTGTAGTGATCAGGGATTGATAACGGTATCGTGCGGTGGTGAATGTGCGCACAAAACATTCCTAGCGTTCAAAATGGACTCCATATTATGCGTAATTTAAGATTCTGAAAACGAATACACTCTGAGTATTCTATCCCATCTTTGAACAAATGGTGGGCCCTGATGATCACTGACCGTTATTCTGATTGGCCTTAATTGTAAATCACCACATCAGCCGATGCTGAATTCACTGGGACCACACCACAAGAAAAGCTCAGTCGCGAGGGTGTGCCAAGGCATTGTTAATCGACAATGGGAGACTGTCAACTGTCAAAATGATCACCTCCTGACCCGGGAAAAAAGGATGCCGTCAACTCCTGACTGCAACGAGACAACTACAAATCAATGGGTTAGTGTAGGAATTGTTCTAACATTAAAATGTGCTGCCAAGTTGTTCGGTCTATCTACTATCCGAGATCTTGAACTATGTGTACACTGCTTTTTAGATCAATACAGGAATGCAGCTCATGGCACGATGCAGACAATTCCCGCTCTATTGTCCAATTATTCATAGTTTCGCTCAAATCAGAAATGCATGGAATTTCCAGATATACCCAGAAATAATTTACGATCAGCATCTAGAATTTTTCTGGAACCAACTGGAAATCGCGAGTACGAACTCTGGACATGATTGATGGGTTAATGCATTGGAGACATGCGGATCTAGTACAATACCATGTTTCTAACGCTTATCCTAACATGGACACTGTCCCAACTTCAATCTCTGCTCCTTCTGATTCAGACGGATATAACGAATCCTTGTATAAGCGCTCACAGCGTTTGACGACACAACCTCCCAGAAACGACAAACAATCCCAAATCATTTGAACAGTATTTAATGTGACGACTTTTCGTAAATTTTTTGTTCGTTTTACATGCTACTCCATCTAGCAGAATACACACATGCGACCTTGACTTGGGAAAACGCACAAATTTGATTCGTATTCCGACTCCAGTTGTTCTGACACCGGTCTTAATGCGACTGGCTATTTCCATTCATTAGATGAATTAACTCAGAGGACCATGGTAAGGTTTAAAATCATGTTTCCGATACAGTAGAACTCATCAACGCTATCAGCTTAATCAGTGTGAACTTCAATTATTCGTAAGGAAAATCAATAATGAGCACTATATTATAAAGGGCGTGTGATGGAATCGGCTTCTATCAAACCAGTTGCGCATCGGTGTTCAGATAAGTGTAGATATTCGGACCAATTGAAGCTAATAAGGCGAAGGGCGGAATGCCTGTTCCATATCCTTTGTCTGGACCGTCTACTTCCTAACAACTGACCATAAGAGAGTCGGAAGACCAATTTATAATAAACTGGGTCGAATTCCCACCCATACTGAATCATTTATTAATGGATGTGAGCCGTTTTGCAGCTTATCGTTCAATATAGAACGACAATTTTGATCGATTACTAGCATCTAATTGACCTTTTGTGTTTTGGTATTGCCAGACAGTTTAAAGGTTTGTCCAGTATCTATTATAGTCAGAATCCACCTTCTGAAACTTTAGTAATTAAATTAAGCAAGACATAAAGCGGGTCGCTCCAACGGCTGAAATGTACGTTCAGTCGTTTTACCCGCCAGTTCGTGGTTTAAATGTAAAACAACTGAACGTAAGCATTATAGTTGTAAACCACCTTTTTATTTTTTTTCCTTTTAACTCCTCATTTACTCACGATACACATCAGTTTCAAAACCGGGACGCGGGAATTTGGGAACTATCAACTGGTAGGGTTGGAACCCCCGATATTCACATCTAGATGCGACCATCTTTCCCGAATGAAAACAAGAGATAATTGAAGAGTATGCGCATCGAACGCGTGCTGTTGAACCGCATCTTGCGCATAAACACGTGGTCGTATACGATAAGACCCTAAGGGGGATGCATAATACGATGAACTTGAAATCTGGGTGCAAATCACACCGCACCTTTGTTCAGGATAGCAGTGCAGTCCGCCTGTCCAGAATGGAAGATTCTCATGTTCGTGGTAAACATAAAGGTTAGGAAAAACACACTTCTTTGTTCAAATCTATGCTACTTACAAAATCCACGGTAGGGTATCAAGTCGCGTTACACTGGGTCACAATTCACACGTTATGTGCCCTGTTTAGACATGCGCTGTTAAAAAGCCGAAGCTGCTAAACGATGACCGGAGACTACCAGACGATGTCCATGGACTACTAAACGAATGACAAAGTCGCCAAACGGCGAGGACATCTACAGTTTGTTTCAACAAAATACATTCGAGGTAAAGACCGGAATTTCACAAACTGAAAAACGACTCAACGAGGATGGAAGTAATCATGCGCAGCTAAGAAGCTCCAAGGCAAGTTCGGATTGTGATAGTGAACTCTCAGGAGCGCATTCATCCAACAAAGGCGTTTCATGGGACAATGAATGATCTCCCAATAAAACACCTGACCTTGCTGGTCTGATAATCATGTTTCACGAAACTGGCATTCAATCGTCATTGTGAGCTAATGTGTGAGTGTGTGCGGGTCCATTTGTGCTCCTGCATGACACGTTGATCTGGTATACACCTATGGTTGAAAAACGATTAAGCCCAGTATTACACATGACCAACAAATGTTAGATGCTATCGAGTCGATTGAATTCGTCATCCAGAGAACTTCTAAAGTTTGGCATCCAAAGTAATGGATGACAACGAAACCAGAAAATTTTTACTTGGCAGGGGAAGAGTCCAAAACAACACGGCTTCCAAAGAAGCAAACTGCGGACTGAAAGCCATGAATAAACCGGGACCTGATGAATGCCACACTCGAACGAACTGTTCAACAGAACAAGAAGAAAGAAAGTATGACTGAGTACATGTTCCGAATAGCTGCGTGTACCAGAATCTGGTTCTGGTGGCAAGCTCATCTTCATCTAAAATGTCCCGAGGTAAAAACAAGGCAACCAAGAAAATGCCAGCTTTATGAGTTAGTTGTAAATAAAAACATGTAAATACATTATGGGTAATTTCAATCGTTATACTAAATGAATTTTAGAAGCTGAATGATGATCACATGACGAATGACCTCACTAGCGGGGATTTCATACACATCTGCAGCCAGTACTGCTCGCTTAGTAAACTTAAATGATCCAACTTTCGAAAGTGTTAATAGTACAATGAAACATGGACTGGTATCCGAGTGAGAGTAATAGTGATAGAAGTCACACAAAGGCTATCCGCAACAGGCAACGGATGCCACAAGCTAAGGACATGGTTTCAATTTTGCTTATAAGAACACCAATCATTGAACAATGAGGACAAGTCGGAATTTCAATAGTGCCACCAACAGTAATTAAGTTGGAGCTAAAGGCTATAAACCATCGGTGAAATACTATGGCCAGTATACCATTTCAGTAGGACAAACGACCACTAATGTGGGTTGGCCCAGGTGCGATAGTTTTCTTTTAAACAGGCAAACAGTATAGCAAAGATCAGTTCAGCTTCTCCAACCATTAACCTTGTAACAACATCCTCTGATTTTGACTGCTACTCACAAAATCATCTACTCAAATAGAAAAAAAGGACGAGGGATAGAAAAAGATCGACTGCGAATTAATGAGTTAGACAATTACACAGAAAAGGAGAGATTTTGAATCCAAGGATGAGACATTGAACTGTTTAACCCACTATCTCCAACCATCGCTTGTGGGGATCTGATTGACCCTAACCCGATAGTCCAGTTGCATCTACACGAGCCAGCCCACTGGTTTTCATGCCTTTTCTCCAGTTCACCGATCGACTGCTTCCAACCCCTACCGGCCTCAGCTAACAGCATCCGACGGGACAGTCCTTCTGTGGGCTTGCAGGAAACGCCCCAACCCCTTAGCCTATTCGGATTCAGTTTCTGTTCTGAAGATTGAACGCTCTGACTCATTACCTTACGCTTAACAGCTGAGTTACTCACACTCATCCAAACTATCTTTTGTCCGGTAAGTCTGGCCAGTTTTCCGTTTCGAAATGCATCGCCGAAAGAGAGGCAGCTAATGAGTCATTGACCGCTCCAGCCCTAGAGTGCATTCACAACACGCGCCAAAAATTCATTTGCATTTCATCGGTATTTAAGCGTCACAAGCGCAGGTTAATGTCTTTCCAACCAGTTTCGCGCGTCCGATCGCGACGGGGATTTTTTCGCTATTATAATCGCACGCAACTGTACGAACAGATGACTCATATCCGTTTTTTCAATCTGTCCCGGATACGCAGGCAGATTTGCGTTTGAACTCGACCATTCTGACGTGCAAAGGCCAAAAACTGTCAAATGCCTAGGGCACAGCAATCGCGTTCCTCAGCCAAGCTCAATTCCCGTGACGCAATCGTATGGCTAGTTGATTCCTCGACTAACCGAAAGCCGACGATAAAACCCAACTCCATGACAGCCCAGTCTGACGGCGCAGTTTCATGTCCAAATGCAATATAAAAAAGAAATAAGTCGATGACTCGCACATCACAATAATGCATCGTATGCCGTATTCTCGAGAAAACATGAATAAATGTTCAAATGATGTAGTGGAAGTACAGTTGCCACTGTACTTGCAGCCATAATGAGACTGCACCTTGACGTGATGTAACGGCTTGCGTGCCTCTATGACACAACGAGCTATACAGGATGGCTTATCTCAAGCCAAAGATCTAATTAAGCTTCGGAGATCAGTGGGTAGAGGCCTGACGAATTATTCGCCTGGTCATTTAGATTGGGAAGTGATTAGAGCTGGCAACTTAGACAGAAATAATGAGTAAAGGAATAATTGATCCAATCAGATGGGCTTCCACTCAGCCAGCCCCCAGCGGCCTTGCGGTCAGGGTTTTGTTAGAACTAAAGGCTTTGGTGGAGAATTCCTATTCGTCCCTCTTCTTAGAGGCTGGATTCCCCAGCAGTATCGGTCTACAGATTTAAATAAATTGCAAGCAAGATACGAATTCCACACTGCAATGCACAACTTTGATAAAAAAAACATTTGTCGATGGGGCTTGCCCGACTGTTTAGTGCTGAACGACGATGACGATAATGATGGCTGTAGTGAGAAAGTTTAATCACCACCAAGCTGGAAGAACTGGCAGTTTTCATTGCGACTGATTATAACAGAGAATTTATCTACATTTCTTCTTGTAAGACAAACATTTTCTTTTAAAAATCAACTCATTTTGGGAATCACAAATAAACACTTCCTATTGTCTCGGGTCGGTGTGAGCCCACTTTCAAACACCCAGAGCACAAAGCTTGGGTGTACGTAAACAAGAACTTCGTGCGCAGCTACAGTAGCCGGATAGTGTTTTCTAGACTAAACACTTTAAGCCAAAAGTGAGCGGTAGTAAGTTCCATAAAGACTACTCATTATCAAGAGCGAGCAGTCTGAAGGTTAACAAATCTAGATGAAGGTGCCCTATATACCCAAAACTTAGTGAGTTATTTTCGTACGCATAATCTACCACTTTAGCCTTTGTCATGAGGTCTGCATCGATCTCTATGACGCCATAGTGGACACCACCAGTGTTTAAGAATAATGAATCTTGAATGATGGTGGCGTTTAGCGCCATCAAAATCCCAAAGCTTTTTCATATTAAATATCAAAAAGGTCGCCGTTCGATTTTGCTATCGCAAAGAACAACATAATCAGAAACTGGCGGCTTGTTCAAAGCTGATCAAAATAACCAATGATACAAATCTTTGCTAATCTGGTATTAAAAAATTTATCAGCACCGTGCATCTGAAAGTGGACATACCATATTTTTATTTAACATTCAGGTTTATGATTGTCTGAGCCCAGCATATTCCCATTGCTGTACCGTTGCAATTATGTGCATACTAAATGAGTAGTATATATATGACTAGATATTATTTCCTATAATGTGCACAAACGTTCTCGCGGTTACTGTCAACCTTCAGATAGACATTTAGCGCTCTACCGTTTAATCATACCTAAATTTCTGCATTCCACATTTATACACATTTCTGACAGCTAATTTTGGGCCTCTGGGGTGGGAACTTTAAATCTGGTAGCGTTCGGGTCAGCTCAGTTTTTACAATTATTAACCTTGCAGCAATATGTTCCGCTTTCAGTATCAGAAAATGATGGAATAACATTCATACGATCAGGTTCATAGAGAAGTGAAAATATTTCAAAAACAGGAGCGTCATTGATAGCGACGTTAAGTTACGCCACCCAGTGCTTCCAATCAACGTGCGGAAGAATTTTCTGGATTCCAGTTCTGTAGTTAACCTGGATCTGATAATACAAACTTTTGAGTCGGAAACTTAAGTCATTTGATCAGTGAAGGCCGTTCATCATGAGTAATGGACGAGCTTTAAATTTTGGATAATAAACGTACATGACAGGTGTTTCACGTCAAGTACCGAAGAGACGAGGTTAAGTTTCGCGCAGACTGTGCTAAGAGAGCTTTCCTATCACTTCACAAAGCACTGTGGTCTAAAAATATGCCTCCGTACGATGCTACGAATTTATCGTGCTGCTTTCCGCTCAGTCCTTACATGCGCATGAGAAACCTGGCCACTGAGAGTAGACGATATGAAACGGCTAGTGTTTTGACTATTGGTATTTTCACTATATGCCAAATGTCAAACGGTATGATCGCATCTCAAAAGTAGCTTTGAGTCAGTACTGTGCGAACACTAAACGGCTGTCGCCATTTGTCCAAAGACATCACCCACAGTAGTTCGGCAATGCTCTCGCCCGACCGAAGACGGAAGTAACGAAAGGCAGTCTATTACCGTCACCCTCTTCAGACTAGAAAGAACGCCTTGGTGGGTGTGGGTTAGCACTATTAGAGCGGGCGTGGGCCACTTAAACCTTTGATCGATTTACAGAGTGCGAAATTGGTGCAACAACTGGATTTTGTAGCGCACAGACCGCGCTGCAGATCGCAACGCACGGACAGATACAATCAAAGAAATCAATGAAGCCAGTCGCATAAAGGTAAAATAGAAATATGACTAGAAAGGTATTGCGTATTTGTACAACTATTTCGCATTTTTGCCTGTCACCCTTTCGGGTTAACGCACGTTTTTTCGAACCAAATCAATCAAAGCATTCACATTATCACCACGCCGGGCTGACAAAAGCAATACTCGATCGGTATGGGAGGAATCAATTAGCTCGGTGCCTAGCGCAGCTTCAACAATTGCCCGTTTGACAACTTGCCACAAGGAGTTTTTGGTCCCCGGTTTGAAATCGGGGGGCACAACAAGATCCATTTTGGTCCCGATCAGCAAGGATTTTGACTGTTTGACTAAACTCGCATCGAATGTGTCCAGTTCATGTTGAAGCATGACCAACTGTTGGACAATTTGATCCGTAAGCTTTCCAATTCGATCCGCTTGAGTTTCTCCGCGCACACTAAGCCATAATGTGCCAACATCGATCACGAAGGCGAGCCACTGGCAATCAGCAATCAAACTAAGGAACTGTGCGCCCAGCCCTTTGTTGTATTTGGTAGCTCCGGCAATCAAGCCTGGCAAATCAGCCACTAGAGATCACAAGGTGCCGAGGGCAGAGGAGACAATGTAAAAGTGAGCAATGAGCAATGTACATGAATGAAATTGACAGTATCTTGGTACCGCGTCAGTATCGTACAAGGTGCCAATGATTGAAGAATACCATGCAATATCATCGCAGGGTTTCTACGTTGACAGCTAACTCTGGGTATTCCTGGAGGAAACCCATCTGATTCACAACTACTTGTCTCGGGTTTGGGTCTCCAAGGAAAATCAGTCGATCTGCAATTTTTACAAATAAAAGAGTAATAATTTACTCTTTATAACGTTCATGCATGAGAAATGTGCGATGCATCAGAACTGCTTGTTTAAAGCATGCTTCTTAATCGAAATTTAGCCACGTAACGGGCAATTCTAGATTTTGATTCCAACTTGTACATACTAGGTGTCATGCTGTTTCCATGGGGTACTGGCCGCTGAGCTTTGCATTAAGATGGCGATCTAAACGCCAAACTTTTATTTCAAAATCATATTCAAACACAAGGGAAACATAAATAAAGTCACCCTTAACATTTTTCCAAGTCCCGTCGTACCTCACCGGCGATGTTCTGCAGTCTGTTGGTTCATTTCTCCCAGTCTTACTGTGAAAAAATGCATGTGTGCAAAACTTCGTCCGTTTCTTTTCCAACTAGGTTTTTTCACAGTTCTGGTTATGCAGGACCTTAATTCATAAGCCTATTAATCTAGCGTGTTTCACCACTTTGACACCTCAGGCAATCGATTCGCCTGGTTCATCGCTTTTAAGACGCACTTCTGTTTTATTTAGTATTTCACTTATAACTACTAATCAATAGTTAAATAATACCCCACTCAATTCGTGGCTCAACCATCGTTAGTTCACCGTTGTGGACGCAGAGCGGATGCGTCAATGGAGAGCGTTCCTAAACATTCCTGATGCCCAAAAGAAATATCAAGACGCTAGATCCAACTGCCTCTCAATGGGGAGTTCAGTAATTGTATTAAATGAAGAACTAATTCGTAATGGAGTTCTACTCCCTATCAAACAATCTAACCGATCAGTCAAGCCCTGCAGGGCGTTTGGAAAGCCATTGTTGTACTAGAAGTCTGCAGCAGTGTGGAAATAATTTCCGGAAGAGCGCCACATCATGCAGTGGTGAAGTTCAATGAATCACTGGGAAGCAAACCGGACAGCCCAGATTTTATGATGATTGATTCACAACAGTTTATCTCGGATCAACTTCTTCTTTGGAGAGATGTGCTGAAAAGCATTCCTAACAGCTGTGCAGTGCCTACAACTTTCTCAACAGCGAACTAAGAACTGACGCTGCATGAGAAATCGATTCTTGGATTGCACTGATAATAGTAAGTTCCTCTTTTCTATGTGGTCGGTTATTTCGAATGGTCACATGTACGCCCCCCGCACAAAAATTCTATTGACTTCACTCAACTATTTGTTTACCTTTTACTTCCTAGATGCTGCTTTGCTGACACTACTTCCGACTGCTATTGAACCAAAAATAAAGGATTCTTTGATGGTTTTCAGATAATTTATTGGGTTCGTGTACCGGTATTCATCTTGCAGCGTGTAGCTTGTAGACCATATTGATTTGATCGGGTAAATGGCAACTCTGGGGGATAGTCTTGTTGAGATCATTGCTGAAGGCGACTCATAGCCACACTGTTAAATGTATTGATCTATTAAAGTGGAAAGTTTTCGTGGACTCAAACCAAAGACCAAAAGTTCATTTGAACAATGAAAACCGCTCCGCTCATTGTCTACATTGAAGAATCATACGAGCTAATAGGGTTTCGGCCAAGTAACTGCTGAATTTACCCCAAAACACTAATTCTCCGCACAAATATGAAAACAGGGTCTATAATAGACTTTAATCAAGTTTCCGTACAGGAACTACTTCTACCGCAGACTACAACACACGAGCAAAATTTTGAGCCCATGTATTCCTTGTTTGGGTCAGCCTCCACATAGTTCAGAAAGCCTTTCATAATGGGCTCAAATGACCTGCACATCGAGTAGCCTCTCCTAAGGAAGTCCCAAGCACTGTCTTCTCATGGCAGAAATGTTCCCACTAAAGTGTTAGGACGAAGGCAAATGCCCAGCATTCTCCACAAAGTTAACTAACATTTAGTAATCAGTCGACGGCACATGGCTAAACCCTGACTCCAAACCAAATACCGACGACGTACGAGGCACACGGCTGTATGCTCCCCAGGCAACTGTGGTGAAAATGTACTGTGAGCATTCAGGATGTCTAAGCTTACCCGAAGGATAAATGAACTGAGTAAAAAGTCACCGTATCAGCGGGCTGCGAGGCCTTCAACTTGTCTTATTGCCTTGTAAGTGAGATCGGTTAGTCAACGGCTAGAGGTCCAGTCCCCCAAACCAATCCTCTGCTTCGATTTGAGCAATACGAAAGTATCCAGCCCAGAGAAGAATCATATATAGAGCAGCTTAGACAATGATGTTCTTTCTCGTGGTTCAGGTTGTTTCGCTGGACAATTTGATTGCAATCGCTTTATCACCAGCTGAGGTGAAATCGTAAGTGCTATGACACTGCGTTAAACACTAAACACCCATGAACCATCCAGAGGCATGGAAAACTATGAGACAATTCGGTAGATGCATGGTGCATATGATGATTTCGGATGCACACAAAGGGCTACAGAGGTATGCGGAGGTAACCGTAGAGGGGAAAGAAAAATGCAGTTGCGTAATAGATGAGCAGAGAATAGGACAAATTTAGGCAGCCATAGATCGACGAACAGCAACCACTATGAATAAACAGATGGCCTCGCTCTCTCAGAAGCTTGACACGCACTGAAAAAATTAGACAGTGTAATGCATGAATGATAAGTTTGTCGCAATATGCCATCACCACGGAAGAAAAAAAACTACTCAAAGGACTAAAAGTCAATGTTAAAGACGCCAATAAGGAGTGTCTCGCTGAATTAGCATATACCCTGAAGATTACCGGGATCTCCGACGTAACAAAACAGCAACTCTTACAATATATCCTCCCGACTCTCACGCGTAACACACAAACGACGACGATCGCGAAACCAGAAGAAAGAGCACTGCGAAAACTGAAATAAGAACCGGATATAATTTTTCTTCCGGTTTTTCAGGGACGGGTCACAAGAATTGTGGACAAGGCAGAGTATATAGAAAGAGCAAAAACATTGGTACAAGATACGTCAACTTATCGGGAAATCAACGATGATCCAGCTAGAAGGCTTGCGACGAAAATGAACGCAATACTGAAACAATTACAAGAACTACATCAGGCAAACAAGGAAGAGCGCTGGAGAATGAAGGCCAATGACTCAAACATCGCACAGTCCTATGGACTAACGAAAATCCATAAAGAAGGAATATCCCTGGGACCAACAGTCGCAATACCGGAAACGCCAACATACAACCTGGACAAAAAAGCCTATGGAAGCGACTGAAACTGCTCATCACAGTACATGAACATTCGATCGGCAATCCCTCGCAATTATTGGGAAAACTTCAAGGGACAAACATTATTGAAGAGGATGAAATCGTGGTCGGCGTCGACGTCGTGTCTCTTTTCATATCAATACCCTTGAATTTGGCAAGAGAAACACTACAAGAACTTTTAGAAGAACACCAATGGGGCGAACAAATGAAGTCGAGCAGTGTATGCGAATCAGTAGAATTGCGCCTGCCAACGTACTTCAAACTCAGAATGCGCGCACCCATTCGATCATTTGGTTCCGTACAGCCGCTTACGACGAACATCGAAGTTAAGACTGAAGCCTGACTAATCAAATAAATCGACCGTTGAACACTCACCTAGCACAGTGTTTTGGATGAAGTGGCGTACATTAAATTCCGATCTTATTTAAATCAACACGATTTCGATAAAGCTTATTCATGGTAAGAAAATGGGAAGCTTAGCGAAGATCGCGGCTTTGATGCAGCACGGGGTTCGCGTCCCAGTTCGTGTGCGATGGATATGCACTGTTGATGACTGGTAACAAGGATGAAACAGCAGTACAGTGCTTCCATGGTTGCTTAGTGGTGAGTTGAGCGATGATATCACATGGTAAATTATTTCATGGAAACATTCAATTTGCTACTACGAAAACATTATAAATTAACCGTTCAAAAAAGTTAATTTGCTTTAAAATTTATTGTCTTTATTGAGTAGGCACCACATAGGAATAAACAGATTAAAAACTGGCTAGAGCCGATGCGCAGTGTATAAAATTATCATGCATGGACGAGAAACAATGTTGTGCGGGTGACAGACTGTGGGAAAAGGCTGAGTAACGATGGAAAATTCCGTAGTTTGCAAACTCATTCAAAATGCCACTCGGAAATGCGCGAAAGAAATTCGGAAATGGATGGGCGGCAACCGTGATCCTGAAACTTGGAGTTCGATAGAGCTCCTAATAAGTCAGGTGTGGTAATGAGCCGGACGGCGACGAACTACTGTCAACATCTGTCAAAACGCTATGTTGTCTGAACATTATAACACACAATATTCACGGATGAGCACCAACTCAACCAAGTATCATCAAATTCCGGCAAGCTGAAGGCCCACTTATGTCGGTCGTTCGCATTTATACCACTTAAAACCTCAAGGTCAACAGGAAGTTAGGTTGCCACTTATGATTTGGATTCACAGTCAGCGGAAACCGTAAAAACCCTAGTGTGAAGATCTTATTAAGATGAGGTCAAGATGCGTTCCGCGAGATTCACAAAACAACGTGAGAGAACATCGGTAAAGCCAGTCCATTACTAACCCTTGTTCAAAACTTAAATATTGACTATGTGATTCTTTGTTCAGTCTTCCTGTCCATCTGTTACAGCCCAGGGCGTTTGTCAATTCTAAACATGTTCTTGTCGAAGGAGGTTCTGGCGGGGATGGCTGTATTGCATTCGAACATGTGATTCGATCAACGACAAAAGAACCGGCAGCTGACAAGAATCGAACTAACGCTGTCTATAAAATCGACTGCAAAGACTGCGAAAGACAGTACACTGGATAAACCGGAAAGAAACTCGGGACACGAATCCATGACCACCAATTAGCAACAAAAGGGCAGGATCCACTCTCTCCAATTTCAGTTCACGAAGACCGGGAGGGTCACAAGTTGAAATTCGAAAACGTGACGATCGTCGCCCAGGATAGAACAAAGTATTCGGGGGAATGTCTCGAAGCTGGCACTCCTCGGAAAAATCGATAAAAAGACATCGATCTGAACCACGCAAGCGTACCGATCCGGTCGAAGGACTAATCAGCACAAGCCGGTCGAAACGGACGCTGATTCAGCCCACAGATGGAGGTAAACAAAGCAACTGGGCAGCATCTCTACCCTACCACTTCACCACGAGCAGAAAATCAACGAATAAAGACTAGGTGACCCATTCAGTTAACAATATTATAGCACTGACGATTTTACCTCGGCTGGTGATAAAGCGATTGCAATCCAATTGCCCATCATAGCGAACAAACCAATACCATCCTGTTGAACCTGAGCAACGAGAACGAACATCATGTTTCTATGAAAAGAGTGAATATCCAAGGGGAACAGGGAGTGGACCTAAAGAAGCATGAATAGATGACAACGCTGTAGTACCAACATATGGAACACAGTCTAACTGTACAAACACGCATTTTCAACCATCCTGATTTGATAGAAAATGACAACACGATCGTCACTGTTCACGGCTCACGGCCATATCCTTCAGTGTCTCCAGCCTCATAGTTGACGAGTCTTTCGGACCCCAACCACGAAGAAGTGAGAAACCTACCTTACCTAAATCCGCTGTACATTTTCTCATCCCACGTTGCCACAGTCCACAATTGTTAGTTCCTCTCCGTCCAGTATTAAGTTCAGCACTGCTTTTGTGCAGTCCTGTAACACCACTTTGTACTTTGAAGGTGCAAACCACATGCCGAACCGGGCGTCAGACCTCGAGAGTCTGTCTAGTGCACGGAATGCATGGTCCGCGGATTCGAACAATCACACGAAGTCGTCTGCGCAATCTAAATCACGCAGCTTCTCCTTATTGCCCTATTTGACTCCTACATCCTGGAGACCTCCTAAAGAATTTTCCATCAGCTCGCCCATGACGAAGCTGAACACCCTTGGAGATCGGTACTAGTCGATTCGAATGAAACTGATAGTTCGCCGTCATCGGTTATCCATCGGCATCCACGATTCCTCAGTGGACTTCATACCACATGGTCACCCAAACCGAAGCAGAGCACTGACTGAGGGGACCATACCTCAAGCCTTTAACCTGCAAGCCAGCGAGGTGATTTGAGGGTCACGGAATCCACTGGAGGCCGGCGACTGATGGCACTTCATACGTCCTATGGATATTGGTAAACGTCCTGGGTGCTCAATATACCCTTCATCTGCAGATGCTGATGAACACACCCTTATGCGTCGTACGTTGCAGGTGGTTGGTTTGGAATCAAGGTATGGCCATCTCCCCCAGACTGAGAGGCGCTCAGAGCGAGTCGCCAACTCGGAACACGAGAAATCCACCGTAACCATATAAAGACATCGAAAGCAAGCCGATGAAAGACTGAAAAATATCAATGCCATCATTCTCACCATCTCAACCAATTCAATGAAAAAGGGTCAAAAAGAACGCCGACGAATAACACTTCCCGTAGTGAACTCGGCTTCTGCTGTTCGAATACAGACAGCGCACTAGATAAACTGTCGAGATCGGTTGCTCGGTTCGGCATGTGCTTTGCACCTTCAAAGTGCAAAGTGCTGTTACAGGACTGGACGAGGCAGCGCTGAACTTGATACTTCATGGAGAAGAACTAACAACTGTGAACCGTTTCACCCACCTTGGTAGCTGCGTGTCCAAATATGGTAGCTCGGGAGCGGAGGTAAATAAGGCTCAGGAAGCTTACGCTGGATTGAGGCACTTGTGGTGTCGATCTGATATTTCACTGAAGTTGGAAGGTCGTGTGTACTGTGCTGCAGTGCGTTCAGTTCTGTTGTACGGTTGCGAGACGTGGAGTACGCGTGTGGGCGATGTTCGTCGGTTGGAGGTTTTCGACAACCGATGTTTACGTAGTATGGCTAGGATTAGATGGAGTGCCCGGGTGAGTAATATTGAGGTTAGGAATCTGGTATTTGGTGCCTTTTCTGATAATACCTTGTTTCAGCGTATGAAACTTAATAGACTACGCAGGTTCGGTGACCTACTGCGCATGACGAACACTCGTCTACCATATCGTGTCTTATTTTATGTTCCTCCTAAGGAATGGAAGAAGCCACGTGGAGGCCAACACATGACGTGGCAACGTGGGATGAGAATGTACAGCGAAGTTAGGTAAAGTAGGTGTCTCACGCCTTCGTGCTTGGGGTCCCAAAGACTCGTCGACTTGCTGGCTGAAGACTTTGAAGGATATGGCAGTGAGCCGTGAACAGTGGCGATCGTGCTGTCATTTTCTATCGAATCAGAATGAATGAAAACACGTGCGCTTGTACAGTTAGACTGTGCATCGTGTATTGGTAGCAGCAGCATCTTATCTTTTCCCGCTTGTGTAGGTCCACTCCCTGTTCCCGTTGGATATTCACTCTTTTTATAGAAACGTGTAACCCTGGGGAAAGGCAGCGGTCAGTGAGACTTGCCTTGCTGTTTAACGCTGAATGATGATGATGATGATGATGAATACAGACCGTGGATGATTGAGATGATTTTCCGTGGCATATTCTTCAATGAGAGGCAGCGGCACAGAAATGCAAGATCAACTGAGTCCAAGGCCGCCTACAAGTCAAGACATACAGAAATCTTGGGTCTACAAAACATGCCTGTGTTTTAAGATACGAAGCAAAGCGAAAATCTGGTCGACATTATCCCAAACTTGAAGAAACCCCGTCTGATTCGCAAGCATTCATTTTTCGCGCGTAACAGATAATCAGCGAAGATAATGATAACCAGAAACAGTGTGTGGCCGGAACAAACTTGAGTGAGCTGATCATTTTAGGCGTTAACGACCAGGATAGAAAATTTGCTTCCGATGTGCCGTTCCATGTCCGCTAAGTTGCCGAGTTTGACGTTAAATCAACACCAACGACCACAACGTCTGTTGAACTCATACCACGGAGTAGCCGAGATAACACCCAGTAGAACTCATCTTCGACTTTCGGGGGAGCAACAATCAGTGGGCAAATACACAGATATGACGACCAAACAACGACGTTTCAGTCGACTGGTATTGACACTCACAGAACCGCACATAAAGGGCCGTTGACTGGAATTCAGTCTAACAGTGCACGTTCCACTCGCATACTCAGAGCGATCCCAACGCCAGCCTGGTCAAGAGCGCTCAAAATTGGATCACCGGACACGAGAAGAGTGAAGCGAGAGAATGGGGCTGAATCTACACTACGAAGAGTGATCACGGAAGTGGGATCCTGTATGCGTGTTTCGCAGAAACAGCAGGCGTCCATTTTGAAAGTTTCAGGAGTTTTATCCAGGACATTCTTTTTTGCCATATTTAATTGAGCTTAGGGACGTTGAAGGCAGCTAACCGAAATGGACATTTACGCTTAAGCAATGCGTCTAAACTACTTCTTCTCCCTCTAGTTCTGTCATCAGAAAAATCCGTCGAACCGCAATTCCTCATGGTTTATGTGTCGGAAGAACGAAAGTTACAAAGACTTCTTGAATATATATATATAATCCTCAAATTGTTTTACGCAAACGGTTCAAAATATTATTACGAGGTGTTAAATCACCGCAGTATTGGTCTACTTTCTGTAGAGTCCAGTTGGGAAAAGGATAGTTTCAAATTAACCAAAAGCCTAGCACTCTAGTAAGAAAATTCTCCACAATATCCTAGTAGTAATTTTTAGATGCCATTTTTCAAAAGCCGACGGTTCTTGTATATCGGTGCACAATGGCCCCATCCCTGAATTGCATAGTGAGACCAATATTACTAATATTGTGTAAAGCCAGCGTTTGATCGACAAATGGATGTCACATCTTACCATAATTCGTCAACTTTTTAAAGGTAACTGTGTACACGACGGCAGTTCACCCAATATTCAACTACTTGTATGTGGTTGTGTATTGAAATTTCAGCCCAACTGTTTCATTTTTAGGATGCATCAGTAGCGCATGCCTCTCATGCCCTAATCAGGACGCATGGGATGAACTACAGTGCCGCTTGCTCGTTCTCGTGATCCTGTACGGATGTGAGTGCAGAACACTGACAAAATGTTCACAGGCAATGGTTTTTCTATCAACATTACTGGCCATCCATACTGTCAAGTTACAAAAGGAATGCCTTAAAGGACATGAACAAGCACAAAAACCAAGTTTTCATGCTTCCTTGGCGAGAATAGACATACCTGTAACCTGATCCAACCGGAGCTTTTCGTCCGATTGGTGAATATTCGCACTATGGTCTTTTACAAGTGCATCATCCGTGGGGTCTCGTATCTTGATCACTCCCAAATGTGGTTTTAGTGTTGTGAACGGGTATGGTGCAACTTTGGGTCGAGCCCGTGTAAGGGACCGCAACAAAGTGGATTTGCCAGCATTCGGTGCGCCTACAAGACCGAGTTGGGCCAATCGTGTCATACGCAACAGCAGTCTTCGCCGTTCACCTCGGGCCCCCCGTTCAGCAACCCGCATTGGAGGGTTACGACCTTCCGGGGTCGAACCGACCCCGGTTACGTGAGCTGCATTGGTTAGAAAGGCATTCCCTTTACCACCGGAACCACCATGAGCGGCAACAAAGACGGCATCGTCTTCGCTTAACAAAGCGATTGGAGAGGGTGCATCCGACACGACAGTGCCCGAACCAGACTCTGATAAATAAGCCGGTTCGGGTATCAGATATATTTGAGTCCCTACAGGTACCTAATAAAAACAGGAACAGGGAAAGGTCAACGTGAACTGCTGTAAATTTTTGTGAATAAATAGAAATTTATCGTTCGATTATTTATCACACAATTCGATGGGTCGATCGAGTAAAGAACAGAGATAACAAACATGCTTTTGTTGTACTACCATTGACCGGCCAAACGTACACGCACGCTGACAAACGCAGGCATCGCCAGTCGGCAAGTGACCTCTGTAACTGACGGACATCTGATCCCCCAACCAGTGCACACAACCACGATCGCTGGCGCTGAAATCCATATGAATAACAAGAAACATGCATGGATGAGGGTTCCATTTAAGAGATACATGGTACTTCGTCTTTAGTCTTTGGTCGACCGGACAATGCTAATCGCCAACAAGAGGACATAAGATCCCAAAGTACAAGCTTTTGTTATATGCCGTTATAAAAATGGACGATTATAATAATTCTAACGAGAGTCTAGTGCCAACCCAACAAAGGGACGTAAAAATATGGGAGCGAATGGACAGGACAATACCGGCCACCTAGTTGACGAGCAGTAAAGACCGCGAAACCGGTCATGTGCTTCTGTAAGTGAAACATCACTTAAAATAACTGCCCATACGTTGTTTGGATATACCGTCACCTGAGGTGTGCGGAGTCTACACGCGCAAATTCCAATCGGTAGGCTTCCATGCTGCGGATGATTTATGGCTTTTCCGTTTACCGAATTGGAGATTCTTCTAAGAGTGTCATATTTTTTGCCAACATGATTTTATTTTGTTCAATCCATATCCGCCTAAAATGGAACGTAATAACTGCCATCGATGGTGGAATGCCAGGCAAGTATATCAAGACGGACAGAGCCACGTGAAAATAAATGAAATAATCTGCACATCCAACTGTGCGGCCCCAATCTCTGCGGCTTTCAGTTAAGCTTGAATCTGGTATGGATATACTTTGTGATCCGATTCTCACACGAGTCCTGTGTTCGTTGGGCAATGCTCGACACCCGAGCACCATCTGTCCATAATGTAGGTCATGGCTGGGGTAAACGAAATAATGGGCGAGAGTGTAGGCGGTTGGCCGAGGGGGAGGAACAAATCAGCCCACCAATTAATAGCTCGGTCAAGTGATGTCTGGTCAGACTGACAGCCGACCAGCAGAAATCAATCTCAGACTCCTTCGGATAAAAGATGTTTACAGTTAAAGTGAATTTGTTCGGCATCAGAGAACTAGTTCTCGTGATATCGCACTAACTAATCACTCGTGAGTCACGAAATCTACAGTAATCAAATCATGAAGTTTTGTCAGTACCCAGAAAATGAATAATGTTATGATTTTTCCCTTTTTCAGATACTCAGAATGTCATCATATCTTACAGTTAACCCTTTGTGTGGCACGAGACTGGTTTTTTTCCTGTCGTACGATTCATGTGTTAAATTCCCTGTCTGATGTGTTTATTCTTATTTGGTTCTTCCCATATGCTTGTTTGTAGGACCAACATATTGCATCACAGCTGTCAGTATTCGGCTATTTACAAGTGTTCGTGCGTAGTTGTGTGTGCATTTGCTACTACGTCTTCCATGATTGGTCAAAACTGCACAGTAACTGATTGGTTCTCACTGTCCTTTAGGGACTGGGTCTGTTACGAACAGACCCACTGCGATCGTTTGCCTCCGCAATCTTGAGGGCAAACCAAATTGAGGCTTGTGACAAATTTATCCCATTCCTGGACCACCTAAAACTTGAGGTGTGTAATTTGCACTTCTAGTTTCTTTCAAGTATGGGAAGATCCCCTATTCACTTTCGCTGTCTTAGAAAGCGGATCTTTGCCTCAGGAATCACGCTATTACGGATGGAAGTTTGGGTCGCACAAGCCACTTTTCACAAGAATTTCGAATTACGTCAACAACTCAGATTCATCCAGCAAAACATTACGAATTGTCCAAAACCATAACTACTTTTCACAAGTGCTAACAAGCCTATATCGGTTGAAAAAATGTGTGCTAACATGCAGAAGATCGGTTCAGTATTATATAGTCTGTGCGCATAAGTGTGTTTATCCTAGATGAGCAACGTTTCAGAAGTAGGGGGAATAAGATTTCCATTGTACATTCAGTCGAATGATAGTTCCAAAGCGTTTTGACATAAGTCCAGATAGGTTTTCCCATAATTCGAGATTGTTTGTATTTGCACAGTCTGATCACTGTGTTTGTTTTGGCCCAGTCCCTTTTGTGACTTGCCCACCATAGAGAATTCTTTCAATGAAATAAGGTTCTGGTGCCTGTGTTCGAAAGAGATGAATTGATCGCAGTCTAGCTTAGCACAAGTCTATTGAATTCGAGCAAAACTTTAACTACCGACGATAGTGCTTGTAATAGAAATGAGCTTCCAGTTTTCTTTTCCTGAAAAGTCCAGGATTGATGGGTCCGTTTCCGTGATCGGATGGCACGAAATTCCACGTGCAGACATGCCATCATTTTAGTCAAAAAGGTTATATTCATTAGCCCATCACGATAAGGGGAAGAAAAATTGCAGAAGAAATGACATGTTCAGTTATAAAAAGTTGATGGGAAAGTCCTGGGTGGCGAAAATTCGGGGCAGTGAAAGAACAGCCATGTTTCTCCGGACATTCATGAGAGAAGTTATGGAGAGGAAGACGGCATTTTTTTGCACATGGACAAGTGGATATCACTAAGTTTCGTGGATGGCTCTTTCAGTGGCATGAAGGATGCATCATGATAGTGGACAGACCGTGGTAAAAGATTCTGAAGTCCTTTTGGGATTTGTAGAAAAACGACCGCGAAATGATAAAGAAAAACGCGGCGAACATATTCACAGACAAAAACGAAAATTGTGCTTTGTTTAGCGTTGATTTGCCACAGAATACCTTTCTAAACAGTTCGAAATGTGAGATAGCTCCCACCAACTTTACCTACAGCAGAGCTGCTGACAACCGCACACTACGATTCCGGGCTGATCAATAAAAGATTAAAGAGCTGAATCGCTTTCAGTCATAGGACAGTAAAAAAGCATACGTGTTGTGTAGGATGATTGTCAACAAAAAAGCACAATGCTGAAAACAATACACAGCGGGCGGAACTAGCTAACCTTCAAATAAATATGTTTTGCACAGGATCCGTGACAATTATCACCACAACCACGTGCACCGTCATCTGCTCGCACAATCGACGGGATGTGTGACAGATCCGGGATTTCATTCGAAGCTATGAGGTTGGAACATTGCAGTTCGAATTGGAAACCGAAAAGAAGCAAAGAAAACGGTAGCAAATAATATACGTGGATAATTTGACGAGTTAAGCTGTGAACAGAGAATATTTTGCGCTCATTTAACATAACCGATGAATGTACTGAAGTTCGCATCAAAAACGTTTTGTAAGTCGCAAACCACAACCAATATTAAATATAATTCCAGGAGTCCCGCCTACTTTCTCAGGATTCTCAGGATTCTTCCGCCTAACTTTGCCCGAAAAACCTTTGATGTTATTAGTACAGTCTTTTGCCATGAGCCAGAAGGGTATTCAATGGACTCACTATACCATGAATAAGCCATTAGCCAAAAGAGCACCTTGTGTACGTACACACCTGATATTTCTTTTAAAAACCTAGTCTAGACGGACCGACCAGAGTGGAGTTTGTGTGAGAACAGACGCAGTTTGCTGGAACCAAATCAAGTTGGCGAGCAAACCGAGCAAGTTGCATATCAGGTGACTTTCGAGTGTATAACACACAGTGGGCGAGTCAAGCCTAATTTTCACCCGAGCTAACCGGTCACGCTCTTTGATGAAGAGATGAGTGCGCGGTTAGCGACTGTGAGTGGATCGATCCGAAATGTCCAAAAGTAAAGAAAGCGTTGTCAACACATGGTTACACACGGAGTTCTTGTTTGGATTAACTGGAATTGACAACGTAACGCGTTCGTATGAAGTTCTTGCTATGTGCTATTTTTAACTGATACAAATTCTGTGATTCTTAGGTACGTGAAAGAATATGTTGCGGATCACAACATAAGTTGAAAAAAGTCGAATAAATACGATTTATATATTAGATGCTATCACGAACGAGGTTACTCAGAGCTGGCGGAGAATCGGCGTAGGTGGCATTCTGCCCAATGGAACGTCTATTTTGAGTGAAGACTGCCTTTTTATACTGATTAGTAGTGGCGGGTGAATTCAGGCTGAGAGTACAAAAGACAAAAGACGTGTTCACGCAAAACAATTGCCTGAAATGCCTAAAGAGACAGAAATCCACCTCACTTACCGACACCAATCTGGAGCTCCAGTGAGAGCAAGCTAGATTTGCCCGACATTTTTTTTTAATTTGCATTTATTCGCTTAATTAATCCACGTGATGCATCTGCGGGGTCAGTGTAATATTCATTTATTGATCAAAGGTCGAGTACGCGTAATAGCAGTAAAGTCGGTGCTGCTGTATGGCTTCGAAACGTGGCATTTGAAAACAGAAGATACGGGACCGTTGCCTTCGCACTACCGGTAGAATATAGAGGGAGAGTTTTCTCAGTCACTCAGAAGTTAGGCGTAAGACTAATCATTAAAATCTGCACTTGATATGAATACGTTAAGGTGGTTGGGATATGTTGAGGGTGGTCCGTCGATGACACGATGAAAGGTGTGAGAACTTTAACCGGTGAACTGCCCCGAGCAGGTGTACGGCTCAGATTCACGAGATCCTCTCAAGCGGTGGTTCAATACAATAGATAATATGGCTCAAAATTGCAATCGCTGGTGTTCTTCCACTCGAAATCTCTCCAATATAGCTGTTCAGTCTTGCAGTCGATCTAATATTCCTTGGATAGCTTGAACTGAATTAGCCACTAACTCAGATTGGAATAGTGAGTATCAAACTACCTAGACAGATGTCGAATTTCCCGAACCGATGAATTTGCAGTCGAAATCCATTTGCAACGCGTAGCCTGACCTCGATCATTGTTGATCTTTTTAATGAGTCAACCAAAAGTTGAAATGCATGGTCGCATTGACAGTATTATCCTATCACTTATACAAGCATTGCCAGACGAAGCTGGGGAAACGCGTCACAAGTCAAAATATTTCCAGAAACACATAAATGTCATACAGTTTTAGTAAGTTACCTACCATCACACATATCAATGCAAATCTATTTAGACTCGTTCTGAACTTTCATTTCTATCCCATGCTAAACGTGTTTTGAAAATGAAAGAAAGGGAAGAAACGTCTGCTCTACTTCGGCCGTAAATTCACAATCGAGTCTATCTCGCGGCCGCCGTCTCCAGCTTCCACCAACTAGTGATAAAAACCAAGTCGAGCAGACAAAAAGGTTTCTTTTCTAATTAAAATCGAATTACTTTTACTGGTTTCCAGCGATCAACGCTCAGTGATCGGTTCTTCTGCCGGCCGATTTGGCCTAGCGTTGTTCATCGACGTTTTTTCCCACTTTATTGATTGACGTAACGGGTGCGACGTCGTCGTAGGAGTGTTAGTCATTGACCAGAGTAATGGATAAACCGAATCAAAATCCGTCAAACATACAAAACGTATGCAGCTTATGTGCATAAATGAAAGGAATGACTCATATCGTGTGCGACTCAAACTAATTTTATGCACATATGCAGACGTGCATCCATATGAACCAGCAATTATACGAAGTGCAATCGTTATGGCACAGACAAATTCTCCAAGAAACGGTAGTGTGCAGCATACTTATGCATCGCATACTAACATTGGTTTACCTATCTAACCGTTATTCGGATCACCCGCATAACTGTACTTGCTTTTCTGTTCAGATTTTAGAACCTCCTCTCCCCCGATGGATGACTCGATTCCCGTCCTTGCAACTTTGTCTACGGTGTACGAAAAGCCATTTGGAACGATATTTCATTTCGATTTCTAGAGCACAAAAGCATACAGCGTGAGGAAATTTTTACATCTCCAAAGCACAACAAGACAGGTCCCAAATAGCAAGTCGAACAGTAGCAAAATCCCTAATCAACACAAAATATTATTAGAAACGCCTACTATCGAAACTGAAAACGATTGTGGGATGTAAACGGGTAGCCGTTAAAGCTAGTGTCTCATGAATTTGTTTCTGTTGAATCCAGTGTAACTTCTTTTTACCTTATTTCGTTATCCAAGGGGAATAACGAACTACAACACTTTTTCGATGAAAAAGGAAGGATACTTTGAATTCAGCCAACGGGTACAGCACAAAGAAATGTTGCCAAACGCAAAAAGGTTACCACTTGGATCGGCAAGTCTTACCAGTAAAATAAAATGGAGACGGGGGAACGAAATCAGAGGGATTTATTGCCGAATTGCCATATGATATCGCGAATATAGCTGGTTTTCTGAAACTGTGGCGAATTAGAAATTCCTTAGCATTGTGATATACCAATTAGATTTCGTTTTCCCAAGGGAACCAGCTGCGGATTTCCATGTGTAAAGAAGCGCCGTAAACGCCCTTAAAAGACACCAGTAGCGTTTCTAACATCGGGAATTCCGGTCTGGTTTTTGCGCGTAGTATCAACAATACCCAGTTGTATGAGTTTCCCAAATCGGACGTTTTTTCTTCACTGACGATTACATCGCTCCGCTCACCGTTGTAGGTGATGTGCTATGGCATCGTAAAATTTTACCACACTATAAGATTTAACATTTGAGAAATAGAAAAGTCGCGTTCCATGCACTATATTCCTGTTATTTTTACTGTTAAGTCGGGGACTGTAATGTGTCTTTTATTACCGATAATTAACTATACATTGCTTTGTCCTTTATTGTTTGATAAAAACCGCAAGAACTAAATAATCAATTTGGATGGCAGGATGTATTTAAACTAGTGCATTTTTTTCATGACGTTTTACACTGTGGTGTAGTAAAATGGACATATAACATTGCCGTTAGGGCCCATCACACGAGAGTGGGTAACCGGCAACTGTAACCTTGAAAATTGGAGTGGTACAAAATCACATAAGGTCTCAGTAGGTCAGATATGGTAATAAGTAGGGCCGTTATCACTACCACAGTGACTGGCGGGTCTAAAATCGGAAGCTCTGATCGTTCTTGGATGACAGACACATAGTCCACTTGACCACCACCGGTGATGAATATTTCAGTCAGCATGAAACTTCATGAATTTGTTAACCGGATGCCCCTCAATGCCCCAATAAACTTCTTTAATTGATATTTACTCAGAAAGAAGATTGTTTGACTTTGAATACGCGGAAAAAGTTGTGCTACTGGACGAAAGCTAGGATAGGTCGCAAACTTTTCTCAATTTCCCGAATGACAATGTGAGTATGTTTCGCATGCGTTTTGCATCTTCGAAGTGTAAAATGTCGTTGCAGGACTGGAATGACTCAAGGTTGAACCATGTCCCTGCATGTGAACAAGATGATGAGGTAGATATATTCCGTCACGCGTTGTAACTAACTAGTTGCAACTAACTAAGTGGTTGCTAATCGGACACAGAAGACTCCATCAGCACTCACCAATTTGAGGCATATTTGGCGTCCACATGACACTGCAAATCGATCAAAGATCGGGTTTACACAGTACCAAAAAAGTCGCTATATACGGTTTTAAAACATGGTCGTTCAAAGAAGGGGATGCACGAACACTTTTGATCATTGAACAGCGGTCTTTGCATTACTGGTAGAAAATGTGGGAGAATTGTCCCAGTAACTCAGAAGTTAGGCGTAGAGTACGGGATCCTAGGATTTACTCTCTACAGGAGAGGTATCTAATCAGGATAAGTGAAGATGGTCGGGGCCTATGTTATGCACGCCCACGATAGCGTTCTTCAATCCGAAATCTCTTTTCTTTCGAACGATTGTTCAAACTATCAGTTTGCATTCGATCTTCCACTATTCTCCTTTTTTATTCTCTTTAAAAAGCTAACGTTGTGAAATAGCGGACAAAACCAAAGCACTTTGGTGCAGGGTTAACGATTATACAAATTGAGTTGAACCGAACTGACAAACTTCTGTTTGAATGTGACAGTCTACATGGACGAAATAACAATTTAGATTAAGTTTTGGACAGACCAGTCATCGACTTCAGACCACATTTCGACGGCTAAATAACAGCCAAAAGCTATTGAACGATGAGTACATGCGGCTAAAAGCCAAAAGTTGTTGCCGTCCGATCGAAAACATGACGGTATGAAAAATTATGACAGTAAAAGGGTGAACTTGGGGAATTTCGGAAAATTGTTCGAAGAAGATGCAAAGGTTGGTGCATCACCGTCTAAACCGTAATTGTGCCTGACTCCTGCATTTCGGGTGGCTCATTTTGCGGAACTTGAAATTCCCTACATAACCGTATAAGAAACCGTGCGTAAAACCAGATGCTTATCCTGGTAATGCGGTGTGGCCTGATCTGATCTCTGTGGCCGATCGAGGACGGCGAATTTCTTGGATGCCCCGGGATTAAATGCATCGCATGGAATAAATAGTTCATTCTGATGATCGCGGTCATGGGCTCCAGTCTGTATTTTAGTTATCAACCATGCACAACCGGGATTCGTATAATCAGTACATTTCACCTCCTGTGATGCAGATCATAGAACAATACTTCGAACACGTAATCGGTATTTATAGCCGTCAATGCTCTCGAAGTTTCTGCTTTTTCGTCATTCCAAATCAAAAATCCATTAGGCACTTCACACTTGGGCCGCTGTGAAGCACCGAAATCATGCTCGTTTGTCACGGTGCATTTTCACAAAAACTGATTTGACGACCTGCTTTTTTCATCTCTGTCATCTCAGCGTCCAAACACCAATACCATAAAATGAACCAGTGCCTTTGTCTATAGTAAAATCACTGGATTATAAGATTGACAGATGAGACATAAAACACTAGACCTACCTAAGACTATTGAACATGTGAATCGCTTTTATTCGAAATTCAATGAGAACAGATAACAAGGGAGCAGCACTTGACAAAAGACCTGAAAGTTCGGCCTAGCGAGCAACTCAAGTTTGTTCCCTTCTACGAGCCATAGATCTGACACGTTCATGTGATGTGACTCGTTTGACAATGTTAGATGAGTACGCATGTACACAACAGTTTTTATCGTTTTAGTGCAGGCCCTAGACGAGTAACGCTAGAGATGATTTTATCGTTCGTTCAGACACGTCCAGGCATGCACAACACGCTGCCGCCTGTCTGATCTCAATAACGCACGTGACACAACGACTCAGACGAACGACTGGTATAGAGCGACACATGCAACTTCAATAAAAACCCAAAATAACCATGACACTCTGATTTCAAATGCACGGAGCCCCTAAGCCGTGGAACGGAGGACCGAAAAACCACCGATAGGAAGCAAGATTGACAGGCAAGGTGAGAGAGAGCGGCAGCAGGTGATGAAAACTGGGAACGGTGCACAAGCCGCTTTAGACAAGTAACGGACCAGATAATGGACAACCTGTAAGAAACCAACGTGAACTCAAACGGATAAACACGATTTTTGGTAGAGCATAAACTATCGAGGTTCGGCTGGTTTTCTTTCGAATTTTCGGCTTAGACCTGATACAAAAAAATAAAGGTTTCATACCCCCAGGTTTCCCAACAATCTCCCTTCTGGAGAATCAGGGCAACCAATTTCGGATATTATACCACCAATCACGCTAAAAGACAAGATAAGAAATTTCCATTGCTCAGTTATTACGGAAACGAAATATATCTGCAGGAAATAGGAAAATAATACATCGGCAAAATCTGGGTTTCTATGCGAATGAAATTGACAGTGAGTTCATAAGCCCTTTCGGTCCACAAATTTATGATGCCTTTCGAGTATAACCTTCAGAGAAATTGTCAACGCCTCCTTGTCGATCGATAGCCACGAACTTCTGAGATGTTAATTTCCTATGCGCAACATTCTCCATGGTATCTCATCGAAACGGGCTAGCAGTAAACCAAACAAACAATGCGCTATATGGTGCGTTAGAGGAATACGTGTTTCACGGTACGAGTGGCGATGAGTTGACAAGTCTGCTACCGTTTCTAAACTTTAGCGTTATTTGAACGCTTCTTTCAACAAGTCGTGACAATGGTTTACTTGGCCCCGTGAAGTCGGTGCCATTTCTGTGGCCTCGAGGTTACTAGGCCTATGTGATTACACGACTGAATTTAACCAGGCAAGGCGTAATTGAAATTCAAACTGTTACAAGCCCTGGTTTTTACCTGTTCGCATGAGGCGGCTGTTAGTTGAAACCACTGGCGGGTGACGCATTACTATATCCAAATGGCTTCCTAAGGATCTGGAGCAAACCAATCTCTTCGCTCGTGACTAGATTGCTAAGCGCAGACATAAAGCAAGGATCGTACAATACTTTTGACCTGGCAACGTTAAACATTCTCCGTCAGAACTTAGCATCTATTGTTTTATATGTCTAGTATGATAATACCGAGGTTTCTTTCTCACTAGTGACTAAAAATTTATACCAAAAGTGTTAATGATGTACATACAATTATCAGGGTCATCAACCGCAGTGTAAAATAAGATAGGGCATCAAGCTAACTTCAGTACACTCACTATTCTTAGAAGCTACTAACTGATGGGGCTATGAGTGAAGGTTTGGGAATCGGTTGGTGCTTTTCGCCTTCCTCCTATGGGTCCATAAGATGAGGGTCGTCGTTGGTGGGGATGCTGGGATATAAAGTACAAAATCAAAGTCAGTGGAGTAGATGCTGCATGCGCTGCCTGTAAATTCGTACCCCGTAAAAAAACACCGAAAATAGAAAAAACACGCAAAACGTCAACAGAGAAACTATGGGAAATACCGCTTATTACTTAAATTTTTTCTATCTAAATTCCGTATAATCCTATTTGAACGTTGCTGCATTGGTACCATGTTTGTATTCAAGCCAGTGTAGAACATACATCCTTACAAATATATATATATATACATTATATATATATATATCAAACAACGAAAAACCTACAGATGTCACCTCTGTCTGTGTTATGCTCAGGAGATGAGGTTGTGCATACTGTCGATAAATTGACAAAAGTCACATCAAGTTCAGCCGCACAACTGATGAAGGCGGAAAGACCAGCCAATTCTGAGTTCTCAAAACGGATGACTGATCGGCAGGGACCGAGTTTCACCATTAAAAAGTGTAAGACAATAGGGCAGTTAATCCAACAATTCATAAAAAAGCAGACTAAATCATGTTTATGCCCTGAATAACGGCGCCCCTTTTAAATTAGGAACAGAAGATAAGGAAACACGGAGAAAAGCAAAAGGACCATTTAGAACGGACCTTGGAGAATAACATGGCCTCCGTGACCGCCGTCTCCGCCACTGGGACCAACTTTAGCGTTGCAAAACACACGTTCGAATGCAATACAGCCATCCCCGCCAGAACCTCCTTCGACAAGAACATGTTTAGAATTGACAAACGCCCTGGGCTGTAACAGATGGACAGGAAGACTGAACAAAGAATCACATAGTCAATATTTAAGTTTTGAACAAGGGTTAGTAATGGACTGGCTTTACCGATGTTCTCTCACGTTGTTTTGTGAATCTCGCGGAACGCATCTTGACCTCATCTTAATAAGATCTTCACACTAGGGTTTTTACGGTTTCCGCTGACTGTGAATCCAAATCATAAGTGGCAACCTAACTTCCTGTTGACCTTGAGGTTTTAAGTGGTATAAATGCGAACGACCGACATAAGTGGGCCTTCAGCTTGCCGGAATTTGATGATACTTGGTTGAGTTGGTGCTCATCCGTGAATATTGTGTGTTATAATGTTCAGACAACATAGCGTTTTGACAGATGTTGACAGTAGTTCGTCGCCGTCCGGCTCATTACCACACCTGACTTATTAGGAGCTCTATCGAACTCCAAGTTTCAGGATCACGGTTGCCGCCCATCCATTTCCGAATTTCTTTCGCGCATTTCCGAGTGGCATTTTGAATGAGTTTGCAAACTACGGAATTTTCCATCGTTACTCAGCCTTTTCCCACAGTCTGTCACCCGCACAACATCGTTTCTCGTCCGTGCATGATAATTTTATACACTGCGCATCGGCTCTAGCCAGTTTTTAATCTGTTTATTCCTATGTGGTGCCTACTCAATAAAGACAATAAATTTTAAAGCAAATTAACTTTTTTGAACGGTTAATTTATAATGTTTTCGTAGTAGCAAATTGAATGTTTTCACGAAATAATTCATCATGGGGCAGAATGCCCCAGAATATACATATTTATATGTAGAAGCAGCAAGTGGTATCTGGATGAGTGAACAAAATTTGCCCGGGAACACACTACCGGTTCACGCATCCAGATACTACTTGCTGCTTTTATATATACACAGGTATATTCTCGGGCATTCTGCCTTCGTTCCTTAGGTTTGCTCAGCCCAACTGACAAAGAACTATCAACGAATCACAGTTGTGGTTCTCTTGTAGACTCTTCGATGAAGAGCTTCCATGCACACTCCTGATGCTACAGATTCGATTCTGGTGAGATATATATATATATATATATATATATATATATATATATATATATATATATATATATATATATATAAACCTCAAAGTGTCGATCCGAATAAGCTAGAACTAATACATTATCACGAGATTCGGAAACATTCGCTGAACTGAAATATGATAATTCTCATTCAGGAATGTGCTAGGGATTTATAAGTTTGGCATCGCCTTTTTGTGATACTGTGTCAGACCCATGAGATAAATCACCATTTCCGTTTACACTGTTATGTCGACTGGAATTATCAACAACATAAGCAGTCATCTGGTAAAATTCGGAGTTACGTCCGAGAATGTAACGTTTAATGCGCGACTTGTATTTATCACATTATTCCCTCAACCCAGAGAGATAACTGGTCTGTTCAAAAAATAGGTTACATATTATAACTTCTGTGACCAATAACATGCAGATTACGGAGCATTATTTTGGTTTCTGGTTGGTAATAACATAAAATAAGTGGGCATTATGGTATAGCTTTCAGAAGGTCCCATCTCTTGAAAACTCCTTGACCTGTTTCACTGACCCGACAAGTCTTGCCAGAAGAGGTGAATGGACCGTTCGACTTGCCACCGGTTCACTTGACTCAAAACTGTTATCTTCAAAGTAGTAGGGTGGAAATGTGTCCTCGAATAAAATGGCCTATTGTGGACCGATCTACCAGGGGACACAACAGTCCACAAGGGAAATAACAATGAGAATGACAGAAACCTCACGAAACGACTGTAACGCTTTACGAATATACACAACTGCTGTCCCAAAATTGGTATGCTTCATCATCCATGTGCTTCTAAACTGACCACATCCAATGTGTTAAAGCTGATGCGCATTAGATAACTGACGTCTTCAGCTGGTACACTGGACAACTTAACCATCGGCTTCTATTTCATCCAAGGGGCTCTTATTCAATACTGTGAATCCATTGACATCCCCATCCCAGGCACCCGTGAGGCCCGATGAAGTAGTCTCCTTGTCCTCCAGGTTGAGAGTTGATTTGATTCGATCGGGAAAACGAATGGATGATTGATTGTTCCAAGAAGATGGGTTTCCACTCAGCGACTCCCCATTGCCATGGAGACATTCTTGCTAAAACCAAAGACCGGTCGAGAACCCTAATCATTCTTCTACTTAGCGACAGGACGTCCTGGCAGTACCTTTTAACCATCGCCCATGAATTCCACAAACAATGAATTCTGCACGACATCAACAGTCGTACAGGACAACCAGGACGGCATTGTCCATCGTTCCGAGCATGGGGGAGAGTGATAAGCATGCTGAAAACCCCCGAACTGGTTAAAAGCCTCATTGCCTTGTGGGTACGACATTTCAGTCGAAAAGTTACTAAAATCCCTTTTGCGATGTGAGCAGCCGTGAAGTATCGGCAGTCAAAATATCTTCAGCACTCTTTCTATAGAGAACCTTACCGAGATTCGCTTTTTCGGCATAGGGATCGTTTAAGCTGCCAAGAAAAGTTGCGGATCGATAGATTTTTCCGTTAGTAGTACTAGTGGAGGACCAGGAAATAAGTAGAGCACGCCTAAGTGTCAATCTCACTTGGCTGCCTTCAGCGTTCGCACTCTAAACCAGATAGAACAAAGTGGTTCCCAGAACTCTTACAACTCTCCGAAACACGCAAACATGATCCAACTTTCATAATCACTCACCGTTTACTAGATATGATCTCGTTCTCTTGCTTCAGTCTTCGTGCGTCAGATTCCCAGTGCTCGTAGTCAGGCTGCTTTTGGACCGCTCTGAGCGTGCAAGCCGAGCGTGCACTGTTGGATTGGATCTCAGTCGACAGGCGGCAGCTTACTACTGCCTGACTCATTACCAAACCTGACCTTTTGGGACCTTATGAGGTTTTATGCCATTCCAGATTTCAGGACCACAGTGGCCGGTCCCCCTCTCCTCCTCCCTTAGATGTAGTGATCCCTAGCAGTTATGAGACATGTACTTCTCACTACACTCATGCATACAGACGTCTGTGCGCAGTTCAGTTGGACGGTTCCGTACCAGTATCAACCGACTGAAACGCCGTGTATGGGCCCATCGGTTGCAGATCTTCCGAGGCCAGAGACGAAGGTACTGCTATACGGCTCAAACACAGCTTTCGGGAGATTTCCGAAGACTGTCGCAGTATTGGTAGAATATGATGAGAGATTTGCCGTTGCAATTCAGGTGTTAAGGGTAAGGTGCTGGGCCCTAGTGTTTAACCTATAAAAGGACCACTGATTGTAAACAGGTAAAGGTGATTGGGATGCGTATTTTCCATATCCACAGAAGGCTGGCCTCGTTATATGTTCTCATAGGTGGGTGGTTGTTGGAACGTGAATCGAGGTGATCAGTCCATTACATGGTAAAACGAGCTTGAAAACTTTAACCATCGGACTGGCCCGTTTACATCCAGTTACGCTACCGGGTTGGAGTCCACGAGTTCTCCCAGATGGGGGATTGGAGACAGTAGGCGATATTGCTTAATGTGGCAATCAATTGAGTCTTTACATTCGAAGTCGTTCCTCTTCCACTTAGTTGTCCAATTTATTACCTTGTAGCTGATCTTTAGATAATTCATGTTCTTTTCCTGTTTTGATTAGACGGTGCTGTGGAGTAGGAACCAAAATCAGAGCACGCTGGTTCAAGGTCAATGGTTGTAAAAATTGAATTGAATGAGTTGGTGAAGTTTCAGCTGCACATCCCTGGGGACTTAACGTCTGTGGCTTCTAGTTTATCTGGCGCTGGCGCGGATTCCAGTGGGAGGGTGAAGCCACGTTGCTTTAAGGAGTCGCAGTCAATAGCTGGTTGTTTAAAGTGACATATAAAGGTTCTTTCGGAGTGAACAATTACCGTTCTGTTTGATGCTATTTGTTTAGTCGTTTCGGTGTACGTGTCGACAGAATACAGTCCAGGTGCAACCAAAGATTGCATCCAAAAGCTGCATGACCCACTAAACACAACAAGACGATCAGGTATCGCGATCCCAAAAGGAGACAAAAACGCTATATAGAGTCCAGTGTCCGCGGAGAGAGCGCACTTACGAAGCCCATTTAGTCTCAGTTTCTGTCGTTCTGAAAAAGAGGACAACTATTGGCCTAGTGTTTAGAATATCGACCGCTCTTCATTAGTGCCAATCTCAGACGCTCTATTTGCCGTCATGCCACCTGGTATCCGTCACTTTCGAATCAGCAATGGACTCAGGTCGATCGTATCGCTATGGCAGCACCGTAAGCAAGATTGTCTGTCATAAGGGAGCACTCCTTCATTCAGATCAGGCATCGGTCCGTAAGAAGCTGCCGATCTGCTTCAGCGGGCGCTCCAAACCCACAATCCAAGGTTAGTTGCATAATTTAAACAACCAATCAATTTGCCAAAACTCGCCAGCTGTATAGTTAGAATTGGCCCCACCTGATAGGATCAATCAGCACTGGCGGTCTGTCAGGAGTGCCTTGCAATCTGCTGGCTTAGTGAGTTGTGGCCTGCCCCATTGCATTATACCGCTCTGAATTTCGGCTGATTCTATGAATCTCACTGACACACGTCCATCTATCGCATTTGATAACCAGGCTAACGAAGCACGGATTCGCAACGAGATATGAACTTGACGCAGGTTTATTGTAAAGTCTGCTCGTCAGATGAGACTGCAACATAGTGTCAAAATTGTAAGACCACTTTATTTCAGTATAATGAATCATGCGACAGTGAAGCTGGATCATGTCTGGGAAACAAGACTGGCCAGAAAGCCCGCTTGAATTCAGCTGAATGACCCACGGACGAAGGATCTGACAGACTGCAAACCAGATGACAAAATAATAAAACAGTCAAGCTCCGTAGTTCTCGGACTGAGTGAAAGTGATCTGATTTTCGTAACACGCTCAAAGGCGAACAAGGCGCCGTTCGAAATGAAGTCGAAAGAAGAGACAATGAATCAGAGAGGCCGGGGAACAATCGGCCAATGAGCTTTAACTTGAACAGAGATTAAGATAAATAAGCGAGTCTTGTTGACTGATCAGAGGCCATTTGATCATCCTCGTCTGACTAAACAGGGTGGCATTGAACTAGAAACGAAACGACCGACTGAAGTCGTTAGAGGTTGCGACAACGATAATTGGATTGAGAACAACACAACGTGGCGAACAAGCTCGTTTTCAGTTATTCGTATTCATGCCAATACATTGGCATGAATACGAATAACTGAAAACGAGCTTGTTCGCCACGTTGTGTTGTTCTCAATTTGTTCTGTGGGATTTTTCAAACGTTTAAAGATAATTGGATTATAAAACACTGGTAGTCACGACTGGCATCAAAAATGGAATTTCCCGCCTAAAATTTGTTCTTACCTTAGTCACAAGTGACAGGACATTAGGTGTGAACCAAACTATATTAGAAGTTTACAGCTCGACCACTCCGAATCAGAAACGGTGACCAGTACGTGGCGCGGAGCACTGTTAGGTACAATTTAGTTGTCCTTCCTACAGCTGTTTCGGCAACTGCCCTTTGATCTGTTTCAAAGGGTGCACCTAAGACGAAGATCTGCAAAAAATCCAAGCCCCAGAGCATTACAGTGTGTCAGGCTTCGATTACCTTTCCCCAACTATAATTAAGAATAGTCCCATTGGGATTGTAAGATTCCCGCACCGGTCTTGGATGCGTTCACCTAATCTCCGCTTCCAACAACTGTTAACGCGCAGTTAGGTATTCGAAAGACCATCGACTATTGTGCTCTTAGACATTGGCGTAGCTTTACATTCCATCAATGAGTTTTCTTTGCGACATTAAATGTTACGATAAAGAGTATCTGAGAGATATGCGTCAATTCCCAAAGGGTTATGTCGTCATATTATGGGTCCGGTAAAGGCTTATGGTCAGCGTTCACCACTCTTCGTCGTCAACAGCGAAGTACAGAAAGGTTGCCCTATACCCCTTTCCCTTTTAACCTTGACACAGATTTGCTAGAGAACCTTTTGTTCAGTCTAGCCGACGGTGAAGTTGAACTCGTCCCGAAGAACAATTTTCGAATCAAATTATGCCGACGACATCGTCTCGGTAAGTCAACATACAGGAAATTCAACACGTCTTGAATAGCTTGGCGATCAAGGTATTCAGGCACGATGTGCCTTCGAAATGCAAGTTACTTCTCTAAGATAGGCAAGAGCCTGTCTTGCACTCATCCTTTGAGGTAGCCAGCTGGACGTGGTCGACAACTTCGTATGCGATGAAAGCTCGATTGCATTTGGAAGTAATGTTGAGAATGATATGGTGTCACGATCAACAGGGCTAGAGCACCATTTCTGAACCTTTGACACTTGTGGCATCGCTAAAATATTCGGCTTTCCCAAAGTTCGTAATGTTCTTCATCACAGCTGCAGGGCCTGGTCCTTCTGCGTTGAGGGTGATCAGTGGGACTCTCTATTCTGTCACCGATATCTGCGAAGCATTGATGGTGTGTAGTGGGAATATTCGATGAGCAATGATAAGGTGTGTCATTGTGCTCTATGCGGACAGTCGCCAGCTGATCGAAATAACCTCACTAAATCGCTTTCGGTGGTCTGGACACGCATTATACATCCCTTTCCATTGTATACTTTTCCACCCTCTTCTTCCAAGCACTGCAAGCAAAGTTGCTTTGATTTAGTATAGGGATACGAACCAGTCATCTTCGGCTCTGGCTTCGACTGGGGCTCCTTGAATTCCGATTTGGGTCCCGAGAAATGAGGATAATCGGTGGCTAAATACGACCAGCGATGTGACTCAGGAGCAATATCGGTGGTATCGGTGCTATGCGGCCTGTGCGAATGACTATGCCCCATGTAAACAACATCGAGGATGAAGCGGAAAGACATTAAGCTGTGCACGATGAAAACCATCCTACCTGAGACCTCCTCTTAATTTTTATTTTGTCGGTGTTGCATCAGAGCCCTGCTTGGTTTCATGCCCGTGGCATGGGCAAACACATGCATGAACACACGTGCATATATATATATATATATTATATAAACATATATGATTACCTTATCAGAACCTAAGTTGTATCGTCAGGAGTGTCCATGGCAGCTCGTCGCCGAAGAATCCATAGAACCACAATTATGATTCGTTGATAATTCTTTGTTAGTTGAGCTGAATCAATCTTGGGAACGGAAGCCGAATGCCACCAGAACGGATAGGACTTGTAAGTGGTATCTGGATGGGTGAACAAAATTTCCCCAGAAGCAGGACCAGTTTCGCGGTTACTGCCACCCGTCAGGTAATGCGTACCCGGTACTCTCGTCCAAACTGATAAAGAATTATCAACGAATCACAGTTGTGATTCTTCTACGGACTCTTCATCGAAGAGCTTCCATGCATACTCCTGACGATACAAACTAAATTCTGGTGAGACACTCCAATTCAGAGTGTGCAAGTATAAGGATGTTTAGACTAGAGAGTATCGGGTACGCATACTTGAAAACCGGCATTAACCGCGAAGCCGGTCATGTGATTCCGGGAAGGTTTGTTCACCCGTCCAGATAGTACTTGCAATTATATATATATATATATATATATATATGTGTATGTGTGTGTGTGTGTCAACTGGGATAAGAGTCTCAGTTGGTATTTGTCATATTTTAAATGAAGAACTGGCATGAACGCGAATCATTGGAAACCAGCTTCATCCCACACTACATTCCAATACGTTCGATGGGACTGCTTGCATAGCATCTAATTTTTATAATGATACGATAACCTTCGGAAGGAAATACATAAATGAACTGACCGAATGACCTGCAGCACGCTTTTTCAGCTTCATCTCCGCTTGGAATGCGTCAGCTACACAATTAGTGGAAAAGAAACCAACGATGAGATTAGGTTTCCGCGGAAGCCATCGACGAACGACGGTCAGTGTGTACGAAACAGGCCGATAAATCGAACACATACGAGATCACTGAATGCTCAAGCGTAAAGAACTTTCACCTCACCGCAGGACACGAGGCTGTTTAAAAAAATTAGAAAGATTGAACGTGAAACTCCAAAAGACGAAAAGATACTTAGAAAAGATAAATAAGTATAATAGTAAACTGATCCTTTAGGAATAGATGTGGTCCCATTTCGGTCACACTCCGCAGCACAGTGACTGAGAATAAGCTATCAAAGACCACAACTATCCACTCGAACATACCAATTCATTTAACGACCAACAAACGCAGGGAGAAGTTTGCTTAAAGTACGTAGAGGCATTTTCGTGGCATTTCACGGGCAACAGTAGTGGAAGAAACATATACCATGGCCACTGGGGCCTACCACACGCCGAGAAGAGAGTGGGGAGGGGAGTAACCGACAGCCTTGACCTTGAAAATTGGAGTAAAATAGAATCACAGGTCTCATCAGACCAGGTCTGGTAACGAGGCTGGTTCATGTGTCGGAACAAGTTCTGAGAAACAAGCTTGTTTTCTGTGGTTCACATTAGGACATGTATTGCTTTACTGGTGCTGAGGTAACTGCAGAGCAATAAGAATGATAATAGTAATGGCACAGAAATTAATAATCAGCGAAGTTTAACCACACAGTTAGTGTAATCGGTTTCACGGGGGGAGGGGAGTGCGTTGACAGTTACCGTGTCCATTACATGGGCTTACTATTTGCGCAACCTTCTCTCGACCCAATATCCAGGATATATTTAAAAATTCTAGATGTTGTTTCTGGTTTATAACCGACATACTTGTAGATGACCATCGTGCGTATATGATATCAAAGACAACGTGCAATAAGAGTTAACAGTAATTAGGAGCGCGAGCAAATGTGGACATCTGTAAAGTGAGCTTAGCGGATTTTACTGGCGATTTTCAGTTGTACGTCTATTTACTTTTGCCTGCTAATATTCACAAATTAAAGAATCGTGATCTTATAATAAACGTCATTTGACTGTACGTCTACTGGGCGGTTGCGACGCGAAGTTAAATTGACCTTAGAAGGGTATCGACGAACCAGTAGGAAGCAACTAGAAAGGCTTTTCCCAAGACGACCAGAATACTTTCTACAATTCGCTTACCAGCTGATAGCTAAATTCATAAATCTTTGCATGAAATATATCATCATTTTTAACACGCTCATCCTTTTGAAAATTACTAAGGTATCCGAAATGGAGTAAAAATTGCATGAAATCGCAACAGAGTTGAAAATTCGAGTTTGTTATCCGTCCGTACAACAAACTACTTTTCACCTGTAGAGTTGAATAACATAGATAGATTGCGGTTTAGATTCTTCAATGTTGCAGCCGTAAGGAATACACTCCCATTACGTAGCGGGATCTGGCCAAATGCGCGTGACATTCCTACGATTCTCCTTCGTGTGGTATTTTACGAAGTCTCCTGAGGCGCATGAATCAAAAGGGATATTCTTCATACCAGAAAGTTTCAGCTGACTCGTTAACTGCAGGGACACATGGAGTTAAACTCTCCCGGGGTAGTGAAAGCTAGCGAAGTTAAAAATGGTTAGGACATTTGGCATAAACCTCTAAGTGGACACCATCTGCTTAAAATGTCGCATTTGCTGATCACTTCAAAGGGTCACATGTCCGAATATCCTGGAGATGCAAGTCGTTGCGGTTAGTGTCGATATACTTCGAACACATCACTTCACTTTAACAAGCTCCCTATTTCTCCGAAATCCAAAGGGCAGCAAAAATGTGACTGACCTTTTCGGCTGTTCATATAATTTCCATGGAAGTCTCAATCAACTGCGAGATAATCGGAAAGAATTCAGTGACTAATCTTCCTCCCACTTTGTGCCATTGAATATTTTCGGATGCCTTTATGTTCTCTTTAGTATTTAGCAAGGTTTCTGATAGGCGACTATCTTTACTGACCTTCCATCATTATCAGTTATTAATGAATGCACTTTGAAAAAATCTGCTCGTCATACTGGTTTAGCTTTAACCCACAATCATTCTAGAGGAAACATAATATATGAAGACTCTCTTTTCTTTAATATATCAGGACCGGATGTATCGGGAGAATGATGAGGTGTCATTTGAAGTTTTGAAATACGAAAAATAGTGTGGTATGGAATGCTTGTGATGAGTCGACGTTTCGGATGCCTTGGGTAACCTTCCTCAAAGCAGTGTTACAATCGAATCCCAAAGAATAATCCACAACGGGACGTATGGGTATACCAGGTTTGCGAAATTTTAGTCTTAGGTATTACTGGAAAAAACAATGACTTCCCGAATTCTTTTCGTTCCGATAAGCATTTGCTTGTCTTGGCTTTCGCTCGGTTTGACGCAACCCACGCTTTCTTCCCCTCAGTTTTTTTCGTTTGGTTTATTTCTTTATGTTCCAGAACTTTTGAGTCATAATCCAGTCTGCTTAGGATGAAAATGACGTCACTTTTGTCAGCTTTGATGATGTGGATGGACTCGTCACATTTTAAAGGAGCAAGTGGCTTTCGCGCTTCATTTGACATATTCGAATGAGTTGGCCCTTGGTTCTTGAGAATTTTGCAGATCCTGGTTATGGTTAGCGTTCTCAACCGATAGCTGTCAAAGTTCCTTCTGTCGATGGAACTAAATCTTGAGCACATAGTGGTCTTCCGTGCAAGTTAAAGTAAGCCCTTTTCGTAGGAATTCTAGTTCCGCTGAGTTAAGGATTCTGTTTGATAGATTTCTAACCCGGTCACTTGAAATTGTTGCGGTCTTTGACTCGATTCCTTTCCAAAAGATCTCTGATATCAATTTGGCAAACTTTTTGATCTCAAGTGACTGAAAAGCTTTAAATGCATATTGATATCTTTGTTCGAGGATAAGGTGAATTTCTCAAAGAACGTCTGTTGGTGGAGAGTGAACCGAGCAATCATCAAGACTCCGTGTTCTGAAGCTGAGGCCACTAACTGTGACGGTATAATTGCGAACATGTCTTAGGAATGTGTGAGGCGGTGAAAATAGTTTTTGATGAACCCGCTGAATTGTCCAGGGATTTAACGCGAAGGCAAGGAGATTATGTTGTTCCTGAGACAGCGTTGATTGAATATACGGTGGTTACTCCAGTTGGCGAGCTTTTTTCCAAAAGTAATATGATTGGTGATCAGTTATCATATCAAAAGCGTATATATTTCAACCTACACTAAAAAGGACGCCCTGCAATGTCATTTGAAGTTTTTGAAGTATGAAAAACAGCGCGGTCAAGAATGTTTGTAATGAGTCGAAGTTTCGATCAACTTGGGTTTACATTTGAAACCTTCCTTGAGAAAGGTTACCGGCTCATTAGAAACATTCCCGACTATACTGTTCCTTATATTTTAAAAAACGTCTTTCCTGTAAAATTAAAAACCTGAGAATGCTTCATAAACTTGTTCTACAATCTATTAATTCATGCAGTCTTGCTTTCTCGATCTAGCGCCACCCAGTATGTCTTCAGTTCGAAAGAAAAAGAAGTCGAATTAGTCGCTAAATTCTCAAGATTACCTTCTTGTTGCAAGAGAATTTATAGGCGTACATCTGCAGAGTTCATTGTTCAAAACACTTTGATGCACGGGGCTGATTTTCGAACAGTTTGATATCCGACACTAAACAATGTCATGACACGGTTCCCGCTAATGCTTGTTCTCATTCTTCACCTCATTCCTCATTCGGGCTCTCCCCTACTCTCGTATCTCCACGTAAAAGAACAAAATCACACCGTTTTGCTCTCTCACTCACAAATTGTGGACCAGTACAAGATGATCTTGCAGTTCACTTTTATCGGCAGCACATTCGGTTGACAATTATACGCCCTCATTCGCTCTTATTCTTTTGTCAAAATGTTCATTATACCCAATGTATGATCAAAACACTGTAGCCCATCAGTTATCAGAGCGTGATCTGCAGTTCATTTCCTTTACTTAACACCGGACACCTAATCCTGACATTGCTGCTACGCAAAAAGAAGTGGGCTGAAAAATGAATTTTTGGGTCAAGGGCAGATGGTTCAGTCAGAGCTAAATGATAATAGCACATGATTCGCTACGATCAACGTTACAGCCCCGAACAGTAAACTCCCTAGACTGCAGGGCACCTAGTTTCTCCAGATTGAGTCCCAAGAACCAAATGCTACAGACAGCTGAGTACGAATCAGAGAGGACAACTCTAACTGTCATGATTATAGTAGGGCGGAATACGTTTTCCTTCGTCTGTCTGATGATCTGGGATTACCTCTCTCGTGCTATGACTAATGTCTTCTCTGACTGTGTTGAGCCGACGAGTAGCAATCCGGAAAAACAAGGCCATTCAGTCATGAAGATCACTGGTGGGACTGACAGTGCTAACTTACTCAGAATTTAGATAACAGACTCATTGTTCCTCCTTTCCCTCATTTTGCCAAAGGCCATATGAACCCGGAACTAGTGAGACGTCAAAAATGGGTGAACCTGACCTTCAAACCCAAAAACCACTGATCAACAACCGAAACGGTGCAGACCTTTGTTATTTAATGACTCGAGTCCGAAAGACAACTCCTTCATCAATGAATACATCTACCAGAATTTAGTATCTAAATCCTTCCAAATATTTCGATTCTTAGATGGCAGAATATTTAAACACCCGTCTTTTTACTTAGTCATTTTCATACAGCGTAAAGTTGAGATACAAAAGCTTGTTAATCACATTGTCTGAAGCGTTTGACACAGGCGGAGTAACTTTAGTGAATATACCCAAGCACAATCAAAAGTAAACAAACACGAACTTAATGATAAACAGTACAACCAGGAGACAGATTCAAATACATCTGAATATCGCTCATAACGTATTGGTTGGATCCCAGAACTACCACTCCGTGCGCCTGCTCGTACCTGCCAATCAGTGTATCCAGAGTTGGACCGAGTGCCGCCTGTTACACTATCATTCTGGTATATGCTTTACGAAATGCTTTAGACGGAATCTGGAGTGGGTGGCTATTTCAAGCAATCACGTCAGGACGTCAGTCTCGTGACCGACAATCACGACCATTACGCACTGCACAGTAACGTGCCTGTAAACACATATCTCAACGTTCTTTGTAGAAAATCCGTTTCCCATTTAGCAACACTGGCAATGAGAATTATTAAATCAGACCACTGCAACGAAAACACCGAACATGAATCTCCTTTTGCGGGGTTCTGATCGTTGAGCTTAACGTTCAGATTGCAAACTTTTCATCATCAGTCGATGTAGTTAGTAGTGTTCTGTATTTTGCGAGCTTGTGTCAGCTTACCCTGAGGCACCTTCACCAACCTTGGATTAGGAACTTTGCGTTTGTTTCCTTACTCGATCTCTGCTAACTTGATTTTTGACCCCAGGAGGTTGATGTTTAGTCTGAGTGATTTGGTCACATCAGCTGTGTGCCGTTGCCTTCACTTGGACTATGCAAATATTTAATGGTATAGTTCCATAGATATTACCAAATAAAGAACTCTATTTTCAGTCTATATGATCTTGTTTCCGAATTCCCTAATTAGTTTAACCGTTCGCTCCACATCCCACCGTGCATGTGACCCAAATCGACGTGTCAATCGAATGGCTTGAAGAGTACCAGGCTTCAAAAACCACCTCGCCAGATATATAACTTCAACTTCACCCAAATGGAATGTGCGTTCAATTGTACTCTTTAGTCACCACTATCACCAAACTACGCCAAAAAAACTTCATTTAGTCACCGAACTTTCTCAACTACTCAATCTCTCTCTAAGTGAACTTGCCTAACTTGAACAAAGAAATTGAGACAATCAAGAATCAGCCACTCAGTGGTCGCAAATCGGATAAAGTGTCTTCGGGCATTCAGACGACACGTTCAGGAATGACGAATTTGAGGCATCCGTGACGCAAGTTTGACATCCAATTACAGATCAAAGGTTGCGTTTACACAGCAGCAATGAGGTTAACGTTGTTATACGTCTCCAAATGCAATCTTAGGCAGCAGATGTTCGAAGACTTTCGGCGGTTCAACACTGTTGCCCTTGTAGTACTGGGAGAATACGATGGGAGAATTTTGTGGGTGACTCAGAGGTAGAACGTGACAGACTGGTTCCTAAGGTTCCGTCCTTAGAACAGCCAATGAGTCAGAATAGGTTAATGCGGTTGGAATATGTTTTGCATATGCCCACAAAACGACTGCTTCATTGTACGCTGTCTTTCGAGACAGGTAATGGTTGAAGGACGGGTCGAAGTGATCAATCGCTAACATGGCAAAAAAGTATGAAAATCTTAATCCGTGGACTGGCTCTTGTAGGTGCAGTTAGAATATCGGGTTGGGGTCCACAAGATCCTCCAAAGCAATGGTTGGAGCCAATAGGTGATACGGCTCAGTGCCGCAGTCAGTGGCGTTCTTACATTTGAAACCAGTTCTCTCCTGCATACTTGGTCAACTTATTATATTGCAGTCGACCTTCATTGTTCTTTTTTGAATAGATGGTGCTGTGAGGCAGCTAGAGCACGCTGGTGCAAGGTTAACGGTCGAGCAAACTGAACTGTATTGCCAAAGTCCGTTTGCAACAGGAATAAGTTGCTTACTGATCTAAAAACTATGGAAACCCGTCAAGGGTGTGGAATATACATTTATTTGGGTGTGTCCATATGCTAACAATTGATAAACAGTGTTTTTCTTCTTATAAACAATGAAGATCAAATATAATCAACGGTGGTCGGTATCCGTTCGTTCACCAGCCTGTAGAATTAGACTAAAACGATGCCATCATTAACCAAGGTAACAAAATTCATGGAAGGGCGGAGATGGATCCGAACGGATGTCGATGTCACCACGACTGATGATGAAATCTCCGTGATATAATACCTGGTTCGGCAGAGACGAAAACAATTAAAATTCTACTGACAGACGACGAATTAAAAAAAGAGTTGTTTAGACTTATTTCGTCCTGGCTCCATAAATGAAACGCGCAGCTAAATGAGTTCGTCAGACAACTCACACGCCAGCGGCAAGGAGAGTATTCTATGTATTTGGCATGTTGCATTCTACTGACAACATAAAGGATCACCGAGGGCGAGCTTTATCAAAATTACGTCCTATAATTGACTGTTAATCTTGAACACACCGCGCAGCATACAGTCCGCGTGGAATAAAGAACATCAATTCGGTTCAAAAAAACTATAATGGACGAATAACGGCGTAAAAATAGGTTGAATAAATTTTCACGACAACCAACACTACAAAGAGAGCGATATAGAGTCGATACTATTTGTACCGCCTTGTTTCATCGCAAAAAGAAAACCAAATAAACATCAGTTCGAAGGAAAGAAAACCTAATATGTTGAACAGACGAGATCAAATGCAGATAAAATGATATTTAAAGGGTGAGCTTTTGTAAGTGCGCGGATGACCATCAGTTAAACTTCATTGGTCTGTCAAATCCCATCAAATGTTTGTACAATACCAAGTCGGGAAAATCGATCTCGGATATGAATAGAGGGGTTCCACGTACTGCCAAATTGGCCATGGAAAATCCCGGTTCACAAAATGATACTTCAGCAGCCGTGAACGATAACTGCTTTTGGGTGAGAAACAGCCCACGGGTATAGGCAGTGAATATTTTAGTTGTATCATTATAGTACAGCTTGTGCACGTGGCTCCGTGTGATCAGGTGCAATAAAAGTGGGGTGAGAAATGAGAATCCCAAACCGCATACCACCGCGACTATCGTCAATCCGGAATTGGAAAGTTTCAAAACGATAAACGGCTGAAATGATAAGATCACCGAACTGGAGAACAGTGAAAAAGCTTTAGCATAAAAGACGATATTTCGATTGGAACTTCGGTAGACCAGTGTACCCCGTGGATCCTCTGGAGGTGGTTCAGTTGTCTTATTCGCCAAATTCCTTTGCATTATTCCCAGCCTCACGACAACCATGGACGGGCAAACCCGATGAGACGTTTCGCATAAAACATTTCTAACTAGACGAGCCAGCCCGAGACGAAATTTCACACTAAAGCCCATTCACAATAGTTGTTTGCTGTTTGTTCAGGCAGGAACCAGTTCGATAAGTATCACTACAGAAAAAAATTTAAATTTCAAAAAGAGATGAGAAAAACATTTGATTATGTGAATTAACTATTATGATCCTATAAAGATAATTAGTTGTGCACAACAATTAGTTCGAAAAATCCGAAGAACGAAATGTGTTAGTATCTACGAGCAATTTTAGGCAAATGAGAACGATATCATGGGGAAACCGCATGTGATGATTTGAATCACTTGGAAGTTGTTGCAATTGGAAGCCCGCTCCACATTCTGCTTAACAGCACCCTTATTCTATTCGACATAAATCAGTCCGGTTCATTTGAAAAAAAAGAATAAAATTTCCCAATGGTTTCGAAAATTTATGTTCGTCGAAGATCCAGTTATTAGTTCTCAAGAGGTTCTGAGCTCTGAGCTTGGTGTGCAGACCACATCACAAGTACTTAACTTATTGTATTCCCAGACTTAGTCACACGATGATGAGCATCCACGATTAGCACACTTGCCATAAGTCTACCTTTTTTGTAATGTAAACCTCAAGCCCAGTGGTCAGAAAATCTAAAACTTCGTTGTGACCCAAACTAATATTCCGAAAGAGATTCAACAAACGAAGAAGGAGTACGACGTTGACCACATCTGTTTGCCCGAGATTGAGGAGAAATTCCATAAACGATAGAAACACGTGCAGTAGCCCAAAGAGAAGTGAACCATACTTTTTACACGAATTAATTATAAGGAAACAATTGCATGGCGAAAATAGGATGAAGCAGAAGGATATTTACATAAGAGCAAGTTTATCGATCCTGCTTTTAAAAGGGTAAGATTGCGGGTTTCGGGGAGTTAACATGAGGCCTAATCCAATGAGGTCCCTTTTACGTACATATTATATAAATGCGGTGGAAAAGACATGCCTGACAGCTTCTGTGGTTCACTGCATTGCGGGGAGGATTGGAAACCTCAACCATGAATTGCATGAGCTCCTAAAAGGTCCGGTCTAATCACGAGCCAGAAGACATCAATTTGCCGTCGGAGGTAGCTCTAAATCAGAAAATTCAAGGGCATTCTTTAAATTTCAAACCGCTGATTTTTTAAGCTCGTTAGATTTTGGATTGGGTTATCTTCATTATACTCTAGTGGTTAAAACGTAAAATTAATCAAGATTTATAAACTCGAGTGTGGGTTACTTTTGACAGGAAGAAGGAGTTGGCACTACCACCTAATATTTGCACTCAGGGAAGACAATTTCTAGACAGGGTATATCCAACGATTTTGCTCTTACATTCAGGAGCTGAGATATTATCCAAGCATATAAGAGTATCGATTTAAAATTGCTCATTGTAGTGTAGTAGGCCCTAGTACATACGGGCGTGAAGAATGCCATAAAATGTGTTACTCATAGAGCAACGAAGGGAGCAAGTTTGTTGAGATCTGGAACCAGCTGAATATTACACTAAGACAATGATGGTGCCAAACACACTCGTGAACAATGAAAAATGGAACTGATTGACCAAGTCAACCGCCATGAACCGTGCTGAGTATACGAAGACAGGAGTTTTGCGAACTTTCGTGGTTTCAGCGCAAAGTCGAAATCCACACTAGATAACATTTACTGAACCACTCCCCTCATCATCCTCGTGCAGGATTGCAAACTATAGTCTCCGAGGTCCCATGTAGTCATAGAATAAAATATTAGGATCGCGTTGCAGACTCTGCAGAACACTTCCTTTTTGTCCAAGTTGCATTTTCAGACGGCAGTTTGCTATGTCAATCCAGGTCCATAAATGCCTTCGTATGCCAGGGAAAGGGTGGCTTTGGCTTCACATTCATCACAATCATCAACATCGTTCAGCGTTAAACAGCAAGGCAAGCCTCACTGACTGCTGCCTTTACCCAGGGTTACACGTTTCTATAAAAAGAGTGAATATTCAATGGGAACAGGGAGTGGACCTACACAGGTGGGAAAAGATAAGATGCTGCTGCTACCAATACACGAAACACAGTCTAACTGTACAAACACACGTATTTTCAGTCATTCTGATTCGATAGAAAATGACAGCACGATCGCCACTGTTCACGGCTCACTGCCATATCCTTCAAAGTCTTCAGCCAGCAAGTCGACGAGTCTTTGGGACCCCAAGCACGAAGGCGTGAGACACCTGCTTTTTCTATGTTCGCCGTATATTTTCTTATCCCACGTTGCCACGTCATGTGTTGGCCTCCACATGGCTTCTTCCATTCCTCAGGAGGGACACAAAGTAGGGCACGATGTGGTACACAAGTGTTTGCCATACGCAACACGTGACCGAACCAGTGTAGTCCACTAAGTTTCATACGCTGAAACAAGGTATTATCAGAAAAGGCACCCAATACCAGATTTCTAACCTCAATATTACTCATCCGGGCACTCCATCTAATCCTAGCCGTACTACGTAAACATCGATGGTCGAAAACCTCCAACCGACGAACATCGCCCACACGCATACTCCACGTCTCGCAACCGTACAACAGAACTGAACGCACTGCAGCAC
>LUCM01002137.1:86097-99045 GCA_008360955.1 Fasciolopsis buskii | reverse complement strand
CCTTCAGCCAGCAAGTACGACTGAGTCCTTTGGGACCCCCAAGCACGAAGCGCGTGAGACAGCCTGCTTTCTAATGTTCGCCGTATATTTTCTTATCCCACGGTTTCACGTCATGTGTATGGCCCTCCACATGGCCTTATCTTTCCATTCCTCAGGAGGGACACAAAGTAGGAGCACGATGGTGGTAAGCACAAAGTGTTTTGGCCATAGCGCAACACGTGACCGAACCAGGAGTGTAGTCCACTAAAGTTTCCAATACGCTGAAACATAGGTTATTAATCAGCAAAGGCAACCCATAACCGAGATTTCTAACCTCAAATATTCACTCAATCCGGGCCACTCCATCCTAATCCTAGCCGTACTACGGTAGACACATCGATGGTCGAAAACCTCGCAACAAGCGACGACATCGCCTCAATCGGCTACTCCACCGTCCTGCGCAACCGGTACAACGAAAGCTGAACGCATGCAGCACAGTCACACACGACCTTCCAACTTCAGGAAATATTCAAAGATCTGCACACCACCAAGTGCCTCAATCCCAGCGTAAGCTTCCTGAGAGCCTTATTTACCTCCGCTGCCGAGCCTACATAATTTGGAACACGACAGCTAACCAATGGTAGGCGAAGACGGTCAACAGTCGTTAGTTCTTCTCGTCATAAGTATCCGAAGTTTCAGCGCTGCCTCGTTCCAGTGCCTGTAACAGCAAGCTTTAGCACTTGAAGGTATGCAAGAAGCACAATGCCGTAACCGGACAACCCATGCTGGCGAACAGTCTATTCTAAAGTGGCCTGGTGTTGTGGCGATGGTCCGCAGACGTCGATACAGGCTTTACACGAACGTGTCGTCCGCGATGTAATCTAAGGTTCGCACAGCTATGTCTGCCTCCATCCAGTTCGATCCCCTACATCCGCTAGGTTTCCTAAATGCATCTTTCCATCCGCTCTGGGTCCATGACGAAGTTGAAACAGGATAGGAGAGATGTGGAGCATGCCGCTTGTCGAACGCCACTAGCTTCCGTTTCGAATGGATCGATTGATACTCACCCTGATATCCCCATGGCGAACACGTATGCAAGCTAACAGTGCTCGAAAACAGGTTTGCAAACCTTCGCTGGCATACCCTTGGTCGATCCACGGAGTCGAAAGCACCTTTCAAGTTGGGGAAAACTACGATCGTAGGGCGGCGGTGCGTGTGGTGCGTTTCGAGTACCTGTCGAAGAGTGAATATTTGGTCGATGCAACCTCGACCTGGCCGAAATCCGGCCTGTTGTTCGCGGATATTACTCTCGCGAATCGGTGTCAAACGGCGCAGCATTATCGAAGCTAACACCTTAGTAACTATCGGAATTAAGCTAATCTCACGATGATTGCTGCAGTCACTCCGTGTACCCTTCTTGAAGATGGGTATAATCAGTGACTCACCCCACGATAGCGGGATACTGTCCTCGTTCCAAATATCACGAAGCAAAGAGGTAAGTGATTTCATCAGCACTTCTCCACCCAATTTGAAAAGAACCGGGGGAAGGTCGTCGGGACCGGCAGCTTTTCTCCTCTTTAAAAGACGAGTATTCGACTCCACTTCCACTTCCGTTGGGGGATCAAGTGACACCTCCCAAGGATTCACAGTTCCAGACGTCGGACTAGATACGATAGCGTATGACCAGCTAAACTGATCCTTGAAATGCTCTGCCCAACGGTCCAGTCTTTCCTGTCTACCATGGACGAGCTCTCCATTTTTATCGCACACGACTTCACTAACCGAAGTTCGCCGCCCACCGCTGTCGCGCACAAGCTTAAACAGTCTTTGACTGTTACCTGAAGCGGATGCCACTTCCATTTCTTCGGCTACCTGGCTTCAGCGTGGCTATTTACAATGAACGCCTCGGAAAATGATCACAATCAAGTCTGAGACTCAGGATCGCTATGTTACCTGGTGTGTCCCCCGAGTTGCTGATAGGAGTACGAACCCCAAATATGCTGCTAGCCATGAATAAAGTGGCCTCAGGTTCACTCCTGACCACACCTTGCATGCTTATGGGTGCGAAATCTGACGACTGTGGGCCAGTGATGCCAGATCAGAAATATCCGACCATTGGTACCCATGGTGAATAATCTGGACAAACTGAGAAGGAGGCTCTAACGACAAAACAAAAGAACCTTGCTGCAACAGTAGGAAACTATCCGCGTTATTGACTGCAAGGGATTGACTGTCAACTCAGTTTCCGATTTTAAAACCGATAGCCTTGCACTGACGTAATCTCGTTTTTGGTCATAATCTCGTGGCACTGAACATCAGAGAAAAAATTCGAGATCATCATACAGAAACATTATAGAGTGTAACAACGCAACAGACTGCAGTGTTTGGTCACATCACTCAAGTGCCTCAACGATTGCGATGGGGAATTTCGCGGTTTGGCCAGATAATACGGTAATGTGACAGGGAACTCTATCAACAAACGTTCGGAGTGACAACACCACCTTTCAGATCATCTGGAAACATGAGTCAATGTCGTCAAGAAAAATGTGGAATTTCTGAGACTAAGAGTGGTCTAAGGACACCGGTAATGGAAGCAAAATTGGTGGGTGGTCTGTATGGATTTTGCTTCCCGCCGATCCGCATGGTCGGCAATAATCCCAATATTCAGGAAGCCGAGTAGTACAATGGTTCACAACGCATACAACCATTAATATAACTGATCTTCGCACAAAAGATTCTAGCTCTTCTCCCGTTCGCAAAAGCTACCTTCCGACGTATATAACCGTTCGACCCTCTAGTAATTCGTGTTGCTCCTCTTCTTCCCATCCGATTGCCTTATATTCTTCCGTTTCTACAGTCAGCCATGCCAGTGGTAGTGTCACTGGAATAAGTCCTGTTCATGTTCTTGCGCGTTCTCCCTCAGATAGTATCCAAATCTCACCGAACCCGCTTCTTCCGGATGAAGCACCTCTTCGCCCTCGATGCCCCTCCAAACCAGCCACATTGAACATGCAAACACTAATTAGTATTGGACAACAGAGATGTTCACCTAGTGCACTGAAGATCACAGCCATCGATGTGTGCTGTGCCCAAGGTATTCGCATTCAAGATTCCAGCTCTGTTTTCTGACTGACACCTTCACCTAGTCCTTCCGTGAAGTTTCATATCAATCTTCTGGGAACCCTGAGGCTGCGGCTATTGGTGTTGCTGGTGTTGACATAGCTCTCAGTGAGGGGAATGAGACTGCACTACATAACTAGATCGTAATCGACAGCCCACTATGCGCAGTGAGATTTAGAGGTTCATGCCGCGTAAACAGCCGTTGCTCTAATAGACGCAACTTGCTTGTCGTCTCAGCATACGCGTCAACAATGAGACTGCACCTTGACGGCTTGCGCCGAGTTATATATGATGGCTTATTTGAAGCCAAAGATCAATGGGTAGAAGCTTGATGAAGTAGTCCCCTGATCACCCCGATCGAGGTTTGATCTGAGTTGGCAACTCAGACAGAAAAAGGAGTGGAAGAATAACAAACCCATTCAGCCACTCCCTGCCCCTTGTGTACAAATTCTTGTAAAAACCAAAGACTTTGGTTGCGAATCTCAATTGTTCTTTCGCTTAGCTGCTGGAATTCTTACCAATACTCATGCGAAAACGGCAATGTATAGCACAAACACAATGTGTTCTAAACTGCATCGATTGCCGTGCAGGGTATTCAGGACCGCGCTACCCTTGGTTTGAACAGAACAGGCAGTAATAAATACACGCCTGCTCCGAAGTCCCGTGCTGGAATAGCACCTCACTAACTTGTAATTGATACTTTGAAGTCAAAGGCTCCGGGTGGGGTCCCCAAAGAAAAACCCTTTCTTGGGTGTAAGCAGCCACGATATTTCGATCGCCTGAATGCATCCAGCATCCATTCCTACAAGGAATCTTTCTAACTTTCGTTCTTCCGACACATAAACCATGAGGAATTGCGGTTCGACGGACTTTTCTGATGACAGAACTAGAGGGAGAAGAAGTAGTTTAGACGCATTGCTTAAGCGTAAATGTCCATTTCGGTTAGCTGCCTTCAACGTCCCTAAGCTCAATTAAATATGGCAGAAAAAAATGTCCTGGATAAAACTCCTGAAACTTTTAAAATGGACGCCTGCTGTTTCTGCGAAACACGCATACAGGATCCCACTTCCGTGATCACTCTTCGTAGTGTAGATTCAGCCCTATTCTCTCGCTTCACTCTTCTCGTGTCCGGTGATCCAATTTTGAGCGCTCTTGACCAGGCTGGCGTTGGGATCGCTCTGAGTATGCGAGTGGAACGTGCACTGTTAGACTGAATTCCAGTCAACGGCCCTTTATGTGCGGTTCTGTGAGTGTCAATACCAGTCGACTGAAACGTCGTTGTTTGGTCGTCATATCTGTGTATTTGCCCACTGATTGTTGCTCCCCCGAAAGTCGAAGATGAGTTCTACTGGGTGTTATCTCGGCTACTCCGTGGTGTAAGTTCAACAGACGTTGTGGTCGTTGGTGTTGATTTAACGTCAAACTCGGCAACTTAGCGGAGATGGAACGGCACATCGGAAGAAAATTTTTTATCCCAGCCAATAGGACGAAAAACGGAGATCGTCTAATATAAGTCCGTTCTGACCACAGGTTGTTTCTGGCAAACACAAATTTTTGTCACTGTAGTGGCAGCAGATGACTTTAATGCACAAGTTGGAAAACTGAGTGCATCGGAGTCCTGTTTAATTGGGCGATGCGCCTTGCCTGCACAGCGAACAGACAACGGAGAAAGACTTCTCCAATTCTGTGCAGATAATCATTTATTCATATCTAGTACAAATTTCCGACACAGTTCGCGTCGCAAAGCGATATGGCGTTCTAACTCGACAGGTACTTTGAGTCAGATTGACCATATCGCAGTTAGCTACCGTTGGCGCAGTTCTGTCCAGAACGCCGAATAGCACCATGCGTTAGATTTGATGCGATTTCTACTGCAGCTGAATGGTCATCGACGCAGGCCACAAACCCGATTGGATGTCGAACGTTCGTCTGATTCGGCTGTTCGCAACAGCTACGAACAGAAATTATCCGAGGAACTAAGAACTTCGACAAGCAGCAATATAGACGATCAGTGGGATCAAATAAAGCAGGCTATGCATTTGGCAGCAAATTTCGCCTGCGGTCCCAGACCTAGAATTCATCAAAAACACTGGATCTCTCAAGCGTCGCTGAGTCTAATGAGGCAAAAACGCGAGCTGCCTAACTGCAAGGAAATGAATAAGATGCGTCGGCACTAGCGGCGTCAGTTGACCATAAGCCTTAGGAATGACCGCGAAAGCTGGTGGGTTAAGGTAGCCGAGGAGATGGAAGTGGCGTCCGCTTCACGTAACAGTCAAAGACTGTTTAAGCTTGTGCGCGACAGCGGTGGGCGGCGAACTTCGGTTAGTGAAGTCGTGTGCGATAAAAATGGAGAGCTCGTCCATGGTAGACAGGAAAGACTGGACCGTTGGGCAGAGCATTTCAAGGATCAGTTTAGCTGGTCATACGCTATCGTATCTAGTCCGACGTCTGGAACTGTGAATCCTTGGGAGGTGTCACTTGATCCCCCAACGGAAGTGGAAGTGGAGTCGAATACTCGTCTTTTAAAGAGGAGAAAAGCTGCCGGTCCCGACGACCTTCCCCCGGTTCTTTTCAAATTGGGTGGAGAAGTGCTGATGAAATCACTTACCTCTTTGCTTCGTGATATTTGGAACGAGGACAGTATCCCGCTATCGTGGGGTGAGTCACTGATTATACCCATCTTCAAGAAGGGTACACGGAGTGACTGCAGCAATCATCGTGAGATTAGCTTAATTCCGATAGTTACTAAGGTGTTAGCTTCGATAATGCTGCGCCGTTTGACACCGATTCGCGAGAGTAATATCCGCGAACAACAGGCCGGATTTCGGCCAGGTCGAGGTTGCATCGACCAAATATTCACTCTTCGACAGGTACTCGAAACGCACCACACGCACCGCCGCCCTACGATCGTAGTTTTCCCCAACTTGAAAGGTGCTTTCGACTCCGTGGATCGACCGGCACTACTCAGTGCTCTCCACCGGAAGGGTATGCCAGCGAAGTTTGCAAACCTGTTTCGAGCACTGTACTTGCATACTTGTGGTCGCATGGGGGTATAGGGTGATGTATCAAGTCCATTCGAAACGACTAGTGGCGTTCGACAAGGGTGTCCCATCTCTCCATTCCTGTTCAACTTCGTCATGGACCAGAGGATGGAAGATGCTTTAGGAAACCTGCGGGATGTAGGGGTCGAACTGGGAGGAGGAGACAAGCTGTGCGACCTAGATTACGCGGACGACGTCGTGTGCCTGTTCGAGTCTGCGGACCATGCACAACAGGCACTAGATAGACTGTCGAGATGGGTTGCTCGGTTCGGCATGTGCTTTGCACCTTCAAAGTGCAAAGTGCTGTTACAGGACTGGACGAGGCAGCGCTGAACTTGGTACTTGATGGAGAAGAACTAACGACTGTGGACCGTCTCGCCTACCTTGGTAGCTGCGTGTCCAAATATGGTAGCTCGGGAGCGGAGGTAAATAAGGCTCAGGAAGCTTACGCTGGATTGAGGCACTTGTGGTGTCGATCTGATATTTCACTGAAGTTGGAAGGTCGTGTGTACTGTGCTGCAGTGCGTTCAGTTCTGTTGTACGGTTGCGAGACGTGGAGTATGCGTGTGGGCGATGTTCGTCGGTTGGAGGTTTTCGACCATCGATGTTTACGTAGTACGGCTAGGATTAGATGGAGTGCCCGGATGAGTAATATTGAGGTTAGAAATCTGGTATTGGGTGCCTTTTCTGATAATACCTTGTTTCAGCGTATGAAACTTAGTGGACTACACTGGTTCGGTCACGTGTTGCGTATGGCAAACACTTGTGTACCACATCGTGCCCTACTTTGTGTCCCTCCTGAGGAATGGAAGAAGCCATGTGGAGGCCAACACATGACGTGGCAACGTGGGATGAGAATGTACAGCGAAGTTAGGTAAAGTAGGTGTCTCACGCCTTCGTGCTTGGGGTCCCAAAGACTCGTCGACTTGCTGGCTGAAGACTTTGAAGGATATGGCAGTGAGCCGTGAACAGTGGCGATCGTGCTGTCATTTTCTATCGAATCAGAATGACTGAAAATACGTGTGTTTGTACAGTTAGACTGTGTTTCGTGTATTGGTAGCAGCAGCATCTTATCTTTTCCCACCTGTGTAGGTCCACTCCCTGTTCCCATTGAATATTCACTCTTTTTATAGAAACGTGTAACCCTGGGTAAAGGCAGCAGTCAGTGAGGCTTGCCTTGCTGTTTAACGCTGAACGATGATGATGATCATGGCATAAAAAGCGTCATGTGCTCATCCGGTTCCCCATTTTACTTTCTTAGAGTTAGACTATGATCGACAACACTGTCACCGGTCACCTCTGGCGTGAATCAATCACAGATTGCCGATCATCCTGGTCCACGCCTGTGGATTCAGACCATACTTTAGTCCGGGCTCGCTTTGTTTGCTTCTAGTCCGTGGTCACGCCCGTACAAAAGGCACTTGTCCGGCACTGTTGGTTCTGGACGACAATCGCCGACTACAATTTCAAACAGAACTCTCAATGAGGTTGTCGTCTCAACAAAATGTCTATGGTGCGAGTGAACACTGGGAGCAGATCAAAAAGGCCCTGCACTCAGCGGCAACGGCCATGCAGAACTCCTTGCCAAATAAACCTCAGAGGCAATGAATATTCTCGACTTCCGTTGCATTGTTAGATGCTCGAAGATACGTCCCCAGGACGCAATATGCAATGCGGCGCGTAAACCCCTGAGACATCAACCCACCAGGAGTTTAAGAAATGATCAGAAGCAGTGGTGGATAAGAAAGTGTACGGAAGCGGAAAAGGCTGCGGCTATCGGAAATAGTAGCAACTTTTACCGACCGATCATGAATACTGGCGTACGTGAAGTGATTAAGAAATCGGACGGCACACTGGCCCACTCTCAGTAGCGTAGGCCGACATGTTAGGTAAGTCACTTTATGGAGCAACTTAGTTGGCCCACAAACACCGTGGGACAATAAGTAAACCAAAGCAGGTGGATACCAGCCCCCTATCGGAAATGGAGTTACTCAGTGAGATAGGTTTACCCGAGAGGTATAAGGCGGCCGGACAAGATGAACTGTCGCTATCCTTCTTCAAGGATGGTGACGAAGTGGTAACATGGGAGTTAACAAAACTGCTGAGATCCATATGGGCGAGGGAAGGGATTCCTAAGCATTGGTGTGAATCAGTGATTGCGCCGAGTTACAAGAAAGGTGATAGGTCCTCATGTGAAAACCACAGAGGAATTAGCTTAGTAAGCATCGCACTTGAATATTATCCTCCACCGATTATCTAGTGCTCGAAAAAGGTGCATGCTTAAGAATCAAGCCAGTTTCCTTCCTCATCAGGGTTGTATTGACTAAATTTTCACTTTGCGACAGGTCCCAGAACTCAGGCATAAATTGCATAAACTCACGACTTCTATCTTTCTCGATTTGAAGGCGATATTTGACTCAGTCGATCATGCAGTTTTTTGGCGCTGCCAATCGTTGAAAGGTGTGCCAGAGAAATTCATTCCCGTTAGCCAATCTCTGTATGCCGAAGCCGAGTTTGCGCTTATGGCGATGTTTCACTCAAATTCACCAAAAGAAATAGTGCTCGTCAGGGATTTTCTTCTACGCCTTCCCTTTTTAACTGTCATTGAGATGGTTATGGAAATAACCTTATCTTTATGTGCGAATAGTGGCATTAATAATTGTTCGGACAGGGAATATAAGGACGATATTGTGCAGAATGAAGATTCAAGTAAGTTGCAAACTTTTCCGATCGTCTGAGAGGTGGTGCAGATATGTTTAGTAGGCATTTTGCACCTTCAAAGTGGAAGATTCCGTTGCATGACTTGATTGGCTCAAAGCCTAACCCTGTTCTTGCAGGGGAGCAACTGGATGAAATGGGTAGATTAAGTGATGTGGGTAGTTGTATCTCAACCCGCGATCGCATATCAGACGAAGTATATTCTCGCATACGGAAGGCCCTATTGGTATTTGGTAATTTGAGGCATCTGAGGCATCGGAAAGACTTCGGGCTATCGATCAAAGTCGGTATAGTTCTACGGATCCAAAACATGGCCGCCGACAACAGAAGGTATGGGAATACTTTCGGCGTTTGGACACCGTTGCCCTGGTATTATTGGGAGACTTTATGAGTAGCGCAAAAGTTAGACATACGGTACTGGATCCTAGCGTCCGGTATTCAGAAGAGATATTGAATCAGAATAGATTGAGGTGGTTGAGATATATTTTGCTGATGGCCAAGAAACAACTGCCTCATTATACGCTATCCTTCGAGACAGGTAATGGTTGAAGAATGGTTCCGGGTGGACATATGATGACAAGGGAAAATTCCACCTGTGGACTAGCTCTTGTAGATGCAGTTAGACTACCGGACGGGGGCCCACAAGATCCCTTGAAGCAAGGGTTGGAGACAATAGATGATATGACTTAGTGCCGCAGTGAGCAGAGTTCTTGCATTCGGGATTTCTCTCCTATTGTATAGTTCTTCAAATTATCACTCTGGCATCGATCTTCACTATTCCCCGTTATTTTATGCCTGAGCAGATGGCGCTGGGATTTATCAACCAAATATGGAGCCTGTTACTGCAAGGTTAACGCTTATTCAAACTGGATTGAACTGAACAGATCCCAGCCTAGATGTAGTCAAGGACACTTCCTATCAAAAGCTGCACGACCTCTTATGCACAATAAGGCGGCGTAACATCGTTATTTTGGCAGGGGACATGAATGCCAGAGTAGGTTGGCTGTTCTCCAATGAGGCGCGTCTACGTGGTCCCTTTGGTCTAGACTCCGGTCATTCTGAAAACAGGAAACGGTTGTTGGCTTCGTGCTCAATCAGTTCTCGCCAGCGCGAGCTTCAGACGTCCCAATCACCGGTACGTCAACTGGCGTTCGCCCCCTTCGGGTCAGCGGTGGACCCAAATCGACCACATCACGAATACCTAGAAATGGTGGGGCTGTTTACAAGACTGCCGGTCGTACTGGAGCACACCCCTCCACTCCGATCACGCGTTAGTATGCACTAGGCTGTCCATGTGCTTTGGTGTGCACTCAAAACGCACGCTGCGGCATCGGATAGATTGTGACAAGCTACCTGAGCCGACTCGCCAATTAATTTTTCGAAGCACACTGGCTGAAAGGCTAGGATTGATCGTACCTCAAAACATCATTCAGCACTGGTCGCTTATCAAGAATGCTCTGAATCCTGCTGGCTTGGCGAGTTTTGGCCTGACCCATCGCGTTATAACACTTGATCTTGCTGAGTCTCTCCGCCTTCTTTACGCATGCCACTCCATTCATTCAGTATAATGAAGCACGGCTGGTAATGAGAAGTGAACTCAGTGGCGTGTGGAAGGGATGTAGAAGCCTCTAAGAGATTTGGAGATGTGACGTACTGCCGCTATGGGGAATTCGCGAAGCCATCATTCAAGCTCCGAGCTAGCCACTAGGAAAGCCAGTTGAGCCGTGAATGCGAGAGATCTGATTGAAGCTGATCGCGTCTTCGTGCCCTACCACAGACCTCTGTAGCAATCGATGAGGGGTGCACGCTGTGGGGAGCACTTTCATGCATAATTAAGCTGGTCTCCTGCATCAGACCCTCCCACAGCTATCCCGGAAAGTGAGTTTCCCGGTGGCCTGGTTACATTGAAGATATCGTACCACCCACTGAGGAGTAGATCCTCAAGGAAATCCGAACCTTAGAACGTCATAAAGCACCGGGCTTCGACGGATTTTCCTCAATTCGATTTAAGGATGGAGGAATAGAACTGGTCAAAGGACTTCAAATTTTGGTATCGAAGGTCTGGTACTCCGAGAAAGTCCCCTCTGCACCGGAAGTCAACCATTGTCTCATTTATCAAAGCGGTCCTGCTCAGTGACTGCGTTAATCATGTCGGTATCAGCCTAATCCCAATAACGTGAAAGTTGCTGTCGTCCGTCATTCTTCGCAGGTTGTGCAACACGCGTGAAGAGCAAACTCGTGAGGAGCAGGCCGGGTTTCGCGCTGGTCGTGGATGCATAGATAGAATCTTCACTCTCTGACAGCTGTTAGATCACCGTTTTACTTTCCGAAGGCCAACGGTCACCATATTCTTGGACATTCGCGCAGCCTTTGACTCTGTTGATAGGTCTGCGCTATGGCATTATTTGTTGAGAAATGGAGTACCCGAAAAGTACGTGTCTATCATCAAAGAGTTGCACCGACTTACGTTAGATCGGGTTAGGGCTTATGGCCAGCTTTCGCCACCCTTCGTCGTCTCCAGTGGAGTACAAGGTTGCCCTATATCTACATTTTTTCAACTTTGTCACGGACGACGTTCTACAGAACGTTTTCCATGGTCTTTTAGACAGTGGAGTTGAACTCCTAACATGCAACCGAGCTTCCGACTCAGAGTACGCCGATGATATCGCCTTACTGAGTGACAATTCACAGGCAATTCAACGCGCGTCAGACCGCTTGGCAACTGACGTCTCTAGGTACGGTGTGTGCTTTGCGTCGTCGAAATGCAAGGTACTTCTTCAAGACTGCTTGGAACCTGTGGTTCCACTCAACCTTTATCGTGATCGGTAAGAGGTAGTCAACAGTTTCATGTACCTCGTGAGGCTGATCACACCTAGCGGAGGTATTGAGGAGGAGGCTTCATTACGAACTTTGAAAGCCAGAGCAGCTTTCGCGAACCTGTGACACTTGTGGTTCTACCGATGACATCCGACTTGCTCTCGATGGAAGGGTGTACAATGACATATTTCATATTGTTCTTCTTTACGAATGCAAAACCTGGCCTATCCGCGTTGTGGATGTCCGGTGACTTTCTTTTTTCGACTAGCAATGTCTCCAAAACTTTGCTTGTGTCTGGTGTGAACATCGGGTGAGCACCAACGATGTGCGTCGTCAAGTGTTGGGTGCAGACATTTGTCCTCTGACCGAGATAATCGCTCTACATCGTCTTCGGTGGCTTGGTCACGCATTGCGTACATCTGATCATCGTCTACCTTTGCGTGCTCATTTTGCAAGTTCTGGGCGAAGAGATTTGAATAAGTTATCTTCGGCTTTGGCCTCGGTTAGTGCTTCCCGCCTTCCTGGTTGGGTTCCAAGAGATGAAGATACAGATCAGAACCGGAGTAACCGGCGCCAAAGCTTTTTGGCCTGCCTGCAGAAAACCTCACCGTTAAAAAAATCTGAAAACAACCAAATAATCACAAAATATGTATGTGTAAGAACACAAGAAGGACAACTGCTCATCGTGGTCAACTTTTATTTCTACCCTTCTTTCTTCTACTTTCTGTAACATTGCATTTATATATTGCTGCACAGGCACCATGAAACTCAATCGGAAAAACGAGTGGAAGAATAATTGATCCAAGTAGGTGGACTTCCACGCAGCATTACCCCGTTGCTTTGCGGTCAGGTTCTTGTCAGAACCAAAGGCATGGCTTCTGCTTAGCGGCTGGATGCCGTATCAGCACCCGCCAATGAAAGCCCATGACTTACACGATTATAAATAATCCCATACTGCATCGGTCGTTGCGCAGGATAATCAAGAGCGCGCTGCCCATTGCATCGAGCGGGGTGGGTAGTGATAAGCGTGCTTCTGCTCAGAATGTCCTCTCTTTTATTCAACCTGTCTCTTCTGTCTCCAACCAAACCATTTTGCTCCCTCTACCTACCCATAGTGTCCCAACTGATAACACGCCCGATACTTGCAACAGTTCATTGTCAAATAGTGTAGCAAATTGTTCCCCATCTACTAGCTCGCATTTTCTCAAGCTTCGTCAGCCTCTGAATCTCGATGCCTTCAGTGTGAACACTTTAAGGCAGGCTGGCCAACAGG